>WBNP01005243.1:0-11244 GCA_013401095.1 Passerina amoena
GTAAATAAATAAATGAATGAAATTATCATGATTTTCTGACTCAACAGCTTGGGAACTCACTATGCAATGCAAGATTCAGAAACTTGCCATGAGTTAATCAGGGTGGGACAATTACACCCAAAGTGCTGAGTAAAGTAAAAATGTAAGGAGCCACAGCTTATTTATTATACCTTTCAGAAACACATTTTAGCCTTCTTAAGTTTTATTGAACAGAAAGAATGCAAAGTGATAAATACTGACTTGAACCAATTAATCTTAAATCTTCTCTTTAGGATAACTCTCATCTGTACACTGTTTTTAATATAACAGAGATGGAAGTGGCATCATGTGGCCAAGACTCACCCAGCCCATCCCCTCCTGTTGTGGCTCTACAGAGTCCCACATTTGCCCAGTGTCCATTCCTAACATCTGGCCCCCAAATTAAAAGAAAACACAAGACCATCAGTAGCTTTACTATTAATTTCTTCTCTTGCTCCAAACTATCCACCTGAATTGTTGCATGACTGCAAGAAATGAAGTAAAGGAGAATAAAAACATGGGAAGATATCACAGCTCAGACCCTATGAAGAATCTTGTTTTACAATTGAATATTTAGTCAGAGTGAGTAATTAGCATCATGTACCCAGCATACCTTTTCCTGGACATGTTCATCCTCGCTGGCCAGGGCACAAGCATCACCTGAAGCATACTGCACCGCTGATGAGAGAGTGTCTTTACAAAAGACATTCCAAACAGGAAGCCTATAAAAAGAGGTCAAAAAGCTTTATTTAAAATGAAATTTTAGAATTCCCTCAGCATTGTCTCCCTCAATCTTCTTCAGCCGTTCCCATGAGGCATCTTAAAAATACATGTACAGTTCATGGATACTCATTCATAAAATCCACTTGAAGATTCACTAGAAGTAGTTAGCAACAGAAACCACCACAAATTTACTACTTCCAAAAGAAAAAAAAGTAACACCAAACCAGATCCTGGAGTGTTACCACATCAAAAAGTGAAAGCTGGCACAAATGAGCTAAGTTACAGCAAGCTAGGAACAACTTGAATCAGCATCCTTTGTCACAAAGCAATGAGGTATTTTTAGCAATCATTATTACTGAGCAAAAACTTCAGACACAGACTAAAAACCAAAATCTCCTTAATCCCCTGTACAGAGCCTACCTGAGAAGGTTTCATATAGTCAACATCACCAAGCACATTTAAGAAAATTTAGAGAAAATCAGTACACTAATAAAAGCCCCAGGCAAAACCTCTCATGAGATTTGTTTTGTACTTTTTCCCAACAGCTTTAGTTGTCACCAGAAATGGATTTATTTCTGCAGAAAAGCAGCCATCACCTGTACAAGCACTTGTACTAGAAGGCATCTTTTCTTTCTCATCATACATGGTCCCTTCACATCCTAGGGAGCCATCAGGCTTGGAGACCCAAAGGTTTTCATCCTGATTTCAAACAAGGCCAGCAGAACATGAGCAAACTAAGCTTTTATGGAGTCTCAACACCAGCTAGCCACCACTTTAAACACAAACATTTTCCATCCAGGAAATGCAGTTTACATAACAATCAGGTGATTGGAATGACCTCCTGTGAACAAACACAAACAAGAGCCACCTTCTCCTCAGAGGAGAGACAGGGCTCTAGCACAGAAAAATCTGAATGCAGCAACTTTGTGACAATGGTTTTGAGAAATGAAACAGCCTCAACATTCATCATAACAGTAAGATTATTAGTAGGTCATTATTCACTTACACAACTGGGATCACTACTGCTTGCAATTTGAATTACCAGCTTTCTTCAAACTTGAATATCAACTTTATTGGGAAGTTTGTGCAGGGCAGACTCCTCCACTAAGAAGGAACCCATGAAACAACAGACCACAGACAAGTATTAAAATTCTAATTTCATGCATATATATATAAATATATATGATATATTTTTTCAGTGTCTCTCTCCACAGAGAGACAGTGCACAAGGAACATGTGGGATCTGACATATGATTATGGAGATGAGAAAGAAAGGTGCTCCACCTCTGCCTCAGCCCCAAAGCACCTCAGTAACTTCTCTTCTTTTTGAGGTAGCATCTTTCCTCTATACTAAATGAAAGCCTTCAAGTCAGGCAGAAGCAGCTGCAGTTAGTGGAAAATAAAGAACTGAATGTAAGGTATGAAAATAGTAATAACCACATATTGTAGCAGGTACAAAGTCTCACATCTCAGTTGAGCTTCTCACACAAATTCCCATCCCATCCCCACAATACCTGATTGTATTGAGTTTTCCATCAAACCTCTGTCCTACCCTATGCACAAGAGGCTCATTTCAGAGCATGAATGAAATGTTACCAGATTTCTGTGGCCTTATTACCTAGCTCTCACTTGGAAAAATTAGTTATGCAAATACTTTGAGTCATTTATATTTCTGAAAAGGGGTTTCAATCATTTCATGGTGAAATTACCAAGCTCTTAACTCCAGTACATCTCTTTAGAGATATAAGGACTCCCTGGTACTTCATAAAAATACACCAGAAACATCAAATATTGTAGAGCATCATCCCACTCCTGCATTACTCAGGCATTTGTTTTCCATTTCACTTCCACTCTGGGGGGGCACCTCGGGTGAGCTGCACAGAACTGCAGGAACTCCTTGGGGGCAGAAAAGGAAACATTTCAATGGCTGTGAATTGGCATTTGAAAACACAAAAGTCTACCCTCACAATTGCACAAATAACTGCTTTAGCACAAAAAGCACAGAAGGCATGTGTTTTCTTACCTTAATCTATTGAGAGATTTCATGCAAGAAATCAGGCTCTATCAGGTCACAAACACAGATTTTAGAAGACTGCAGACTGGCAGCTCAGATTTAAGTTACTCTGACATGATCTGTGTCCAATGTCTGTCTTACTTATTTTCCAAAATTCTTCTTGGTCTACTCCCCAACTCCAACAAGATGCCTCAAGTCTCCCAAAAGCCCTCCAAGCTAGGGAGGGGACTGAGAACTCATTTTGTGTGTGGTGTGCATGCACCCACAGGAAAACCTGATCCCTTCCTGCAGCAGAGCATGCAGCTCACAGGATGCATCACTCATCAGACAGAACACAGACCCAGGTGAAACCAGCCAGACTGGGAGAAGTCAAGTTGATAACCTTATCAACACCAACAGCAGTAGTTTTTTTTCTTCTGACTTCTAACATTTTGCATATTAATTCAACAGGCTTCTTTGGCTGAAAGGATAGAGCTCACAATAAAAATGACCATTAAAAAAACCCCAACAAGGACACCAAGTGTTAATTTACAGAGAGCAAAATTCCCCTTGAGTTTAACTGACTTGCAGGGTACACCCAGTGGAAGTACAGCAGTTTCTGCACATGCTGATCTGTCTTTCCCTGCCTTGTGACCCAGGAGTGGGATCTGAACGCTGACTCAGAACTGAGCAGACCTAATGCCCCAATGAGATCAGTCCCCAGAGACACTGTCTCAGGTACAAGGTAGATCTTCAGATGAAGAGATTGTTCCAAACACATAACCCACAGCTGCTGACTTACGTGGATACTGAAGTTTTCAACAGTTCCATTTTTGTAAGCATGACTCAAAACACCACCTGCTATTAAATCTCATCAAGAACAAAGGAGCTTAAGCATGACTCTTTGTCCTATCATTAATGCAGTTTAAAAGCTATTTTCTCTAATAGCACCACGAACTTTCCAGCTTAATGTGCACAAACCCAAAAGAAAGGCTACAAGCTCAGACAAAGCAGCAGGGGTGGGTGGGGGAATCTTTGCTCTTCTCAGGGCAGGCTCACACTGTGGTTGCCCACTGAAGCAGAAAGGCTGCTCAGCCCTATCTGGATGGTTCACTACGCTCAGTGCTACACAAATTGCCCATGCCCTGCTGATGAACGTTCTGCTTTTGAAAAGGAACACACTGAAATTCAAAAGTGCAGGTGGTTTTGAAATTGCAGTGTAGTTTCATGTGAAAGACCATCCACTTCTGATTTGGCTGAAACTCTTCAAGTAATTGTGATAAAGGAATCAGAGATAGTGAAGCTATGGATAACTGTTCTGACAGGCATAAAAATCAAGTAGAAAACAAATTAATCATACAACTTACAGCTAAAAAAAAAATCAAAATATGAAGATAAGAGGAGTTCTTCCACAACTTGATCAGAGAGAAACAGCTTAGGTTTTCCTTTCCAAAGACTTCATACAACACTGACACAGCTTCAGTTCAAACACATCTGTCCCCAAAATTATTAATTTTATAGATTCTCCCAAAACAAGACCGATTTCTGGACACTGGAGAGTGAAGCAGTTCAGAACAGTTTACATTTGGCACATGCAACACAGAGGATTTTGAAGCAAAGGGAAAAGAAAAGGAATTGGTGCACTGGTGAGAAATTCCAAGCCCTCCCTGCAGGGTAACCACTGGCAGATCCCAGAGGGCTCTGTGCAGCTGTGCCAGTGCCCAACAGCTCAGAGGGGAAGGAAGATGTCCCTGTCCCTGCCAGGGGACAATTCCCTACTCAAAGCATTCACAGACCACTTCAGATGGGCCTGTGCAAGAGGAGGGGTTGGAGCCAGCAGAGCCGCCTGTGAGCGCTGTTTGCTGAAATCACCTTCTTCATTACAGAGTAACTGACTTCAGATCAACGAGCCTGAAACGATAAAAGCTGTGAAAGGGCAAGGAAAGCAGCAAAACAAAACACCTTTTGCTGTGAGCAAGCCTGACAGGTCTGTGACTGACAACTGACAAAGGGGAAAAGGGCTCTGCAGGAATGAGGAGCTCAGCAGATCCACAACCAAGCTCTGCAGTCAGCAGAACCTGCCTGCGGCCACTGGCAGCACAGGAACAACAGCCAAGGCAGGGAACGCTCCTCTCTCCCCAGCAACTTCATGGAATCAATCTTTCCCTCCCCACAGTTCAGCCAGGGGACTTGGATTTGAGAGCCTGCAGAACAAAGTAAATGTCATGGAAAATGAAGACCAGGACATTATTTCAACCAGCCACAGGAGAAAAGCCACTTGCAAGACAGTGAACAGCTGCAGCACAACCTCCCCAGACACAACACTCATTTCTGCAGGTGAAGTGGAAATACATCTTGATAAATGCAAAGAAGAACCATTAATCTTCCTCAATACAAGTAAAACCCCAACAAAGAAATCAACACCATTCACTTAGAAGCCATTTATTACCACAGGAGAGCAGCATGTGTTACTAAGATAATTTTGAAAGTTATGATGGATCTTTAAGGGAGGAAAAAGCTGAAAACTAAAAGTACAGATCTAGACCAAGCATCACTGGTATCACCTCATTTCCTACCACTAACTAGATTCACATGCTCAAAAAAATCCAAGCCCAAAATAGCTGAAATTGGAACTTTTTTTGCAAATTCTTTACCAATCTGTGGCATTTTGCAATTAAGTTTTTAATAGCTTGCCCACACTTTGCAAAGAATGTGCTCTCCAAACAGTTATTTCACTTACTCAGAGGAGCCAAACACTAAGATACTTCTGACCATACTGAATTTCACAGCTGCATACAATGAGATTCCAACCTTTGGTTTCAAATAGGGCTTTCAGCATTTTAAATACCATGGCTTGCAAAAGGAGGTTCCAGGAGCACCAGATACTTTATCAGATTGAAGGGATTTACTGCATCCCCCCTTGAGCCACACAGGAATCTGCACCCTCTGCTCTGATCTGGAGATTATGGAGACATTCCAGGAGGTCCTGAGCGGGGGAAGAAAGTCAGCTCTGAGCCAAGGAATGCTCAGATATCCAACCCAAGAAGACACAGTGGAACACAATATTTGCTCTTGACTGTCCACTGTTCTCCCAGGTTAAAAAACAGAAACCAACTTCATTCCTTGCTTGCAGTGCTCCCAGGGTTACTTCCCATTCTCTCCTGGAAAAGGCTGCTGAGGTAACAGCACTTTCACAGGACTCTGTGACCACAAGGGACAACAGCCCACATTAAATGCAGGTTCCAGTGTAACACAAACAAACACAAACCTCTTCCTCAAAAGGAGTGTGCAGGTGCCCTACTTCAGGCACTAAAAGCAGGGCAGATGTCACAACCCCCTCTGGAAGCACGCAGAGGGAACAGGCAGTTCCTGCTGTTTCTTTGAAACACTTCTGCAATACTGAAGGATTGCAGACTATCAGAAGCTCCCTGCATTCTCAAACTCTAGCTATGTCCTCTGATGCAAGAGTTTGGGGAAGAGCACCCACTCCAGAAAAAAAAAAAAAAAAAACACAAAAAAACCCCAAACCACACCAAAAAACGTGATAGGAACCACGAACACTGCAGGGAAACAGCACAGCCATGCACTGTCAGTAAACTCTGAGGCTTTTGGGGGCTGCAGAAATGTATCACTTACACGCTTCTCAAGACTTCCCTCATTGCTTAAATTCACAGCACAGCAAGAGCAGTGGCAGTGGCAGCTGCTGTGCCCCAGCTCTGCTAAAACCCAAACCCACCCTCGGTGCAGCACAGCCCAGCAGTGCCATGCAGGGGGGGGTACTCAAGTGTGGAAATGGGAATTTCAGCCCAGAGCATTGTAAAGCTGCTGTCACCTGACTCCCAGACATGGATGATGTATTCTTAACGGGCTTCTTATCTGTCAGGGAGTTCAGCACTATCTTGATTGCCATTTCAACAGCCAGCCAAGCCAAGTCACTGCCATTCCTTTGTGCACCTGAGCTGATTTTTCAACTGCTGGAACCTTTTGCTAATATTCCAATGCAGTTTGCCATTCACATCAACATTTTCACTCAGTCAAGCAGTGGGACCAGTCTGTCTGTTACACCAGCAAGAATTAAGGAAGTTTTCAGATTTACAGTTCTAGGTTAACCTGTTCTTGGCTAGAACCTTTCATGCACATCCTCTCCAGAGTGAACTTTAAAAGACACTGCATGTCCTCCCCTTGAAAGAGGCACAGAACTTCCTGCATCAGTAAGGAAAAGCTGCATCAGTAATGAGAGCTAAAGACAAGGAAAAAACGACTCTGTACAAGACACAGTAAGAACATCAAAGTGAAAAAGAACTAACAGCAGGTTAGAGAAAGACATTTCAGAAAGAGTTCAAATGAAGTGCTCAAGGGAGGCATTTCACTGCAACAGGCAAGGTCTCCCACACCAACACAGACACCTCGTGATGGGGTAGAGGCCACTTCAGTACACCATTTGCATAACAAACAAACCAACTTGAAGTTTCTAGGACAAATCTTTTACAAGATACTGCATGAAAGCAGTTCACTGATTTCCTAATCATTTTAGAAGGCAAAATATTCAATAATTGATTGAGCCAAACACTTGGGCCCCTGCTGGCATGTAGCACCTTCAGCATGAGCAGGCTGCAAGCTGGGCACATTCCATTTTCATCTGTAGGAGTCCAAGAGTTCCAGGGCAGCTTTTGTCCCAGCCTTAACCACAGAGCAAAGACCCTTCCAAACAGGATACTCCATACCTAGGAACAACACTTTCCACTCTGAAATCAGATGCCTGGAACAACAGTTCTGATTAGATCAGTGCTCAAATAATTTCATTTCTTCCTGCTATCAAATGCACACGCACAGTGTTATTTTAGCATCAACCTTCTGAAGAGATTTAAGTACTCAAGAGGAGAATCAGCAGAAAAAATTCTGAGCCCACCACAGGCCAGTTACTCTTGTAGTCCTATCCAGATCATGAGGGCACTCGTGAAAAAAGAGGATTTCAGTGCTAAGGGGGACATTAATGAGGCACTCTGGAACACAAACCTCTCACACCTTTGTGCATTTAACAGAGGTGAGCTCTAGGTGTGAGCCACAAGTCAGAAATGAGGCAAATAAAGGCTCAATCAGCAAAAGCTCCACTGTGAGATCCCTGGTGTGATTTGCACAGCCCTCACCTGTGCAGCAGCAGCACACAATGAACCTGGTGGTGCTACCACAGTCCAGTCCAGCACTGGGGTTCTCAGAGCTCCTCCTGTGTTACACCTTCCAAACCAGACAGGACTGAAAATGCAAAGCCAAACTAGAAATATCTGCCATTAAAATCCACATGAGTAGGTGTGAATAAAGGGACCAGCCTCCCTTTCCACTGTACTTGGCAAGCCAGGTCTCACTCCTGGCTGTGCCACTGACCCAATCCAACCTTTGCAGTGCTCAGGGTGCACTCTCATGGTGGAATTCAGTCAGAGCCATCAAAACCAGCACATCTTGCTGCTAAATCACTTTGACACAAGCAGGATACTCACAGGGTAACAGCTGAAGGATCCTGAGGTGCACATGCACTGACCCCCATCCTCCTTCTACTCCCAGCTGTAAACCCAAGCAGCAGAGTTAATAAAAGCTAAGTAGGTCAGGATATGGCAATGAACTTTCTGGGATAGAAAGGCAAATTACTGGATGCACAATTTCTTTATTAAACTTTAGAAGTGCAGCTTATGGCAGGCAAAAGCTGATGTCAGAATAATTGATACAGGTCACTCTTCAAACAGCCATCACAGCTGGTCTCACCTCAGAGTCCTGGTATCCTGCAAGCTTCTAAACCTACTCCACTTACTCAGCTCTGGAGAGTGGCACAAAGCTCCGAAGCACTGCAAGTTTGAAATGTGTTTGTTACACTATGATCATGCCCACAAAGGGATTAAGTGGAGCATTAAGGAGGTCTCTGAATTCAGGACAGCAGCAGACATTTGTCAGGCACACAGGAGGCCCCAAACTGCACAGCTGCCCATTCTTTTTGGAGCACTACACTCCTGAGCCATGCCTCCAGCAGAAGGATTCCCCCAAAGCCATCCTGCTCTCGTGTGTGACACTTGGAACAATCCTGTTGGCTCAGGGCTGCCAGAGCTGTGGCTGGCACAGCTTCAGAAAGCCTCAAATGCTGATAACTGACCCAAAGAGCATCACATCCCCTTTACTGAAAAGGAACAATTTGGCTGACAAACCCCTACTCACTCCTCTGCTCTTCTGTGCATCTCCTAAACACTGCCACACTTCCAATGCCCAGGATGACATCTTCCAGTTCAAGTTCAAATCAATTTTTTCCCCTCCACTTGATCAATACTTCCCCACTGAACCAACTCTCTTGAAAATGCACCATGAGAGATTTTGAAAATTCCTATTTTAAGCTTAGTTTCAAGCAAAGAAGCAACAGCTACTCAGAAAGAAAATCAAGAAGTCCAAACAGCCCCAAGTGTTCTTTGAGCAGTTGTTTTGTCTCATGGGTTTTTGGGGTTCATCTTTTGACCACCAGTTACACCTACAAGGAAAAAAATTTCACTCCTACTACCACAGAGTCATTTGAAAATTACATCTCAAAACAACTAAATTTAAAAAGCCAACATTTATAACAGAAATCCTTCCATTTGCTATTTGAAATTTCTCAACTGCTGAAGTGAACAAAGGTGCTGATTTTCTTCAAAGTGAAAAGTTAAATAAATCACAACTTATCAACTTCTGTAGTCCACCAACTATGGATGAACCAACACTTCAAGACTTTCTAATTACAACTCTGACATGGCTGCTGAAATAAATGCAGGTCCCAAAGCCATCCTGCACAGCCAGGATTTCAAACTCTCCAATGTGAATTCATGCTTGAACAGCAGACTAGAAAACTGGAGCTGCATCCCTCAACATTTAAATTAATCCACTGGCTCCTAACCAGTGAGCAGGCTGCTTTTCTCAACTCTAAAAAAGAGTTTTGCATTGGGGCACTGCACTGCAAGCTCTGAGATCAGTTAAGAGCAATCCCTTTTCAAGGGTTGCAAAAAGAGCAGCTCCATTCTCCTCCTAACCACACCAAAGAAGAACACAGAAGTTGTCAGAGATTTACAGAGCAGATACATTACTCCAACAAGACAGCTGAACATGACATTCCTTCTTTAATATGGAATTATCCTGAAAAAAGCCTGAGCTTTTTCACTAAATCAAGTCCTGGTGAAACAGCAGACTAAGAACACAGCAACAAAAAAATCAACCTGCCAATCTATTGATCACTAGGCTAAAAACCCCTTCCACTAACAAATTACCTGGAGGCAGGAATAGATTGCCAGCCCTCAAGGCACTCCAACCAAGAAACAAAAACTGCTTTCCTAACAGGAATCCTAGCTAGACAACTAAAACCTGCTGCCACAACTTCACTGTAAGGAAGGAGTAAAAGCAAAGCAAAGCTGTCTGGAGACAGTTCCTGAGGCTCACAGCTCACCTGATCAAACCCACATGGCCAGGAAGATTTTTTTTGTTTTGTTTTAAATTTTGCTAAGTGTAAACACAGCAACCAAGTTTTCAAGATGTGCTTTAGTCTCCAAACCCCCCAAAATGTGATGACACGAACCAAAGCTGCTTCAGGACTGTCCAAACACAGTAACACAAGCACCAGCAGCAGATTTGTACCTGATTGTGTAAAATAGAGGTGCCTGGGCTCCCACTCTTCACCCAGCTGTGAGACAAGCCAGAACCTCAGGATGATTTCTTTTTTTAAGCAGACTATCTGAACAATCTCCTGTAGTAATACACCAGAGTGTGGCTGTTCCATTTGCAATATTTGCAGTTTGCTGTTCAAGCTGGCTATCAGTTCTCAAACAGTGACTCACCAAGTTCAAAGAGGGCCAAAGTTTAAGAAGGTTGGAACTTACCATACAGAAATACATTCTACTAATATTTGTATTCTGTTGAATATCATCTCTTAAAGGAAGTTTGAAAAGAAAGCAAACAGGGGATGCTGGAAGAAAGTACAGGTCAGGTAATCACTATAAAAAACGCTGTCAAAGGCATAATCAATGCAAAAATAAAAGGGTTCATTTGGTTTAACTTAACACTACTCCTGACAGACACAGAGAAAGGCTTTCAAGAATAAGGCACCGTGATCTTCCAGAGGAGAGCGCAGGGGCTCAGCCTGAAACTGGAAACGCAAGGATGCCTCGGGTAAAAGCACAGAGACAACAACACACACCTAACTCAGACCCTGGGGTGTGGGGTCAGCCCTCACCTGCCCCCGCCGGTGACCACTGCCGCTCCTGGCAGCGGGAATCGCCCTGCCGAGCGCTGGCACCTTCGGGAATCGCCCTGCCGAGGGCTGGCACCTTCGGGAATCGCCCTGGCACCTTCCCCTGGCTGTCACTGCCGGGGAATCCGCCCCAGCAGCCCGGGAGGCAGCACTCACCTTCCCCAGGGTGTCACTGCACAGGAACCCAGCCCGGGCACCGCTCACCTTCCCCAGGGTGTCACTGCACAGGAACCCAGCCCGGGCACCGCTCACCTTCCCC
>WBNP01005245.1:4639-25407 GCA_013401095.1 Passerina amoena
CCTCACAGCACCCGGGGCCCCTCACAGTTCCGCGCACCTTCCTCACAGCACACCTTCCTCACAGCACCCGGGGCCCGTCACAGCATCCGCGCCCGTCACAGCGCCTCGCACCTTCCTCACAGCGCCCCTCACAGCGCCGCGCACCTCGCAGCGCCCCGCGCCTTCCTCACAGCGCCCGCGCCTTCCTCACAGCGCCCGCGCCCCTCCCAGGGCCCCGCTCCCCTGACGGCGCCCAGCCCCGCCGGGCACGCCGGGCTGTGGGACAGCCCCGCGCTCGCTGCTCGGCCTGGCCCCTCCGCTAAGGACTGAGACCCCGCCGCGGCCCCGCACGGCTCTCTGGGTTCCTCCCGCTGTCCCCGGGCCGTGCCCGGCACTGGCTGTGGCCTGTGTTCCCCGGGGGATGTGCGGTGACACAGCCCCTCTGCCACCCGCTGTTGAACAGTCACAGAACCGAAGCACAGCAGCCCAGGCTGGTCTGGGGTCCAGTGTCCCGGGGCGCTCCAAGCCCCGTCCAACCTCGCCCTGAATACTTCCAGGGATGGAGCTACCACCCCCTGAATCACAACCTCAAAATGCTTTCAGTGTAAGAAATGATCTGTGTAGTTTTACTTTCGGAAAGACCCACAGCTGTCAGGGAGAGAGAGGTCCATGAAGGACAGTGGGGTAGCGCAATGGAAACTGATTTTCCCCTTCTCAGCAGTGTCTGCATGTTTAATAGTGGCTGTACCTTACCTCTAATCATCACTCAGTCACCCTGAAAAACGCAGCTCAGTCAGTCCTGCTTGAGGGACCTCAATACATAGGTCACTCCACACACTCAACAGTACCTTCTAGATGTAGCTATTACTGCTTTTGGCTACAGACTGTCACTACACTCTTCAGTGGAATAACAAAAACATTAACAGTTACCTGATTTGTTAATAATCTAGACTTCAGTGTTTTCTCTTCGCATAAATCCCTTGCTTTTCCTTTCCTCATTGACTTGGTTTTGGGAGTCCTTCACACCGCACAGCAACACCCAGCTTCACATCTGTGGAGGAATTAATCCCAAAATCATGTGTACAAAATAAATGTGTTTGCACTTTTGTATTGCTTGAAAGCATTTTCAGGTTGTGATTCAGGTGTTGGCTGCCCCTGGATCCCTGGCAGGAATGGACAGGGCTTGGAGCACCCTGGGACAGTGGAAGGTGTCCCTAGCCATGGCAGAGGTGGCACTGGATGGGCTTTAAGGTCCCTCCAGCCCAGACCATTCTGGGATTCTGTGATTTTTCCATCTCTTGTTTCCATCAGTAGTTTATGTGAGACACAGGGAGTACCTGCATGTCTAGGGCAAGATGAAGTGAGAGAGGGAGACAGTCTGCAGGGCCAGCTGCTGTGAGGGAATCACCTCAGGTACAATGAGCAATGTAGTCCTCTCTCGTGGAATACTTGCTTGGCTCGACACATAAACTGACCTGAAAAGCATTTCTTCCACATGTTTCAGTAAATATTTCACTTTGGAAATCCAATTATACCATTTGGACACCATAATGACTATTTTATTTTGTGTAATGAATTGTTTAGGAACTGGAAAATCTGACATGGAGAAGATAGTTGTCTCATGAATCAGAGCTTTCCTTTTTCTAGCTAGATCTAGTTTAAGTGGTTCTGCACTATTTTCCTAGGTGTGTAGTCACCTTGTGCATTGTAAGCCCATTGAATGACTTATAAATAACACCTGATACAACTCTTCAGTTTTGGAACTGTCTTTTGAATTGAAATTTTCATATTACACTGCTGCCTTTACCTAACATTTCACTACATTTTGTCCTTTACTGGCAATTTTAGGTAACAGTGGAACCAACAGGAAAAGAGAGACTATCAGAAGTAGAGATGATGAAAGAGGACAGGGATCACAGGTGGGCTGCTTCTATGGGATCTAATTAAGCAGCTAAATGTGTACATTTCTCCTACAACTGTAACACTGCTGGTGAAGCTGAGGTCTGCCAAAGGCTTTGAGTCTGCTTTTGTGATTGATTTGTGGTGGTATAGCATTATGCTTAATGGACAGAAAAAAATTTTATGTGTCTATATATATTGATATATATATGTGTAAAATATCTAAAAGTAGAACTTACAGAAAGTCTTCAATAACATGTATACAGTTGGAAAGTTACACAAAGCTAAAGCCTCCCTTGCAGAGTTTTAATACAGGCTGAAAATAAAGCAACATTAATTGATTTTTATGATCCAAACTATGAGAGCAAAAAGCAAAAAGAGAAGCTGGGAATGCCCAAAGCCAGCTAGGAATCCAGACACACAGTTTGTATTAAATGAAAATTATTCTTAGGTTTTGGTCAGCTTTAAGTTTTAGAATAATGTGATGTTTTGAATCTTTCTATGTACCACTGCAAAGAGCGCAGTGTAGGCACTGGTCAGACATTCTGATGAGGCAGTTCAGACTCTTTTCTACCTGCCTAATCTGATAAACCTGTACCTAAGGTCACAGGACAGGTGGATTTGCTACGTCTGCTGTGAAGTAGGCATGAGGCAGCTCCTGCAGTGCAAGAGAAGCTGCCAGAGGCCCAGTGATCCTGTTCTACTTACTTAAAATGCTTTAAATGGCAGTCATAGTTCAGCAGAATTTTCCAGAGGGCTTGGGATTCTTCATTTTGTTGAAACAGGAAAATGCCAAGCCTAGAGACATGAAGATTGCTAGTTTAGTCATCAGCATCCCAGCTACTCTGTGTATTCTTTCCTTGGAAATGGCAAATTATTTCACCCTCTAGGTTAATTCTCCCAAAAAGTCACTCTCAGTTAGCACAAAGCCTTGTTTTAACTCAAGTATGGTGGCACGTCCTGTTTGAGCAAACACGTTTGGCACTGGTACCTGGAATTAGCCAAACTCTGCAGAACACTAAAAAAAATTAGTTCTTCAGCTGAACAAAGTCATTAATAGTGAGAAGTACAAATGTAGGAACAGATAAAGGGGTAGCCAGCAAAACTCTGACACCTACCAGTGGATACAGGAAAGCAGAGGCTGTTGCACCAGGAATCCAAACCCTCCAAGGATTAACCCCCCTCTGGAACCAAATAGGTAAATAGTGTTATATTACCCACATGGAAATAAAACTTAGGTATGTCAGCTTCTCAAATGGGAACATTCAGAACTTCCCCCAAGAGTATGCTTATATTAAGAATTTAATTAATATTTATTAGTTATCTGAAGCTGCTCTTTGTTCTTTAGTCAACTAAAATGATGCCAGCTTCCTCCAGCTCCTCCTACTAAATGTTTTGCCAGATGCTCCATTTGTTAACACATTTTAGTGTGCTGACACTTGGAAAATGCATGTATCCCTTTACTCATAATCCACAGATTCAGATTTCTAGAGCCACTTCTGTAGTGAGTGAACAATGTGAAACCAAGGAGTGCTGCCATGGGGCTGCTCCTGTCGTGTGAATTGACCCAGACTGGTAACCAAGGGCAACCCTCAAACCACAGCCGAAATGCAAAGAGCAGATTTATTTCACTATACAAGTTATATTTCATTCAGGCTGACCTCTGAGTCTTTCTACCCCACATTTCCAATACAGATTCCTGCTGAAGGGCTGTCATTCCCAGGAAGTCTTCACTGTTCTGCTGGGGCTCTGCTCTCACCAACACCTGAGTGTGCCTGGCCCCTGGGCAGGGCAGGGCTGCTGCAGCACCAGTGAGTGTGTCAGTGTGCCTGGGCAGGGGTGGCACTGCACACCAGTGAGTGTGTCAGTGTGCCTGGGCAGGGCTGCTGTAGCAGTGACAATGCACACCAGTGAGTGTGTCAGTGTGCCTGGGCAGGGCAGGGCTGCTGCAGCAGTGGCAGCGCACACCAGCTCTTGGCACTTTGGGAACCCACATGAGTTCAATTGTGGAGATTCTGAACCCCCCAGTTGCAGCTGCAGGCTGGGGAAGCTGTGGCTGCTTGGCCCCTTTGTGGTTGAAATTTCTACCAACACAAGAAAGGTGTGCAAAAGAGGGTTTTAGGCTCCACAACCTGTTCAGGTTTTTAAGTAGCCAAGGTACCTTGGTGGATTTTCCCAAATTGTGTACAAATCTTTTGAAGTCTCGTTTCTTTTTTTTTTTCCCCCAAAAAAACCTTAGAATCACAGAACAGATCAGATCACATTGGATTTTAATTTTAAGGATACTTTGTTTCTAAATAATTGGGAGGTTTTTTTAAATTAATCCCTAGCTTCATTAATGGAAGGGATTTTTTAACAAGACATGCAGAGAAGTGATGGGAATAGATGAAAGCCCTTTTCTTCATCAGCTACTACTTAGTGCTTGAAATAGATTTTGAGATAAGATCTATTTTTAAGATAGAATAAGATATTGTATCCTATTTTAGATACATTGTTTATCTAGTATTTACTTAAATCAACAAAATCTTTGGGGTTTAGTTGATTATATTTTTAGTTGATTACAGATGATTATATTGATATTAATTTATTTTTGTTATGGTTTTGAGACCTTACTTTTAATGCAGTTAGTTTATACTTGCTAAAAATACTTCAGTGACATTCTATGTTTTTACTCGATAAGAAGAAATGTTTTATGCAGATAACAATGACAGGCCCAGATAACAATGGAACATTTCTATCTAATTCTCTTTTCATGGCATTTCAAAATCAATGTATCAGTTTTACTGTAATTAATCTCACTTCTCAAAATTCTCTCTGTGGCTCTGTGTTTGTTTGTGTTGTGCATGTAGACACACACAAATAAATACCTGTTTAGTTGTTGCTGATAGGAAATGAGGTGAACAGGAAGAGCAGAGCTGCGAGAGTCACTATTAGAACATCAGGCTGTGCGGCCTGTTTGCCTCAATCCCTTTAAAGGCCGGGCAGACGCAGAAAGCAGTTTAGGGACGATTATCTGCATAGTCCCCGAGGCACTCCCCGCACCGGTTAGGTTAAGAAAAGATCGTTGCTGGCTCCTCCCAGATTACCATCCCCGATCCGATTAGCCACAGGAAACACCAGGGGAATTCATTCAGCTTCTCTGTAAAACGTGATTGCCCTGCACCTGTTTCTTGTGGCTGATACTGCAGCAATGAAGGGATCAGCACTCACTCATTCTTTTTGCAGGGTAACAGGTAAGGTGTTACACTGAAATTACTAAAACTATTAAAACTCCTGTAAATTTACTATGGTTTTGACTGTATTAGATGTAAAATCCTCTAACTCGCAGAGATAATTTTTTAACTTGCACTTGAGTGCTGTCAGAATGCTGACAATTACTGACTATTTCATTCTTCTGCATGTAGTCAGTGTGATGAGTCTGAGAGTCTCTTGGTAAACATGATGTTCATGATCAAGGGCCTCAGAGCCAGCACTTTTGTTTGTAGAACAGTTAATACATTCACTTTACGCCATCTCCTTGATGAGTCTCTTTAGTAATTACTGCCTGCCAGCCTGTTCAAGGTAGTTTAAAATACCTTCTCTTAACTCTTAGGTTAGCACTGCCACAGAAAGAGGTGATTTAAACATGGCTCAAGTCAATTGAGAGACTTGTCCATCAGTTTAGCTTGCAGTTTCTTGCTATTTATGTCAAAAATCTATGAACAGCAAAGACTGAATCATCAAACCAGCACCTACATAATCTTTTAATGAATTATATTCTCTTGTCTCTTTTGTACATGAAAGAGGTTAGAGTCCTTTGTAAATATCAAACTTGATGATTAAATGACATTCATCTTTTACTAAGACAGGTGGGGAATATTTTTTCCCAAAAGGGTAAAAGACATGTAGAAATAACAAATCCGTTCTGGTTGTGGTTCCAGTGTGAAACCCCTGGAGTTTCACAGCAGTTGTAGTATCACCTGCTGTGTAAGTAGTGTATGACTAAACTATATGCAAATTTATTTACATTTTTACCTAGTCTTCTCTCTGTCTTTTATCCCTGTGTTTATTTGCTTTTCCAGTATTTTGGTGTTTTCATACAGGTAGCAAACATTTACATTTCAAATAATTTAGCTTTTTAAAGCACCTTGGGAATTGAGATGTGTGTCTACTAAAAGATGTGTGCTCAGTGCTAAAACTGCCTTCCAGACCATGGTTAAATTGTAGCTTAAGCATTCATGAAATATCTGTTCCCAGTGAGCTTTTTCACTGGTACAGGCATTAGAACAACAACCTTTGCATCTTGTTTCATTAATCATAATAATCAAGTTTAGCAAAACCCTCAGTTACCATAATTTTTTTACAAACATTTAGAAATGCTTTGTTATTCCTGGTAATGTTAAAATTAGATAGTCCGTGGTAATTTAAAATGCATTTTCATTTACCAGTGCTTCCTGAACCAGTGACTAACCACCTCTCAGCCAATTTAGAAGATTTTTTTGCTAGAAGTTGTCATGATCTGCCAATCTTAAAGCATCAGATTCAAAGCCTGAATTAAGAATAAGGTTATAATTTAGTAGCTCTTAACCACTTCATTAAATATACCCAGTCCTCACTACACTATCCTATTTTTACTTAGCCTTAATCATTGAAGTTATCTTTAGTCATCTGCCTGAAACATCTCCATTAGTGCTGTTTACAGGATTTTGCGTTTTGGCAGTGAAACTGTATCCCGTGTGATCTTATATTTAGACATTCGGTTGACTTCTGTGGGACTGCTCACAAAAGCAAAGCTTCTCAAGTGCTTGCAGAATTAGGCCACAGGAAAATTTAAAGGTGTCAGCCAAGTGCTTAGGTACTAAGCTACCCTCGCCCCTACCTGCAGCGAGCTCACTATGTTTCTTTTAAAATTTAGCTGCTAGGTAGTTACTTACAGGTGACTGCAACAGGGAGAGAACATTCACTTTAGAAGAAAATAAAACAGTAAAAATAATCTCAGAATTTCATGTGACAGGCCTAAGCATCAGCATTGCCTCTCTTGTATTTGAGGTTTAAAATAATTTTTCCCATATATTGATATTTGAAATTGAAAACTTACTAAATTTTTTTAATGTTAATACATACAGGTAATCTTTTTAAGTGTGTGGTCTGCTGTGACATCCTTGTTTGCCAAAGCCACAGGAATTAAAGATTTGGGCCCTCGGTATTCGTGGATAGGTGCACAGGGGCACTGTGGGGAGCCTCACAATGGGATTACTGTCCATGCTGGCAGCTACACTGCCCTAACTGGAATCCTTCCAGCTGGGAATGCAAGCTCTTCTCTCTGTTTGAAAACGTGTTCTGGAGGAAAAGGTAGCAAGTGCATTTATTAAATAACCATCCTCACTGCCAAGATAGAGTGAGACCAGCATCTTCTTGTCTCCTCACTTTTTGACTGTATAATTGTTTTCTGGCTGCTGCAGTAATGGACATTGCTCCTCTCGTTTCAGTCTGGAGCAAAAATTCAGCCCAGCCACCAGAAGCCACTGGTTTTCAGATCCTGAAACTCCAGAAAGAAATGTTTTGTGACAAGGCAGAGTTGTTCATTTGCAAACCCCACTGCTGGTTTGCAGGGTCCATCCTGCAGCCAGCTGCTGAGAGCCAGTGAGGGATGCTGCCTGTGGAAGGTGGCCTTTGGAAGGAGCTGGGACCCCCCATGTCCCAGCTGTGCTGCTGCTCCCCTGTGACCTTACAAGGAGCAGGGCCTGTATTGCAGAGGAAATGGCGTGGGCAAGGGGCTTCACTGCTGATAAGGTGGGTGCCAGGAGCGACCTCATCCATGAGGTGCCCACACTGCATCCCCTGCAGGAAATGCACCCCTGCAAGTGTGCAGCAGCGAGTGGGGCACGACAGGTGTCGTGTTTCCAAATGCAACATGTGAATCCATCCAGTGCAACAGGAGACAAAAATCCCTTCTGGTAGAAATTGTTCAGCTCAAAAGTGGGGGGAAAGAAAAGGAACTCAAACTGCAGACAAACATCAAAGCACAAATCAAACGCACACCTGGAGGGGACCTCTTGAAATACCCAGAGTGCTTGGCATGAGGATTCCAGGAGATTCCTTGGCCAGCGTGGTCCTGCTCTTGCCTTCTGCCAGCTGCCAGCACAGGCACGTTTCCCGGTGTTTGGTGTCAGGAGCCGCGGTGTTCCCGCTCGCTGTGCTGCAGCAGAGGTGGAGCTGCACCGCAGGAGATAGCGTTCCTCTCACTCCTTCGGGGAGCAGGGATTAAGGGGCGGCCTCTTTGCTGTCATGGCAATAGGGACGCACGGCAGAGATCGAGCAGCAGAGCTGATTAAGGCGATACCGTGATTGCCCCAAGGTACGTGACTCAGATCCTCGGGCAGCTCGTGGCACCGCGACCTGGAACAGTGCTCCAGGCTGTGCCTTCCGCAGCTACCGAGTGTTCACGAGAAGAGCAGAATGCTGAAGAACATCTTTAAAAACCAAGAATATCTGGTGCAGAGGCAGAGGAGAGAGCTGCTGCTTTAACCTAAGCACTTCACTTCTAGCATCCTTTTTATTGGTGCAGGAACATAATGCCCCTCTGTAGGAACATCAGCACTGACCTGTCCCAAATTACCACCTTACGCCTGTCTGAGGGTGTGCAGTGTAACTCAGCAAAGTCATTTGTCACAATATTTCTAACTTTTTTTTCAGAAGTAAATATAAGGGAATTGCTCCCATTGATCACACTGAGCTGTCAGTCAAGTTCTGCAAACTGAAAGGCACAGACAAAATATTCAGGTCAGTTGGGCAGCACAGGAATTATGGATTTGGTGTATAAATGAAATAAAATTGGTTAGACAACAAAGAAACAAAGTGCTCACCTCTGCCACTTAGAAGAAGCTTGCTAGTATTTTGTCATACTCCAGGTATATTCTCTTCTGCATTAACCTCCATCATGTCCCTTTCCAGTTAAGAGTTCTTATCAGCCTGATTCCTGGGTAAAAAAAAAAAAAAAAAAAAGAAATAATTTTAGATAGAAATATCATTGGTATTTAATCTCTTTATTTTTTAATCATTTGAATATAAGGAAATAGGAGAACTAAATAGTCATCATGGTGGTGATTCTGCTGCCAGTATGATGAGATATCTTTTTCAAATGTTATCTGGACAAGCTGTTAAGAATTTTGAAGAGAACTTTCTGAGAAATAGAAACCAATAATTTTTGTTAATTCAGCATTATTAACTCTAAAAAAGAAATTTTGGGGATAAAATGAAGTACTTCCTTTAGGTTCAAAGTTTCCTCTGATAATGGAAGCCATCACTTACTGATTTCAAAATCCATTGGAAAAAAAAATAGAGGTTCTGGAACTTCTCCAAATAGAATGCAATTATATGAAGGTAGTTTATTAAAGGACTGACTTTTCAGAATACAGAGTCAGATGGTCAAGTAGCTGAGTAGAAAATGCTCCAGATACTCTTTAATCTTTATTAAAGAGTGTTCTTGATTCATATTCTTGATTCATATTCTTCTTAAAATACTTACATTAGAGATGCCTTTCTGAGCATCTCTGAAGTTTCAGAAGGCTTTTTGTCTTTCACTGACAAATGTAATTCTCATCCCTTCGAGAGGACTGGTGCAGCTCTATGAAAGGGTTCTGAATGTGGATCTTAGATCCCGCCATTAAGCATCTTGAAAAGAACAGAGCTGCACTGGCTGACTTTGTGGAATGAAGTCCATTAGCATTGTTGGAAAAATAATTTATTAAAGTATGTGGTAGATAATGTAATATCTGAATGAATAAATTTTATTTAAATATTTGCCGCAAAAATTATTATGCAGAATTAGAGATAAAAGCTGGACAATGAACAGCAGGTAGTGAGCACCACACAGGCCTGTTGTATCACCTAATTCCCGCAGGACTCTTCCATTTTTATATATATTTTTTTAGCAAATCTGTCTTTTAAAACCGTATTTATGCTGAATCCTAATACTGGTTTTGCAGACTTGGGAACCCAAGGTTTGTCTGTTTAGCAAAGTTTCTGTAGCTAATGATGCAGCAGAGATGTGCTTCATTTGGTATAAAAATTGCTCTTTTTTGTTATGCTTGCAGCTATTTTCCTATAGAGATAAGAGAAACAGAAGGGTGATCTTATACTGAGTATCAAGAGCCATGCAAAGGGTTTATTTAAACATCACAGACTGATGACTGCGTTCATATCTACAGCTTGCTTTATCTTTCTGTCAGATAGAAGGTCTTCAGAGCAGGACTTACCTTGTATTAGAAATAACAGTAGAGAAAAAATCTGTTTCTGCCTGGAGAGAGTGGTGGGTTCAGTTTTCTTGTTAGAGGAGAATCATGCCAGATGCGATTCCAAAGCCCAAGAGTACAGGGAAGAGAGCAGCGAGGGGCCATGCATTGCCGACAATCTGTCTGTCAGGGACCAGCCCACGCCTGACTGCAGCGACTCCAGAACATAACCAGGAGCATGTGCCTTTATTCTGCCTAGTTTGAGCTTCTCTCGTAGGTTTGCAGTGATTGTTCCATTGTTTCAACAGGTACTGCAATGGCTGCAGGAGTTTTGCTGCAAAATGAGCAACCATACTCCTCGCTGATAGAGAGCAGTGTGTATCTGGCAAATATGAGTTCAGGTAAGAATTTGGCTCTCGTGTGCCATTCATAGTAAATGCTTAGAACAATTCTGGAAAAAAAACCCCACGAAATTTAAAAAAACCCAGAAATATTATCCATGTCTATAAATATAAAATGTCTCTAACAAAACCAAGCTGCATTATTTCATCAGCATATCATGGTGATAATATGTCAACCTTTTCTGTAATTTTCATTTTGTCAGATCTCTTAATGGAAGAAACCATGCCATTTTTGTGTTGAGAAACTGCCTAGCTCTCTGAAAACACAAACCTGCCTTCAGCAAAACTCACCTTTCTAATTATTTAAACTTGTACAAGATGCAATTCTTTCTTCCCGTTTTGTGTGAGTGTTTGTTTGCAAATTTGCTAGATTAAGTAGGAAAATAATGATGTGTAGCATTTTATTTTCCTCGCTTCTGTCTCCACTATCATTTGATATATACTGAAAAGTTTCTGGGAAGAGAAAGAGAAAAATAATTAAATACAAGAAAGGAATATAGTGAATTAGAAAATATTTTTCACATTCCTTGGATACAGGTAGCCCTTGAAATAGCTTTATTCATCTCCTTTCTCTTCCATGCAATCCCCAAAATAAAAGCATATTTACATGTTTCCTCACCTGTTGATATCAGTTCCACTAATGGATGACAAGTCAAGGTTTTGAATGCTTTCCTTTCCTCACACGATATCACTGCTGATATTTCAGGCCTGGTACCCACAGCAAACATTGCCACGTCTCTGTAAGAGCTTGGGAGCAGCAGTCAAAGTTCAGGCCTTCAGTTCCTGGTCAGTGCCTGGAAGAAGCAAATTTTTGCTGGTGAATTTGTCCTAAAAGGGAACTTCCTCTTATGCAAATTCCTCTGTACAAGTTACTGGTTTTGTGGTACAAGAAGAAACACAAATGTATTTTAGGAAAATGCAGTGGGATTAATTTGTTTATTGACAAAGTTAAAGTGAATTTTCTTGATTTCCCCAGCCTTCCCCTTTCTGTGCAGTCTGATGCACAGACATTGGGATGACAGAGGTATTTTACATCACTATAAATCCCTTCTGTGCACAGCAGCTTTTTCAAGTGCTGCAATCTTTCCGGCCACCTCATTCTCCTGCTCAGCACACTGGAAGCAAGGTGGGAGGCAATTTGCCACCTCATACCTGCCTTCAGAAGCCTGAAGCACTCAGCTGACACACCTTCTCCTCCTCGTGATCTGCTTTCTGTCAGGCTGCAGGGTTAACAGCTTTGCTTCATAAAAAAGCTGTGCCCTGGAAAAAAAAACAGCCTTTTGTTTTGGATAACAAATTGTGTTTTGTTAGAAGATGTGAATGGTCCAGGCAAACAGTCTACAATTCATCATGTACTAAAGCATTTCAGCAGGAACACACTAATCCCAGTCATTACACAGCTAATGATGCATTTTGGAGCAGCGAAGTGGAGGAGGAGAGGTGGCTGTGGAATGAAGAACCAAGAGGTGGGGGAGTATAATGTGCTTCCTTACAGATCTCTCAGGAGGCAGAGCCTCCAGCTACATTTTGATTGTTCTGTTGAATGGAGTATTTTGTGTCTTAGCGAGTTCTGAATGCCTGTTATTGAGCAGGAACTAAATACTCCCATTGTTTATTACAAACATTTTGGTTGTTCCCAGCGCGTTTTGAAAATTACCTACTTGACAAGCAACTATTTTCATCAAGCGGTGGAACAGTTTGTCCCGAGCAGACGCAATCCCTGTGGAAAGGAGCAGCCCGGGGCTGGCTGGCAGCAGCGCCTGCATCCTCCGTTTCCATGGCGACAGCTCAGCCCCGGGGACCAGCTGCCGAGCGCGCTCGGGGATGCTCCGCTCCGCTCCCGCAACTTCAGCGCTGAGCAACTTCCCCTGCGCTCAGAGCGCTCCGGGCAGCGGCGCCGGGCGGAGCTGGGGCCGCGCAGCCATGCAGCCTTCCCCCCGCCGGCGCTCGGCCGTCAGCATCTTTAGCCATTTCTTCCAGGGGCGGAGGCATTCCTCCTCCGATCCCCTTCTCCGCCTCAGCCAGCGGCGCCGCAGCTCCGTGGTGGAGCTGCTCTCCTCGTCCACGCACCGGGTCATGGTGGCTCTGTCGTCGCTCAGCCCCGAGGAGCTAGACGCTACTTTTCCTGAAAAAAAAAGTAAAGTACTTTTCATTGAGACTGTTGGCAGTTCTGGGTATTCTCTCGGTATTACTATAGTTTTGTTCTGTTAACTGTACTTTTTATGTGTGGATAAAATAGCGGGGTTTAATTTTCTTCTTGTATTTTGTATATTCTATTTTGTTCACTGATTCCTTATTCAGGTGTTAATACATGCTTTTTACTCTAACAGCTCAGTTATAAATAACAGGTAAAACAGAAGCACACATTCATGCATTCTCTGAGGACATGGTTAACTATCTTGATTTCAGGTTGAAGAGGACCGTGACTTTTTTCAGCTGCAAAGGATGTCACTAACCTCTAACTTCATCAGAAAAAATACCTGGCAGTAATCCAAGCGATTTTTTTCCCCTCAGAATCCCTCCTTGAACAATGAGCCTGAAATACATATTGCATATTTTCTGGTGTTTGTGACTCTGCCATAAGGCTGAAGCGGTATTTTTCAGCGAGCTCCTGGCTAACGTGGCTCTGCCTGTGTCGCAGGGAACTCGAGGCGCCCCACGGCCAAGTACACGAAGATGGGGGAGCGGCTGCGCCACGTCATCCCCGGGCACATGCAGTGCTCCATGGCCTGCGGCGGCCGCGCCTGCAAGTACGAGAACCCCGCGCGCTGGGCCGAGCACGAGCAGGCCATCAAGGGGCTCTACTCCTCCTGGTGAGCGGCTCAATAGCCGGGCTTTGGAAAACCAGCTGCCAAGTGTCCAACGTAACGGGAATTCGATCTGGAATTAGAACCTGATGTAGTGGCTGTTGTACACAGCCCAGGACAGACAGTGAAAGGTTCCTGTTGACTTACAGTGGGTTTGGTTCAGATCCAAAACAATAAATACCTGTGTTTCATCAATTATTAAAAAGCTGTTCTGGGCTACTAAGGATTAGGATGCAAATGAATTAAATATGGTAATAATAAAATTGAAAAGTAAAAGCATTTCCTGCAGATGAAATAATGTGGGCATGTGTTCAGAAGGACATTCATGTGCAGCAAAAGTCACATGAAATGTATCTTGACATTCTTATTGTTTTTTTCCTAACAGCAAATGCTTAAGCAGCATTTACAAACCTTAAAGGAATAATCAGGGATCTGGGTCCAGATTTCTATTCAAAGGAATTTTTACTTACGTCCTGGCATTTAAGCAGTCCCAGTAATTTTCTTTTGATAATGTTCCATCTGTATCAGTTTAATAGGATTTATCATTAACACTGTGGCATAGTAGAATTTTTAAAAGTAATTTCCAATTAATCACCAAGGTATTTCTCTATTTCTTGAATATAACGTTATTCTTATTTTGGAAGACTCATACCCAGGAAATTATTAATGATAACATTATTATTTACTTTTCTAATTTCTCAGGATAACAGATAACATCCTGGCTATGGCTCGACCCTCAACAGAATTAATTGAAAAGTACAACATTATTGAGCAGTTTGAAAGGTAACAAATTTAGTCATTATTTATTGTAAATATTACTGGTGTAATTCCTGATCCATTTTCTCTTTCAACATAGATTTGGATTGTTGATAAAGATCCTTTCATTTTAACGCTCTACAGGTAAAGATTTATTATCCACTAAGAATAAATATGTGTTTCAGAAAATAAGGGACAATGAGATTTTGGCTGCCTGTAATACTTTGACTCGTCTATTCCTTCCTTAAGATGTGGCATAAAAACCATCATTAACCTTCAGCGTCCTGGGGAGCACGCGAGCTGTGGGAACCCCCTGGAGCAGGAGAGCGGCTTCGCCTACCGTCCTGAAGCCTTTATGGAGGCTGGCAGTAAGTTCCCTCCTGCTGTTGTTCCTCATTAATTATTGACTTTGACATTTAAGGATATTTTTACTTGAATTCCTGTGAATTAAACGCAGCTATGTAGGAAACATTGCACAAAGTGTGAAACCTGGCAAATACAATGAAGAGCAAACAACACATTATTGAAGATTGTGTATTTTATAGAGAGATGAAGGGTTTGTGTTCAGGTGTTTCTAAAGGAAGGACAAAAGTTTGCTTTTTCTTCTGTATTCACAAATTCTGGTACACTCATATCTTCTTACCTAGACTATAAAAGGTTATTTCATGTGAGGACACTACTCCTGACAGCATTTTTTCTATTTTCATGTTATGGTGAGAAGAGAGAAAGTGCCTCTCTGTAAAAAGCAGCTGCTGACTGAAGAAGTGCTTTTATTTCTGAAAAGAAAAAATTGCCCTCTTTCTATATATAGCTGAGCAATTTTGCATGAATCACTGTTTTGTTACCTCTTTTACATTCTAGCTGAACTTGAGTTTGACAAATCTTTGCTAGCTTCATGTATCTATCAAGTTTCAATAGCAAACATACACTGAAATGGGAAAATAATCTCTTGCAAACAAGATGTTGTCAGATTTTAAGCTCCATTATGCAATTTTAGTACTATAATTTCTTCTTAGTAATCTCTCCTCTGCAAATAGTACTACACCTTTCACATTTGGTGTAGCAGAAAATCACTGTCTCTCTTTTTATTTCAGTTTATTTTTATAATTTTGGATGGAAGGATTATGGCGTGGCATCTCTCACAACTATCCTTGACATGGTAAAGGTGATGTCTTTCGCCCTGCAGGAGGGGAGGGTGGCTGTTCACTGCCATGCAGGACTCGGGAGGACAGGTACGTGCCCCATGCAGGAGCAGCACCAGGGTTCCTCTAGAAACTCCAGCCATCTCTGGTTATAAACCAGTAATAACTGGGCTAGATTCTGTGTCATTGCAAGATGGACCTCTATAAAATGGTTAAAAGTGCTAAACTACTGTGTCCAAATGTCCTCAATGGCTAGAGAAGATCAGTTTTAGTATATTAAAACCAAAGATCTCTAAGATAGAGAAGTTTTTAATCTGTATAATTGTTCCATTACATTCAAATGTGAGAGCTGCTTCTGGAGGGGAAAGATTCCCCTGGTACACTTTCATTGTGCAGTATTTATAGCATGTTCACAAACCTGCCACTCACTGTTGGATTGGGTAGATTTGGGGGAGCACCTAAAATTTCATTTACTCCTTTCAAGTCCTTTCTGGTTGTGCCCTTGCCATAGAAGCCTCCATTACTCCCATGTTTGTGAATAGTGGAAGTCCCGGAGAGGCTGTGGGGAGCTCCCACTGTAGTCCAGTGAGCAGGGCTTCACTGTCTCGTGCTTCTTCACAGGCAATCACGTTTAAGTAACAGCATCACATAATAGAGAACACTCTGTCTTCACCTATATTAATTTCTAGCCCATATTTCCACTGAGTATTTGTTTGAGTCTGACAGTTCCTTCACTAATCCTGTCTTTGTATTTTCCAGGTGTTCTAATAGCTTGCTACTTAGTTTTTGCCACCAGAATGAGTGCTGACCAAGCGATTCTGTTTGTCAGAGCCAAAAGGCCCAACTCCATCCAGACGCGGGGGCAGCTGCTGTGTGTCAGGGAGTTCTCCCAGTTCCTGGTCCCTCTCCGCAACGTCTTCGCGTGCTGCGAGCCCAAGGCGCACGCGGTCACCCTGTCCCAGTACCTGACCCGCCAGAGGCACCTGCTCCACGGCTACGAGAGCAGGCACCTCAAGCACGTGCCAAAACTCATCCATCTGGTGTGCAAGCTGCTGCTGGACCTGGCTGAGAACAGACAGGTGGTGGAGGCAGAGCTGCTGGACATCCCAGACCTCTCAGCTGAGATTGAGAAGACCGTGTCCCAGCTGTCATCCACGGAGCTCGAGCGGGAGCTGGCCAGGCACGACAGCGACACGTCGGACTCGTCCTACGCCCACTCCTCTACTCTCGACGGCCAGGACTCGCACGTCTCCCTGGGACACGAATGTGATGCTTTCTGTAGAAGAAGGCATGTCGAATGCCTTCAGCCTCTTACTCATACGAGAAGGCGTCTGAGCTACAGTGAGTCAGACCTAAGGAGAACTGAGTTTCTTTTGGAGCAGGATGACACTGCCTGGACAGTGCCTGCTCAGATCTTAGTGAACAACAAACCCAAGCAGAACAGTGAAGAGGAATGTTCTGCCACAGGTGAGGCAAAGCCACAGCTGGAGTTAAACAAAGAGGCATTAGTGCGTAACACGTGCACGTTCTGGAGTCAAGGGAAATTTGGTTTGGATGGACGAAGGGATGGCTCCTGTCACAGAAGGAGCTCTACCAAAGAAGTACAACGCAGCAGGACCTTTTCCTCAGGCCTGGCGTCCATGCACAATCCCAAGGAACCTGGGATGCAAAGGCACAGCTTTGCCAGTGAGACTGCTCCCAGGAAGGACCACAAGACCAATATGTATGGCAGGAGATTCTATCTCTCTGAGGACTCTGATTCTTCTTCTTCCTCTTCCAAAGTGAACTTTTCCATTGGACATGAAAGTGAAAGTAGCAGAGAGTTGTCAGAGACAATTCCACACATTGTTCTGCAGTCAGAATTAAGTTTGGAAGCCCGAAGAGTTTTGGCAGCCAAAGCACTTGCAGATATAAATGAATTTCTGGGAGAGGATGAAGTGAAACAGAAGGTAGAAATGTGGCAGGTAATTTGTAACTCAAACCCATGCTACGGGCTCTGCATATTTCACCTCAGTGAATTCCTGGAATGGCAAAAATGCCATGTGGAGCTTTGAAATGGCACATTGGGATAGCAGTATATATGAGGCCTGGGTTCAGGTCTTTCACAGGCTGGCAAGATGCACCTACACATTCCGGTCTATAGCAGGAGGGGGGAGGTTCTGGTTATGTTCACTTTCCTAACTGGGGGAAATTGATGCCATTATTTCTGGTTGTAACGTGGCTGCTGGTGGCACAGAAATAGTACAGGTTTTAAAGGTTTGAGTTGGCTTTCATCAGTGTTTTCTCAGAACTAATCAGAGGATTTGTGAGTAAAAGAAAAAGAATTTAGTAGAAACTTAACTGCTTATTGTCAAACCCAAATCCTCTTAGCAACATTTGCTTTGAAGTTGTAATGCAAATCTGGTTTATGTATTCCAGTGGAGTATTGGGAGGTTCTCAGCTGCACTGCTGCTGTCACCCTTCTGTTTTAAAGAATCACTTGTATTGCTGCTGATTAATGTTGATACTCTGGAAAAAAATACAAGATTTTTTGATAACTCTTTTCTTGTTGGAATATAAGAGCCAAATACTGCTACAACCAAAGAGAAATTGGCAAAGGTATATAGATGATGCATTTTCAGTTTTGTTTTGTTTGTTTGTATTTTTTTTGTTTTAAGAAAGAACTGAATTCTCAAGATGGAGCTTGGGATAAGATCTGCACCGAGAGAGATCCTTTTATCCTCTGCAGCTTGATGTGGTCATGGATAGAGCAGCTGAAAGAACCTATTATATCCAAAGATGATATTGATATGCTGGCAAAACATTGTACAGAATCCCAGGATGTGCTCCACTTGCTGGGAAAGGTACATATTCCATCTGACAATTCATTCCTTCACTTCAGGCAAGGGTTGCACTTTAAAAAAGCCACTTAATTCTCTTTCAAAACCAGAATGAGACTGCATCAAATTGTGTGAATTGTCTGGCTATCTCTCTATCTCTAGATATCTTCTAGTCCAAGGGTCTTGCTCAAAACAGAGTTACCTAGTGCAGGTTGCTTGTGTGACAAATGCTCCAGTCCCTTGATTAAGCTGGAAAAGGGTTGGGAAGGAATGGCCACAAAGATTGTTCTTCCTTTTCTTCCTCCTTGCCAGCACTGCTCAGTGTCTCTCTGCCAGCTTCCAGTGGTGACAGAGACTGGGAAGGACAGAGAGAGGTACAAGATGGGGAAAAAAGCCCTGAACATGCACAGCATTTTGGGCTGAAAAGTTCAAATCTCACCCTTCCTATGCCAATTCACAGGAAGGCTACTGTTCATGCAGGGAATTTTGAAATCCCTGGAAATAAGGAGGAATTACCAAAGTAGTTTGTAGTGCTCAGGAGAAGAGTTTTCCTATCATGACTGAAATAATTATGCAGAGGCTCTTTGGGCTGGAGGGAATTCCCCACCAACTCCTGCACGTGAAGTTTCAGCACAGGAAGGCCCAACCTGGTGTTGAAACAGCAGTTAACAAAATCTGAGTGCTAAACTGCTTTTTATGGAAATATTTCTTCTGATGAGATGCTGTTCCTTTTCCCCACCAGGAGCAGTGTCAGACCATCCTTTGTATTTTACACTGTGTGGTGAAACTGCAAGTGCTGCCAGCTGATGTGGAGGAGGCCTTACTTGCTCGTGCTATTAAAGCTTTCACCAAGGCAAGTAATCCCAAATAACTATCCAAGATACTGTATTTACTTGGTTTATATCATGAAAGGTGAATCAATCAACAGAGGGAGGCCTCTATGAGAAAGGCTACAGTAATTCCTTCATGCTTCAGCGAAGCTTATTTATTTCAGAGTTTACATTTTATAATAATCACATACATAAAGGGTTGGAAATATTCTCTAAAAAATTAAATTCTGTCACTACAACCTTAATCCTGGAGTCTCATTTTTCTCTTTCTGGACCACTGCCAGTTCATGGACATCTTCAAATTAGGGAAAAGAGAATTTTACAGGGTGACACTGACTAACCACCTAGAGTAGCTTCCCAAAGGCTTTGGTAGATTCTGTACCATGGGAATTCTTTCCGTCAGATTAAATCACTTTCTGAAATTACACTGCAAGTCAGTTCTGTTTCAGACCTGTACCACAGGATGTGAGTAACTAATTTCTGCTTTGGGCTCATTGAGTAACAGTGACAGGTGAAGCTATTGCTCAGCTCAGATTTCTTCTCAGATTCAGTCAATGAAATCTGAGCTTGAACAGAATGTTCACTGTCCTGTTTCCTCATCTCTTGTAAATCTGCCTGTTAAAACAATCACTACATTTCTCCTTCTTCTGTTTTATTTTAATGTCTAGTTAGCATAAAACTGAACACACTTGGCATTAAGCACTCCCATCAAAAACAAATCTTTTCTTTGATAAATCTCAAAGCTTTTTTTTAATGTTGTGCATCTACTTTGCATTTTGCTGTATGGCATTTCATTAACAACTGAACTGAAACTTCTCTCTTTTATTAGACAAGCTTCGATTCTGAGAATGGGCCATATGTTTACAATACCTTGAAAACTGTGTTTAAACAAGCACTTGAAGAAAAAAGGAAAAGGATTAAAGAAGGAACAGAGAATTCTTCTTGATTTCTACACAGCTCTGCTGAAGCATTAGATGGGCCTACCAAATTATTTTGCATATTCCAGCTACTGTATTTTGTGCTACCTGGCATGATCTACCTAACTTTAGGTAACAGAAGTTATTAACAAATCATTTTATTTTTTTAGAGGGAGTTTTAGTGGCAGTTGTTGAGTCTACATAGTTTTAAAGAACGGCTCCATGTAAACATTCTCTGTAGCATTTTGTTTCAGGTACTGTTCTTTTATGTTGTGAAGGGTTCTCCTATTCTCAGATTTCTTTATTGATGTGGAAACCTCTGTTATTGGCAAGAAACATTGTCAAGTGACACGACTGCCATAAAGTTCAGTGCCATGATCCCCAAAGGTTTAATGGATTAATATTTATGTATTACATATGTTTACATTAATGATATTTGATTTCATTTTGCAGAAAATAAATATTGACTGCACCTGTGAAACTGCTTTTCTTTTCAGAAATTTTGAATTAAGACCAACAGTAATAATGGAGAGACTCACAGATCTTGAGATCTGTTATAGACAGCAGACAGTATTTTCTTTCAGATCTCTTAAATAATTGTAACCAAAGTATTTCTAGCAGGTGTTGTAAGAGAGAAATGCACTGTGTTGAGCAGTAGTCATCAAGCCCTAATTTAGACTTTTTTGGCTGAGAAAGCTTCAAAAATTTTTTAACAGAAAATTGATTGAGGCATTTAAAGTGCTCTGAATAAGAGTAATATTTTACTTTATTAGCTAAGCTTTTATTGCTTTAAGTGAAAAAACACTTCATCATGAAATCTTCATAAGAGTATGATTCTGTCCATACTTACATCCAGCAAATACTTACATAAAGAAGTATTTATAGAAGTACATATAGAAGTGACATACTAAAAAAACATTAATCAAAACCTTACTAGCTGCAATACACTTTGCCGAGGTATTTTTATCTAATAAAACAGAAACAGCTGGGCCATCATCCTAAAAC
>WBNP01005246.1:29747-64690 GCA_013401095.1 Passerina amoena
CAGCAGAGAACAAGCACTGGGTACTTGCATGGGTGGCAGAGGTGAGCAGGACAGCTGCACCAGTATGGTGCCTGACTGAACTGGGAAGGGAACAGAAGAACACAGCAAGGAGAGCATCACACTTACGTGTGCAGTGGGTGAGGTTGGGGGTGCTGGCGTGGAAGGGCCCAGCTGTGGCCCTCACTGCCACGCTGTAGCGGGTGCCAGGGCTCAGGCTCCTCAGGATGTGGCTCCTGGCACGGCCACCCAGCAGCGTGTGCCCCACAGCAGTGCCAGATGCTGTGTCATGGGCATCCACCACGAAGCCTTCTGCCCCTCGGCCCAGCACTGCCCAGGACACCACCAGCGCTGAGGCTGAGGGGCTGCTCAGGGTGAGGTTCACAGGGGCCAGGGGATCTGCAAAGCAACAGGGAGACACACAGTGAGCCCTCCTGCTCAGTGCTGAGAGCTGGCTGCTGTGCCAGGGCTCCTCCAGGCAGGCTGGGCCACAGCTCCTCTGGAGAGAAGCCTGGGCACCAAGGGCCAGGCAGGGCTCATGGCTTTGGGTGTGCTGCTGGACGTGGCAGGGGAGATAAGCAGAGCCTCTGGGGTGGATGGGGGCACTGGCTCTGTGTCCAGGATGGAGTGAGGGCAGTGAGCAGACAGGTGGGACCGTCACACAGAAGCTGTGGGCACAGCTTGGCATGGGGAAGTTGGTGTGGGTGCTCTGGAAGGATCAGGCAGAGGCTCACAGTGAGGTGCCCAACCCAGCCAGTCAGACTCACATGTCCATTGGGTGACATTGATGGAAGAGGCTGCTAAGGAGCCTTTCACAGCAGTGACCTGCACAGCAAACTTGCTGCCTGCTTCCAGCTGAGTCCAGGTGGTGTTCAGGGCATCTGGACTCAAGGTCTGGACCTGAATCCTGCTCTGGGTGCTGAGGCTGTACAGAGTAACATGGTAGTGATCCCTCCTGCCTGGGGGCTCGTTCCAGGATGTGTAAAGCTCTGAGGAGCTCCCTGGGTTGGTAAGGCTCAGGTTTGTAGGTGCAGCAGGAACTGTGAGGAAAAACAAGAGACACGAGTCAGAGAGGAAAAAATACACTTCTGAACATGCAGCCATCTTTGTACACAGAGACTGTGAGAGGCAGGAAGTGACCACAGGCCAGCTTCATCACGAACCAGGCCAGGGTGCCCTCCTTCTTCTCCTTCTCCTTCTCCTTCTCCTTCTCCTTCTCCTTCTCCTTCTCCTTCTCCTTCTCCTTCTCCTTCTCCTCTTTCTCCTTCTCCTTCTCCTTCTCCTCTCCTTCTCCTCTCCCTCTCCCTCTCCCTCTCCCTCTCCCTCTCCCTCTCCCCTCTCCCTCTCCCTCTCCTCACTGATGCCACCCCCCGTGGGTGGCAGCTGCTGACCTGTGCAGCCGGTGATGTTCTCGGGGAGGGAGCGGTAGGGCCCAGCCACTGCCCAGATCCTCACAAGGTAGCACGTTCCAGGTTCCAGCTGTGGCACAGTGACATTGGTGCTGTCCTTCCCTGCTTCCAGGTTCCTCGGCTGTGCAGAAGAGCCCTCCTGGAGCACGCTGAGCAGGTATCCATCCCTGTGGCCAGGAGCAGCCTCCCAGCGCACAGCCAGAGCCCGGGCAGTGCTGACGGGGCTGGCAGACGGGGAACGAGGAGCCAGGGGGACTGTGGGAGAGAAGCAGCGTCACTGGGGCACACCTGGGCTGGCCAGAACTAACTCTAGGATGAGGCTGGGAGCTGGAGGACTGTGGGCATGCACACAGTGGGTGGGAGCAGGGGAGCTGTGCTGTACCGGTGTAGCCGATGGCAGTCTGAGAGGAGATGCGGTGAGGCCCGGCCTGGGAAATGATCTCCACGCGGTACCGGGAGCCTGGCACCAGCCCCTGCAGGGCCAGCTGGGTCACTCCCCGGGGCACAGACACATTCCTGATGATGGACAGGGACTCAGCCACTGAGAGCTGCACCAAGTGATCTCTGCCACCTCCGGACTCCACCCAGCTCACGCGCAGCTCCTGGGGCTCCCGGCCAGGCTGCACACTCACGTTAGCCAGGGACAGGGGATCTGCAGGGAAGCAGAGCATGGACACCTATGAGGTGGTGGAGGAGCCAGGGCACAGCCTGCACCTCTACACACATGCAAGCTGCCTGTGCATGTCTCCAGGGTGCTGCTGGCAGGCAGGTGCTGAGAGCACCCAGCTCCCAGTGGGCTGCTCTGCTCCACACACAGGGAGCAGCAAGCCCACACAGGTCTCTGTGCTTCCTCTCTCACATCCCTCTCCCACCAGTCCCTGGCCGGCCTTCAGACCACCAGAAGGTTCAACTTGACAGGGGAAAAGGATGTTTTGGGGCCCAGCACACAGCACCTAACCTATGACACGTGCTCTGTCTTCCAGGACAGGGAGCATGCAGGTGTCACAGGAGCCCTCCCTCCACCCAGACAAGTTTGTGTCACTGCTAGTCCTGCAGGCAGTGCCAGGATGTCCCATCCCTGCAAGAGACTGGGAACACTTCTGACTCACATGTCCACTCAGTGGCAAAGTGTGACGAGGATCTGTACGGGCCAGCGAGGACAGTCACCTTCAGGAAGTACTGAGTGCCAGGGGACAGCCCCAGGAATGTGAAGTTGTGGGTGTTTGGCCCCACTGAGGTGTTCCTCTGTGCTGCATGGCTCTTGCTGTAGAGCTGGAGGTGGAACTGGTCCACATCACCAGCAGCCTTGTCCCAGAAGGCCGAGAGCCCCATCGGGCGCCGGGTGTTGGTCAGGGTCACGCCAGATGGAGCCAGGGGGTCTGAGAGAGAGGAGACAGCCAGGCAGTGAGAGGAGACAGCCAGGCAGTGAGAGGAGACAGCCAGGCACTGAGAGGAGGCTGTGCTGTGCTGTGGGGCTGTCCTGGGCACCCTGCCCTGTCTGTGCCTGCTGGGGTTAGGTCAGGAGTCAGCACAGCAAAGCCAGAGCAGCCAGAGCCCCTGCTCCACAGCAGACATGGGAGTGGGACCCCACCTTCCCCTGGGTGACATTTGGGAATGTTCTCTGCTCCTCCTGCATTGCAGACCCTTCTACTTCCACCATGGCTGAATGTGGCTCCAGCTGACTGCCCACTCTGTCTGTCTGTGCACCCCTGTCTCTGGCTCCCACCTCCCCACACATGGGCCACTCTGGCAGAGCATTCTGCTCTCAGGGGCAGGTGGCAGCTGTGACCTGCAGCAGGGTGAGGCAGCACTGTCACACTCACATGTCCAGTCGGTGGCTGATCTCACAGGGGATCTGTAAGGCCCAGCCACAGCAGCCATCTCCAGCGTGTACTGCCGCCCAGGGACCAGGTTCTCCAAGGTGACGTTGCTCCAGTCACTCCCCACAGTCACATTCCTGACCTGCTCCTGGGACTTGGTTTCCCAGAGGGTCCCTGTGTAGCCAGTGCTGCCAGAGGAAGCTGCTCTCCAGGAGGCTTGCAGAGAGGTGCTGTGGCCCCCATTGCTGAGGGTCAGCTGCTCTGGGGGCAAAGGGTCTAGAAAAGGAAAGGTCTGGAATCACCTGGCAGCAGTGCAGCTCCAAATGTGCTGGGGCAGGAGTCCCTTCCCTGGGAAAACCTCATCCAAGTGCCTGGACCACCCCTGCTGACACCCACACACCAGCCTGGCAGGGACTGGGCCAGCACAGCTCAAACTGGCAGAGAAAACATTGTTCTGGGTCTGGAGGAGGTGGTGGATGGTGGAGGGGGTGGCTGAAGGCAGTGACGGCCTGAGCAGTGCCACAGGAGGGTGGCTGAGGAGAAGGAGGAGGAGGAGGAGAAGGGCACTGGGCTCAGCTGCCCCTTGTGCCTGGTGGTTGGGAAACAGCAGGGTCACACACATCAGCAGCACCTCTGCCTCCTGCTGAGCCTTTTGCCCAGTTATTGGATTCAGCTGTAGAATTTGTGTGCTGTCAGTGCCCTGAGGTGTGACATCAGGGGAAGGGATTCTTCTATATTTCCTAGTATTAAAAACTAAACAACCAACCATCATTATTCCACAATCACCCCAAAACAAATACAGAACTAATCCTAAAACCAGGGAAGGAAAGGGTCTCCTTTTCTTCCCCCCCATCCAAAAAAACCCAAACAAAACCATAAATCATGATCACAAATCATCAATTAATCATCCACTAAACTTCAACGTTCTTGTAGCTTATAAAAAGCACGACACTGAAGATGTCAAGATGGCTGCCACACACACCCAAGGACAGGAGACTTGGTCCTACCACCAGTGCTGTGGCACTCACATGTCCAGTTGGAGATGCTCTGGGGTGAGGATGTGTAGGGCCCAGCCACGGTGCTGACCTCCAAGGTGTACAGGGTGCCAGGGTGCAGGCCCTCGTAGGTGAAGCTCCTGACAGCCCTGGGCAAGGAGCTGTTGTGCACAGGGTGCTCTGCAAGGCTGAGGAGCAGCAGGTAGCCCTCCCCTGAGGCCTCCTCCCAGCTGGCCAGCAGGCTGTGGGGGCTGCCCTGGCTGCACAGGCTCACGGCAGAGGGTGCTCGTGGTTCTGCAAGGGACAAGGACAGCATGACACGGGGCAGTGCATCAGGCATGGCTTTCACAAGATATTTTCTGCTTTTCAAATTGCTCTAGGTGACCCTAGAGCAGGTCCCTTCCAACCCTAGCAGTTGTGTGATTCTGTGACACTGCAGTTGTCTCCATCCCACACAGGGGCAGAAGGGGCTGCAGGGAGAGCTCCTGGAGACCCCCATCACCACAGGTTGGGTGGGTACCTCCCCACAATTGTCCCAGCACCAGCTGAGGATGCACAGGTCACCCAGGAGAGTGAGCACAGGGAGATGCCCCCTCTGGGGAGCTGGTGCTGCTTCCCTGCCCACGCAGCTGAGGGGAAGGGGAAGCTGCCTGCAACCTGCCCAGCAGAGTCCAGCAGGCACAAAGCAGGATCTGGTTGTGATCTGTGCCTGCCACAAGCCTGCCCAGGACCTCCGAGCCCACCCTCACCAGGAGCTGTGGGCAGGCAGAATTTCCTGCTCTGCCCCACAACCTGCCCTTGAGAGCAGGTGTGCCAGTGGCCTGTCCCTCTGTCCCTGTGCCTGCCTCACCCCCAGCCCCTCCAGGCAGCAGGAACAGCCCCAAGGGCCACACAGGGCCTTTCTGCTCACCTGTCCAGGCTGCTGAGCTCTGAGCTGATGCCCTGTAGGGCCCTGCCACCACCACCACCTGCACAGAGTACTGCTGGCCAGGGCTCAGCCCGTGGAAGGTGACGTGGTCATTGTCCCCACCCACGGAGATGTTCCTGGTTGGAGCACTGTCCTGTCCCTCCTGCAGTGTCACCAGGTAGAAGTCCCTGTGTCCCCCTGGGACACTCCAGCGAGCCTCTAAGGAGTTCTGCTCCTCTGCCTTGCTCAGGGTCACATTTTCAGCACTCAAGGGGTCTGGAAGGGAATAGGATTGTGTGTGAGTCAGGGTTATGGGGTGTTCTGTACCCCTCACACTGCTGAGCCTCATGCCTGCAGGGTTACATGCAGCCTTAGACATCCTTTTGGACTGAGCCATCTGCACTCCCCAGCACAAGCATTCCTGGACTAACAGAGTCCAGACAAAGCTGGCAGCCTTGCTGGGAAATTCCTGAAAGTCTCCTTGCACTCCATTCACATCCCACCATGAGCTTGCTGATATTCCCAGGAACTGGCCTGGACCAAACTCCTGGCCAGACGCCCCTGGCTCATGTGTCTGGCATGGGGGAATTCTGTTCAGTGGAGCAGGTCAGAGCTGCAGACAGCAATAGCAGGGATCAGCCTCACTCCAGAGCAGAGAGAAACCAGCTGGAGCTCTGGAGGCTTTCCAAAATCCTGTCTGACAGAGCAGGGAGCAGGCTCCAGCCTCCCAGGCTGGCAGGTGGAGCAGGAAGGAGCTGGAGATTCGACACCTGGTGGCACCCAGCTCCTCCCAGCACACACATGAGCAGAGTTTGGCCAGTGCCAGGACAAGTCACTGGCCACAGCAGCTCTGAGTCTGCAGCTTGGCACCTCCCTCATGTGAGGGCCGACGCTACCTTGGTGTTCAGTGTGAATCTGCTCTGCCCTCTTCACTTCCTCCTGGTTTTCCTGGAAACATCTGGGAGAGCAAGTTCAGGACTGGAAGTTTTTACTGAGCTATGGCCATGGTGTCACCAGCAAAGTTCCCCTTTTTCAGGGCCCTCATCAGGCTGAGGCCAGAGCAGAGAGTGGCTGGGGGAATGGTGCAATAGTGGGTTCTGCAAGGGCTGCCCTCACTGTTCTGACCTGCCAGAGGCTCCTGGATTCCTTGGCTGTATTTGCACAGCACCCATCACGTTGGGAATATCCACCAGGATGAGGAGATCAGCTGCTACCACACCCTGTCCTTGACAGCAATCAAAGAGCACCAAAAATCCAGTTCATAGAGCCACAGAACTGTGGAATGGTTTGGATTGGAAAGGACCTTGAAGCTCATTCATTCCCCCTTCCATTATTCCAGCCCCCCAGCCCTGTCCTGGCCTTGGACACTCCCAGGGATGGGGCAGCCACAGCTGCTCTGGGTAACCTGTGCCAGGGAAGAATTTCTTCCTAATATCCAATTTAAATCTCTTCTATTTTAGTTTAATTCATTCACCCATTGTCCTATCACTGTCTGCCCATGTAAAAAGTCTTTCTTGGTCTTGCATAAGCCCCTCCCAGAGGCTTCCAGTTCAAACCAGCTCAGCTGCTGCCCCTTTGCCCATTTTTTCTGCTGCCCTTGTACAGCCATGAGAGCCAAGCCCCTGAGGCACTGAACACCAGTGGGATCTGCAGAGCCCACAGGCTGCTCCCACTGCACCCCAGGGAGAAGCAGGCCAGCACAGGGGATCCACCTGCTGAAGGGATTCACTGGCCTCACCACAGCAGAGCCCCAGAGCTGGGTCCTGGAGCAGCTTTTGGCCAGGCCCAAGCAAAACCACCCTCTGCACCCAAGGATTTTTGGATTCAGAGGCTGGACCAGAGGCAGGGAGAAAGCTGGGGCCACCAAGCTGATACTCACATGTCCAGGCAGTGGCATTGGGTCCCAGGGCAGTGTAGGGCCCAGCTGTGGCACTGAGCCCCAGCCAGTAGTGAGTGCCAGGGTGCAGATGCTGGAAGGTGTAGCTGCTGAGGCCCCTCCTGGCTGACAGGCTCATGCTGACCTTCTGGGTGAGGAGGTTGTGGAGCTCCAGGTGGAGCCAGGCAGCCCCTGCAGCCCCTGCCCAGGAGGCCACGAGGCTGGTGCTGGAAGCTGGGCTGAGCCTCAGCTGGCTGGGGACGGAGGGAGCTGAGGGGAGGAGAGGACACAGCAAGGGTCAGCACTGGGGCTGGTGCTGCCTGGAGCCTCCCCTCTCCCCCTGTGCCCACAGCTGCTCTGCAGGTCTGGTAGGGGTCTGCTGAGGGGTGTCTCTCCTGTGCCCCCTCCCACACGGGTTGCAGGTCCCTGCCATGTTCCTTCAGGCTGCAGGGCAGAGGGGTGGCGCACTGGGTGCTGCAGCACTGCCACAGCTCTCAGCAGTGAGGAGATCCAGGATCCCCAGCCTCCCCTCTCTGCTGAGAATAGACAAATCCAAGCCCTGGGTACAAAGTTTTCCCTTTGGCCCAGGCACTCGGCTCACAGTGGGGATGTGAAACACTCCAGCCATTCCCCACCATTCACAAGTTCTCCATCCCAAGCCTGGAGACCTCCTCCCCTTGCCAGCCTGGCACATGTGCTGCATCCTTCCTGCCAAACCCTTCCTAGCACCCCTCCCTCCTCGGGCACCCATCACTCCCTACCTGTCCACTGGTGGATGCTGGTGCTGGCCCGGCGGGGCCCAGCCAGCGTGCTGACCTTCAGGGCATACTCACTGCCCGCCTGGAGCCCCTCGAAGAGGAAGGTGGAGGTGCTGGGCAGGAGGGACACGTTCCTCAGCAGGCTCTGGGAGAGGCTGTGCCACAGTGCCAGGCTGTAGCCGTCCCTGTGGCCGTGCCCGTGTGCCCAGGCCGCGCGCAGAGAGGAGGAGCTGCTGCTGCTCAGAGTCAGGTTCAGGACAGGTGAGGGACCTGCATGGGACATGGACAGACACTGCTGGCTGCTTCTGCCACGGCCTGAGCTAGCAAGCTGCTCACAGGCTGGTGGAACTTGCCTTTGCTAGGCAGCTTCACAGGACCCAGCCACAGAACCCTGGAAGGGTTGGAAAGGACCCTAAAGCTCATCCAGTCCCACCCCCCTCATCAGGCTGAGGCCAGAGCAGAGAGTGCTGGGGGAATGGTGCAATAGTGGGTTCTGCAAGGGCTGCCCTCACTGTTCTGACCTGCCAGAGGCTCCTGGATTCCTTGGCTGTATTTGCACAGCACCATCACGTTGGGAACATCCACCAGGATGAGGAGATCAGCTGCTACCACACCCTGTCCTTGACAGCAATCAAAGAGCACCAAAAATCCAGTTCATAGAGCCAGAGAACTGTGGAATGGTTTGGATTGGAAAGGCCCTTGAAGTTCATTCATTCCCCCTTCCATTATTCCAGCCTCCAGCCCTGTCCTGGCCTTGGACACTCCCAGGGATGGGACAGCCACAGCTGCTCTGGGCAGCCTGTGCAGAGACACCTTCCACTGGCTCAAGCTGCTCCAAGCCCTGTCCAGCCTGACCCTGGGCACTCCCAGGACTGGGGCAGCCAAAGTTTCTCTGGGCAACCTGTGCCAGGGCCTCACCAGCCTCACAGGGAAGAATTTCTTCCTAAGATCAGATCTAAACTTCTCCTCTGCCAGTTTAAGACTCTTCCCTCTTGTCCTACCACCATGTGCCCATGTAAAAAGCCCCTATTTCTCCATTTTCAAATCCCCTCTAGGCACTAAAAGGCATTTTAAGGTCACCCAGGAGCCTTCTCCTCTCCAGGCTGAACAAGCCCAGCTCTCTCAGCCTGCCTCCAGAGCAGAGGGGCTCCAGCAGGGATTCCCCAAGCACAGCCCCATGACCTCCCTGACCACTCACCAGCCTCACACGGGCTGTGTGAGCTGCACCATCCCCTTGGATCAGTCTCAGCAGCTCCTCTGAACAGAGCAGGGAGGCTTTGTCAGGCCAAACACATAAAGGTGAAGCCATCACCACCTGGAAGCTCACCTGCTGACAGGTCCTCTGTTCCTGCTGGCCCTGAGGGTCCTGCCACCTCCCTTTCTGTGACAACCAGCTTGTGCTTCTGCTTCTGCTGCCTGACACCAGCCCTTCCACTGCCCAACCTCCTCCCTCCAGCTCTACTCTCCTTTGCTATGTTTCCCACCTTCACCTGCACTGATTTACTCAAGGATCTTCTGGAGAGGTGCAGGCAAGGGCTGCCACCCCCACCTGAGCTGTAGAGCCACCAGCCCTGTCCTCTTCTCCAGCCCTGGGCACAGAGCAAGGCCTGGGGGTGAGCAGTGATTGACAGAGATGTGCCAAAATTGTGGAGCAGATGCTTCTTCCTTGGAGCTATTTCTTAACTTCCAGGCATGACATTTTCCACCCCTCAGCTCTCTGCAAGCCACACCATGGGCTGCTCCATCATTACCTCCATTATTCTAGGAGGAGAAGACACAGCATGAACCCAGCCCATACAAGGAGCAGGGGCAGGACTCCTCTTCCACAAGGATGAGGGAATGACCCCTAAGACTCTGGGGACCTGAATTCTTGTGAAAGTGAGGAAAAGACCAACCTAAGACTCTGGGGACCCAGGAAAGACCCAAATTTTTGTGAAAGTGAGGAAAAGCCCAAACTCCCGCAAACTAGTAGGACTCCAAAAGCACAACAATCACTGGAAGGAGCACTGAGGAGCCCTTACTTGTCTGTGCTGTGATGCTCTGGCTGGTGGTGTCCCTGCAGGCCAGCGTGGCTGTCACCTCGATCTCGTAGCGTGTGCCAGGAGTCAGCCCATGGAACCAGAAGCTGGTGGAGTTGGGTCCAGCAGAGCCATTCTGCAGCAGCATGCCTGACCCCAGGGGGGACAGGGCAAGGAAATATCCCCTGGCACCTCCCTCTGGCTCATGCCAGGACAGGAGGAGGGAGTCTGAGCGGTCATGGTCACTCACACTGACATTCAGGAGGGTGCCTGCGGAGGCAAAGCCAAAACTCTCAGCAGGGATTGGTGGTGTTGGGTGCCAGCCTGCAAGGCAGCTCCCAGCCACCACCCCTTGCTGGGGCACAGCACCACCCTGACCCCAAGGGCTCTGAACAGCCTTCTGAAGAACATTCAGAAACCTTCAGTAACTCAAAGGAAGCTGTCAAAGAGATGCTCCTCAGCATGGAGCATCTGCTCCACTGGAGAGAGACCAGAAGGCTTCAGTCACCATGGGCTTTGTCCAGAGAGTCCTGGTTTAAGGCAGAGAAGCTCCCTGGGTGGGTATAATCCACTGCTCATCACCTTGGCTGGCCTGAGCCCCCAAAAAGATGTTGAAGGCTCTGAGTCCACCATGGAGGAGGAAGACAGACGGCAGGATGGATATAGCAGGGGACCATTGTGCTCCCTGCAACAATCTCTGCCCCTGTGTGGGCTCTGACAGAGGAGGGGCAAAGGCTGCTTTGGGGGGGTCCAGACAATGAGTCAGCCCCATCCTGCCCAGTTCAGAGGTGACATATGGGAGGAATGGGACACTGCATGCATGGAGGAAACGTGGGACCAGAGCGGCCCCAGCCCCTGCTGAGGTGTGTCCTTGCCCTGGCTGTGCTGCAGCAGTCAGGTCAGTGTGCTGGGGCTGTGGCACCCCAGTGGAGCGTCTGGGGACAGGGAAGTGGCATCCAGGGCTTGGCCTCATTGATGTGTCAGTGGCTGAAACTGCTATTGAACTCCTGCCCTTAGAGCTGCTCAGGAGTCACCCACACAGAAGGAGCCAAGCAGAGCCTGTCTGTCAGGCCCAAGCTGGTGGTGTGACCAGGGCAGGGTCCATCTCTGCCTCACAATGTCTCCAGCAGATTGTTACACACCCCCACCCTCAGCCTTGCTGACAGTCATGGAACCATTTAGGTTGGAAAAGCCCTTTAAGATCACTGAGTCCAACTGTTCCCCCAGCACTGCCAAGTCCCCAGGTGCCACATCCATAAACCTTCTATGGCACTCAGCCTTTGGAAAATGCCAGAACAGCTCTAGTGCTAATAAGACATTTGTGAAATAATTAGCACTTTAAATTTACGGTGTGCAACGTGTTATGACAGGCTTACATAGGGTCTGGCACAGTGAGACAGCAGGAACCAAGCACGGTGACTGCCCCACAGGGCTGCCATGGGGCACCCTTTACAGCCAGGGAGGAGCAGTGCGGGGTGAGCCCGGGGCAGGGACTCCATTGGCACTGCTCAGGAGCTCTGTGTGAGTGTCCTTCCCAGAGCTGGACTTCCAGAACTATGTGTAACTTCTGTCCCATGCAATGCTCTGGTTTGAAGCCTGCTGGTGAGGGCAAAGGACCAGAGGACATCAGGTGGACGTGAACAGGAGCATGCAGTGCCCCACAGGGCTATCCCTGAGAAGTTCAAGTGCGTATTTAGGATCAGCCAGGTCAGGAAGGGTAACATTTAGCTAAGTAAATGTAGCTGGGTGCCATGGGTGAGGTGTCTATACCTGGGCCAGCTGCCCTGGGCTACCCTTGCTGTCAGCAGACACCCAGAGCACCAGGCAGAGCTGACCTGAAGGCAGCCCACAGCTCACTGTCCTGCCTGGTGTCAGGCAGGGATGGTTTGTTACTGCAAGCTCTTTCTTATCTCCTGAAGGTGTGACTTCTCAGCCCATGTTTCTCTGCTTCTCTTGAGTTTCCAGCAGCTTCATCACCTGCCTCCTTCTGTCACCCTCCTCACATCTGCAGCACAAATGTACCTAAAATGGGCCTGAGGCCTGTGACCCCAGCACTGCTCCTGTTCCCACTAACCACAGCACACACAGCACATCCACACCCACCTCATGCCCTGACAGGTGCCTGTGGATCATCCAGGTGATTTCTCACTGGCACAGGCTGATGCCATGTGGGCACTGTGCTGGCTCCAGGCCTATATAGCAGCCATGGGGCTGCTTTACAGATTCTGATCCAACTCCAAGGCTCTGAGCAGGGCACCTATGGCTGCGCTGCCGCTGAGCCCAGCTGGTGCTCTGTGGAAGCAGAGAGCTCTGGAGCCTTGTCCATCTCTGACAGTGCCCCCTTCCAGCTGGTTGCTGGAGTGGAGAAGGATGGGACTGACTGTCCCCCTTCCCTGTAGCCTGTAGTCAGCCTAAGGCAGAGTATTTGCAAAGCTACTCTTAACTCCAAGAGCCCTGGTCCAGCACATCTCATCTCACCCCTCCAGGCATGAGACCATCCAGCCCTCCTCAGCCTGGGAACCTCCTTGCTGTGACTCACCTCCTTCACCACGTGCATCCCGGCCCTCCAGCCCTGCCTGTGCTGTGTGGTTGCATCCCTCGCCCTGGGGGATTCAAAGTGTCAAGTGAGAGAGGAGCAGGATGAGCTGAGACCAGCACCTGGGAGAGGTGCCCTGTGCCAGGCACAGCTCCCACCCTGGCACAGCATCTGTGGGCTGTGACCCCTTTTCCTAGGAGAGCCTGGGTCACTTCTCAGACCTCCCTTAGCCAGGGCAAGGAGACAGACTTGGCAGATGCAGCCTGTGGGCTGCCCTGGCCTTTTGCACGGGTCCTGCGGCTGCAGACAGCACAGGCCATTCCCAGAGGGGAAAGGTCACCAAACCAGCCAGGGCACAGGAGAAGCTCTGGAGAGAGAGGGAGGGACTGAGCTCTGCACAGAGCCTGGCAATCTCATTCCCTCGACAGGCACACCGCCTTCCCACCATCAAGGGAAGGGAGGGACCACAGACCTCAGCCCAGCTGCCACCCCAGCGGGCAGAACAGAATCCCCGGAGCCCCTGGCACCCTCCCGGCAGCGGCGACACCCGTTCTGTCACAGCCTGCTCCCAGCTGGGTGTGCCCGCCTTTGGACTGGCGTCAGTTCCCCCCACGTTAAAGGAAATGTCTCCTGCCCACTCCCTGTCCTGCAACAAGCCACAGCAGAACCATCATTTTCCTGGCGTTCTTTTCGCTCGGCTCTGCGGGCAGACTCGTGTCGGCTCCCCACCGATCGCGGCGCTTTTGGCAGAGGAGAGCGAAGCGGCTGGGGGCGCTGGGAACAGCAGCCGGGCCAGTGCCGGGCTCGCAGCCGCGCAGCCACGGCAACGGGGACACGCCGCGCTCCCGGCAGCGGGCCCGGAGCACCGGGGCCGAGGGGCAGCGGGGGAAGCGCCGCTGATGTGGCGCGGCTGCACGGCCAGGGAGAGGCACCCGCAGCCCCGAGCTGGGGCAGCCCCTGCGGCAGCGAGCTGGCAGCCGAGAGCCGCGGAGCCAAAGCGGGGCTGGGGAGCCGAGCGAGCGCTTACCTGCGCCAGGGTCCCTGGGAGCCGCGGCACGCACAGCACCAGCAGCGGCAGCAGCAGTGACCTCATGGGGACCTGGTGGCAGCAGATCAGAGGGATGACAAAGTTGGGGCGTTTCTCAGCAGCGGCTGTCCCCAGGCAGCCCCGTGTCCCACGGCAGCCAGGAGCCGTGTCCCCGCATGCTTTCCCAGCGCGGGGGACAAGATGACATCAATGGGGACCGGCCAGCGCGTGGCACCTCGGCCGGGCCCGCTGGCCCTGGGCGGGGGCAGAGCTCGCCTCCAGCCTGGGAGAAGCCCAGCGGGGGCGGCCGCCTCTCGCTGGGCGCATTTGCTGTTTGTTGTCGCCGCAGGTCCGTGTCCTCCGCGGTGACTCCGCAGCTGGCCCGGGGAGAGCGGCTGCGGGCAGCGCTGCCGGCCGGGGGGGAGGCTCTGCTGGCCGGGCTCTCGGGGGACCTCGCTGCGGCGGGGCTCGGCCGGGCTGGAGCCCGCTCTGGCATCGGCGGGAGCTCCGGGAGCCGGGGCGGGAGGGGCGGGAGGAGCGGGAGGGAGGAGACGGGACTGGGCTGACGGCGGCTCCAGGCTGGGAGGGCGCGCCCGAACCCGGCCCAGCGCGGGGAGGGAGGGAAGGAGGGCGCAGCGATGGGCTGGGGTGCCCCAGGGAGGCACGAGTGTGGAGTGAGGAGTGCTGTGCACCCTCTGCTCTCTCTGTGCCGCACCTTCGGGCACCCTTCAGCTCGGTGTGCTGTAATTGCTGTGCAGGTGCTGCTGGGCAGGGGGGTCTGGGTGCGCCGAGGGCAGGGATGGCGGTGTTGCTGTGCCGTGCCCGTGGCCCGCAGGCTGCGGCGGGGGCAGTGCGCGCTCCGAGAGGCTCCTGCCGTGGCATCTCACGGGCCCAAACCACGCTTTGCCCGTCTGAGGGGTGGCTGAAGCGAGCTGTGCCCGGCTGGGAGGGCGCTGCCCTTCGGGGGTTGCTCCGGGAACCAGGCTGTGGCCCGGGCTGCGTGCAGGGCGGTGCTCCGCGCTGTCTGTGCAATGCGTGGCACAGCGCCAGCTCTCATTCAGAGCAGAGATGCCATTGGCTTCACATCAGCGCTGGGGATCTGGGACAGTGCTGGAAGAGGTTCAGTGATGCATCAGTCCGGAAGCCAGCACAGCCTTTGTGGCCGTGGGAGTCTATCCCAGTGGCCAGCACGGCCACCTATGGGGGCTATTGAAGCTCTGCTCATTACTGTTAGCCACCGAGCTGTCACAGTAGGACACATCCCCCACCTGTCTTCTAGAACACCAGAATCCTTTGACAAAAGACTCAGAAGTTTGTCAGGTGGGACCTGTGACAGACAGAACAAGCCCCAGTATCTGCACAAGGACACGGGAAAGCTCCAGCTCTTGCATGCAGTTAAGAGGAGAGGGGGACACAGGGGACCTGGTCCTGGATGCATCTCCAACCCCAGGTCCATACCCCAACCCTTCTGACAACCCCCAGGCTGATGGAGCCAGCTGGAAAAGGGGACAGGGAACATGAATCCCCCTCCCTTGGCATGGGCAACAGTTAATTTCCCAGGTCCCAGCCAAATGGGACTGGTGCCAGGAGTCCGGGTCCGTGGTCACAGTCACGTCTCTGCAGAGGTCCCTGCTTGGACTGGGCTGAGGATAAAGGAGCCCTGGCCCTGCAGCTCAGCCCAGCAGTGAGGGCCTGTTGGTCACTTCTGTCTAGGACTCAAATGTTCCCCCAGCAGAAAGGTACAGCTCTACCACCAGAACCTCTCCGTGTCACTGTCTCCAGACCCCTCCCCTGCACCCTGAACACAGGGTGGGAGCAGAAGGCAATGCCTTGGCTCCAGCACAGGCAAGATTTTTAACCTTTAATGTCCACAGCTCCAAGGGCTGGATGCCAAAAATGCCATGGGTGCATCTGCTCAAGTGATGGATGCCCAGGGTAACAGCTGTGGCTCTTAGAGATCTCCTGATAAGCCTTGGGACTGAGATGCACCAGCACCTGGGGTGATGAGGCTGACCCATCAACCAGTGCCACAGCCAGCTCTGGGGATACCCATCCCTGCTGCTGGGCACTGGCTTGATGGGCAGCTTGCCACCCCCCATTAACCTGAGTGCAAGGTGAGTGCTCATAGGTACTGGGGTGAGGTCCTCCAGCCCCTGAGATGGAGCACCTCCCCAGAAATGAGACAGGGGGAGATCTGAGCCTGATTGCTGCCGTCTCCAGTGGGCTGGGGACTGTTTTTAAAGGCCCCTTTCCAGAGCTGGGCAGCTGCAGCCGGCTGGGAGGAGGCTGGAGCTCCTCACTGCAGGGAGGGTTTGCCAGGTTTACCCAGGGGCCCAGGCAGGATCAGGGAGGTTACAGCTGCCTGCTCCCCAAACACGTTTGCAAAGGGGCTTTCACTGGATGTCCCCTCACAGTCCATTGTGGGGTGCAGGCTGCCAGCACAGGTGACCACCCTGTGGATGGGGAGCGTGGGGTTGTTTGCTGCCATGAGCAGCCTGCAGGGTCACCTGGAGGGTGGCTGGGATAGAGGCAATGCAAGCAGTGCTGGGGACTCTGGAGTGTGGCAGGTGATGGAAGAGCTGAGTTCAAGGAGCCCTGGCTGATGAAGCAGGGGATGGAGGTGAAGATGGAGGGCCTTGCTGGGCTGAGAATTATGATCCAGGGACATGGGACAGGAGGCACCCTAGATTTTGAAGGAAAATCCAGAAAAAAGACGTTGCATGCCCCAGTGTCAAAGGCAGGGTCCCCTGCAGTTGTGGCACGAAGGTTTCCCTAGAGTCAAGGTGGGGCTCCTGCAGTTTCAAAGCATACCAAAGAGCAGATCTAGGCCAGCTAGAGGACAAACCCAGCCACTGGGACACTCCAGCTGGGTTGTGCCTGCCCGGCCCAGCTGGAGAGAATCCGAGTCCTTGCATGGTCACTGCACCTGCCTGGGCACAGCCTCAGTGCCCCTGCACCAGCCATCTCCAGCTCCAGCCACAACCTCTGCTGCTGCAGCCCTGCATGGGCCACCATTCCCCCACTGAGGCAGCTGCTCTGGACAGTGGCTTGCCCAAGGAGCAAAGGGTCTGTTCTACCTGTTCTGGTCTCTGAGCTGGGCAGACAAGCAGGGATTTCTGGAACACAGCGTTCCCTTGGATCTTGCTGCCATATTGTGCCACTGCCTCACACCTCCCCAACCAGGAGGAGAGATAACCTCACTCAGCACGAGGATGGGCTTGGGGGATGCCTTGCTGCCCACCAGGATGGGATTGGCCTCTGAGCATGGACCAGGAGCCATCCCAGCAGCTTTCAGAGCCTCTGCATGTCCTGGTGGCACAGGGAGCTGTCACCCCCTGCCATGGGGACATGTGTAAATACCAGCCCTGCTTATTTAACGTTGGGTCCCAGTGACTGTGCTCCCTCAGCTCAGGGAGTTTGGGCTGTGGCTGCAGTGGCAACAGCCCAAAGCACTGCTGGGAGCCAAGCTGAGGCCCTGTCCCTGGCGCTGCAGGGCTCAGTAGCCTCCCCACGAGTCAGAAGCTGCTCATCCTGTGCCAGCCCTGCCTTGCCCACGGCCACCCCAGTGATACCGTGCCACCTCAGGTAGGGACACAGAGAGGGAGAGCCCTCCTTCAGCTGGGGATGCTGGATCTCCCCTGCAGTCCCCCCTGACCATGAAGCCTTCAGCTGTGCCAAACCTAAAGACAACTGCAGAAGTTTCTCCACCCAGCAGCTGGAACCAGGCCTGGAAACTCAGGGGCTGCCGAGTCATCACATTTTCCGCGAAGCAGCGAACGAACGAACGAACGCTACCGCAAGGAGCAGGGGGATGGGGACGCCCCGCAGCCCGGGGCGATGGGGACACCCCACAGCCCTGGGGGATGAGGGCACCCCCTGCCTGGGGGGATGGGGATGCCCCCCTGCCCCGGATGGCTGCAGGGCTCCCGGGATGGCTGCAGGGCTCCCGGGAGGGCTGCAGGATTCCCAGATGGCTGCAGGGCTCCTGGATGGCTGCAGGGCTCCTGGGATGGCTGCAGGGCTCCTGGATGGCTACAGGGCTCCTGGATGGCTCCAGAGCTCACCCCACCAGGGTTGGGAGGGGACAGGGGCTGTGCAGCCAAGCCACCACCTCTGGCAAGGGGCAGAGCCCCAGCATGGGACTGACTGCTCATGCCCTGTGCTCCAGGGGCATCACCTGCCCAGGAGCAGAGAGGGGAAAGGGGACCCAGCGTGCCTATCACTGTGGTGTCAGGTCATGTTTGAGGTGAGGGACAATAACCACAGTGCAGAGCAAAGGCCCTGCCTGGCAAAGGCTCTGGGCTGTCCTCCCAAGTAGAGCCAACCCCAGAACAGAGCAGGGCCCACCCACATTGTGCTCCTTGCACTGGCCTCCTCTCCAGGTGCCCTGGGCATGGAGCTGGCAGCACTGGGTTTGTCCCTGCTAAGGCATCTCCTGACTTGAGCATGGTCCTGCACACCTGGAGGAGTCAAGGCCTCCCTGGGAAGCACCTGCTGGGGTGAGGATGGGTAGGGTGGACAGCAGAGTGCCCACCTCACCTAAGGGTCCCAGCTGTGTCACAGGGTCTGTGTGAGGTGACAGTAGCAGGTCACGCTCCCAAGGCTGGGCACAGGCAGAGCCTTGCAGGGCCCCTGCCAGGGGACAGCCTGTGGCTGAGGACCCTCCCACAGGGGCTCAACCTGTCACTCAGAGGGCACAGCCATGACCTGGTGCTGTGGGCAACGCTGGCACTGCACAGAGGAGACTCTACTGCTGTCTGGACATGCCCTGATGTCTCTGTGAAAGCTCTGCCATCCCTCCCTGGGCAGGATTCTGTGCATCCAATCTGGCACCCTACAACAATGTATGCCCAGGGGCCCCATGATATGTGGTACTAATGCCACAGGGATTGGGCTGGGAACAGCTCTGGGGCTCCTGTCCTGCCTCAGGCCAGCACCAAGCCTTTGGTCCCTGTCCCTGAGTCCCTCCCAATGCCCACCAGCACTGTGAACTGCCCCAGGCCACAGTTTCTCCCCTCTGCTACTCTGAGATGCTGAGTGCTGCCCAGGGCTGCAAGGGAGGAACAAGAGGAACAGGCTGCTCCCAGGGCAGAACCTGCAGAGGATGCAGGTGCCAATGGGACCTCTCGCTTTCCAAGGTTCACACGCCATGGTTCTCCAACTCTAAACCCTAGAGCACTGGGATGCTCCTTCTCCAACCCCTGGCAAGCGTTTAATCGTTCCCACATGGAGCCCTGCCAGCACCGCTGCCGCCTCCTGACCCGCTTTGATACCTTGGAGCTGTTCCCATTTTGCAGAGGCGGGAGGGCAGGCAGGCGGTGGGGGACACCACCCCTCTGCAGGGCAGGGCACAGCCACGCTGTCCAGGCTGGGGACAGCCACGAGTGGCAGGAATGACTCTGTCACCACCACCTGGGTGATGCTCTTGGCTCCCTGCACTCAGCTCTGGCAGCTGAGCAGGGATGCCTGCGGGTGCGAGGGAGGCGCCTCGCAGAGCTGGGAGTGCAGGGCTGCGGTGACTCAGAGCCGGCAGAGCCGGGCAGACCTGCTCTGCACCCCCGGGGCGTGGGTGCCGTCCCTGGGGCTCTGCAGGCTCTGCTTCCCCTGGCCAGGCAACAGGCACTCACTGGGGAGGGCTGAGAGCAGCCTGGATAGTGCCGGTCCCAGACCTACTGCAAGGGGCAGCACCTGGCTCCAAAATCACCCACCCTGTCACCAACAGCCTGTGGAATCCTGGGGGGCTCTGCTCCCACCCTGTGATGCAGCGCCAGCAGACAGGGGCAGCAAGGGTGCCCGATGCTGCAAGGATGCCATGAACACAGAGCTGAGAAGTAGCCATGAGCAGTTCCCAGTGCCCACTTGTGCCACACAGGGCGAGGGGCCCAGGCACGAGATTCCCCCTGTGCAGGGACAGCCACCGAGTGCCAGGCTCTGCTCCTGGCACAGCCCTGCTCAGGACTGCCCATCCCCTGCCGTCCCCCCGGGGCTATGGCAGCAGGTTTGCCTGCACCGTGCCAGGGCACAGGAGGTTCCACACTCCTTTCCCTGCTGCACACATCCTGGCTTCGACCAGGTGTCTGGGAAGAGGGAGGGGGACAAGGAATGGGACCCGTAGCTCACCTGGAGGGTGTCCCTGGCGTGGTCCACAGCCCGTTCCTGCGCGCTGGCGCGTGCGGTGTCAACTTGGCACGCTCACACTCACCCGTTTGCTCTGCTGGTGCACGGCCCTGACGTTCAAGTCTGGGCTGGACCGGCGGGAAGGCCCGCCTGGGCTCGCCCAGCTCTCAGCTGCAGGATGCTGGGGAGGAGGGATCAGCTGGACAGGGATGTCTCCCGTGGCCCCTTGAGGCCAAGGGTCTGCACCTCAGGGGCAGAAGCTGTGTGCCAACACTGCAGGTTGAGCATGGCTCACTCCTCCCTGCACCTTGCCAGAGTTTGTCCCACGTGCTGTGGTTCCAGCCAGGTGCTGGGGATCTTGGCTGTGCTGAGCATCCCCTCGTGCTGCTGCTGCAAAGAGGATCTGGGAGAGCCTCAGGACAGTGATGAAGTCAGCACAGGCATCCAGCCCATGCACCAGCCCTGAGGGTGTCTGTGGGTTGGGATTGCCAAAGGCTTTCCTGCCTGGAGCCCCATCAGACCAAGCACCATCCCGGAGCACAGGCATCCTGACCCCTCAGTCCCTCATCAGGGGGGATGGGGAGGAGCTGGTGTGTTGGCTTGGAGGTGCAGAGCATTCCAAGAGCTTGTCCAGAATGGCACTTATCCTCATCCTGGTGAATGGGGGACAGCAGGTCCCTGGGGACAAGGAGAAGGGTCTGCCAGGGGGTTTGGAGCAGAGCTGGGAGCAGGTCCCAAGGCGCTCCTACACCCATCTTGGTGGATGTGGCAGGCAGAGGTGCAATAGCCATGGCGCTGAGTGTGAGGACTCCTGTCTCCTCCAGTCCCAGCTGTGGGCAAGGTCTGCACCTCACAGGTCCCATCTCCTTGGCAGAGGCTGGCAGGATGAGCCCAGCTTAGCCCCACATGGGAGCAGTGGGGTCCTGCAGGCTGTGCAGCCCACGGTGGAGGAGTTCTGCACCCAACCCTTGCCAGTCCCACAAAGGAGGGTCACACATTTCAGCTGCCACTCAAGGTATTCAGCCTTCCCTCAAAGGGCACCCATCCCCACCTTGGCTGGGCTAAGATTTCTGCAGACAGGGAGAGGGACAGCAACAGGAAGCCCCGGACACTGCTGCCACAATCCACAGGGAAAACCCAGCCTCCAAATTTGGAAAGCAGCTCAGTTTCCAAATATCGCCATGAGCTGGAAATCCCAAGTCAAAACGAAACCAGCCCCAGCCTCCAGTTCAAAGTTTCCTGTATAAAAACAAACGTACAGACAGCTGCATTTGCACACAAAAGGTTTTGTTTTCAGGAGGAAGGTTTCTTTTTCAGAGGAGTAAACACAAAGCCTGCCCATCTTTCATGTCACAGGGTAGGAAGGAGATCTGCCTAGCAGCTCAGGTCACAGGCAGGGCATTGTCCCCTCTTAGTGCCCGGCTGCTTTTCTCTCCCATGTGCTCTGGCCTGTGCCAGTGCCAACACCCACGCCCCCACCAATGCCACCATCAGCACCACCGTGTCCAGCAGCAAGCCCTGGACTGAGGCTTTTTACACCCGTTCCTGTGGCTGTGACACCTTTGAGTGGCCCAGGGCATGGGGACAGTCCTGTGCACTGCAGCCGTCCTGGGAAGCTGCAGCGTGGCACCCAGGGTGCTCCTGTCCCTGCAGCCCTGGCAGTGCCTGCTTATGCAGCTCCTCAGCTTCTCCTGGCATCTCCTGCGGCTCCTGAAGCCAAACACAACACGAGTCCATCTTGAAGAATGTCAGCAGTGCCTGGTGCTTTCTGCATCCAGCCCCCAGCACAAGCAGCTCACTGGAGGAGCTGGGGGATCCCTTCTGGGTTTACTCCCCCAGTCCAGCTGCAGGGAGCCCCAGCACCACCCTCCTCAGGCAGAGGCACGTTTGGGGCTGGCACAGGCTGGCTGCTCCCCAGGGTGCTGCTGTGGGCAGCCACACGTCCCAGTGGTAGCTGCTGCCTGGGACACATCTTGGCCACAGGCACAGCTCCCACAGCCACTGGTTGCCAAAGGCTCTGCTGGCACATGCTCAGCCTTGCCGGAGGCTGCTGCCGTTCTAGAGCAGGGGTGAGGTGGCCTCAGAGGGATGCAGGATCAGCACCCTCCACTGTTGTTTGCTGACAGTTTTGTCTGTCCTTTCAGCCACAGCCTCTGCTGCTTGACTAGGGTCAGTGGGACCATTCACTAGGTCTTCCAGAGTGACACAGAGCTCAGCCTTGTTTCTCCAGGAGTCCCCAACAGAGTGTCCATTGAATTGGACATCCTGATTTGGGGGTTTGGGGGCATGGAGCATCTGTAAGGCTTGGAGACCTGCCCAGATGCCAAACTTGGAGTGCTGGTTCCTATCCAAAGCACTGGCAGAAGCTATTTTCACATCTGAGCTGGAACACACCTGCCTTGCCTCAGTTTACCATCCACACACCAGGAAGCAGAGATGCTCTGCTGCTGGAGGGGAGAGCAGACTGGTAACAGTGATGCAGCAAGCTTCTCTGAGCCTCCTCATGCCCTCCTAGGCTCTCATTAGCAGCGTGTTTGGCATCTGGGGCTGCAAAGCCACGCTGTCCTGCATCATTCGTGGGTGGTGGCTGGCTTGGGTTGGGCTGGGCTCACTGCAGGACCTAGAGGAACAGCCCCAAGGCTCAGAGGGATCAGCCGGGCTGCCGCTCAGCTTGAGCCACTTGGCTGGGAGAGCCTAAAACAACAAACATCGCAGAATGAGGGAATGTTTCACTGCTTCTTCTGGTTGAGTGGTTTCCTGTTTTCTAAGGAGCTCTTCCAGCACCTCTGGGGCAGAGGACTTGCCTCACAGAGCCTGGTCCCAGAGCAGACCCCTGTCTGGGAGGCAAGTTCTGCTGCTTGACATCTGGCAGGGGAAGAGGTTGCAAAAGATCGGCTGCGACCTTTGCCAGAGACCTGCAGCAGGAGTGCTGGGGGTTAGGATTTTTCCTTTTTTTTTTTTTTTTCCTTTCTCTCAGGGAATTTTGTCCCATCTGTTGCCTAAGAGATGATAAGAACTGGTACTTAAGAGGCAAAATAAGTGGCCAAGGTGGGGGGAAAGGGTGCAGCTGGCTACTCTCTTAGCTTGGGGGTTTACTCTTGGGAAGGGCAGAGGAACCCTGAGATTTTGGCAGGGGGGTGAGGGGCTGGGCTCAGCTCCTGGCCCTCTCTCGCTCTCGGATCCGAGAGGAACGGTCGAGTTGCTGCCACTGCTGCGGGGACAATTCACTGCCACCACAGAGTCAAGCCCTGTACTGCTTTGTCAGGAAAATCCACAAATGCCAGAGGTTTATGTCCAAAGAGGAGAGAGAGGAGTCCTGAACCTTTATTCAATAAAAGGAGAGAGTCCACTTGCAAACCTTTCCCTCCCGAATTTTGGAGGGCACGGCCTCCTTTTATCCCAAACTCCCGGCCCCACGTTGCGTCTTCCTTTCCCCCTTGGCCGAGGTGCTAGGAAGGTACAGCCTTCCGGAACCGCCTACCACATATTCCCCCTTGAACCCATTATTTTACCCCAAAGTTCAAAAGTTCAGGCTTGTGCAGACACTTGATTGTTTCAGGAGCCAAGCTGTCTGGGCTCTACAACAAACCTGCTGCCCGAAGTTAGTAGAGACATTATGACCCATTTCAAAGACCTTAACACCCATACCTTCACCCATCAAATTCTTTGTAAAGACATTAGCTTTCCTCTCAGCTTTTTCTTTACTGTGGGTGAGCCTTTGGTGTACGAATGGCGTTGAGCTGGGACCTTATTAACTGCCGACCTCACTGGGAAAGGGCCCTCACCATCTACTGGGGTGCCTCAGGGGAGAAACCCAGGACCCGACTCCTCAGCCGCTGCTGCCCAGCCCCGCTGTTTTCCGCCATTCCTCTGGGTTTTGTCATTACATTTTAACCCAGCATCCCGTGCCTGCCGGGACACCTGCGGCTCTGCTATGGCTCTCAGAGTTCCTGCTTCATTTCTTTTGCCACCCCGGGTGTGCCTCTGCCGCTCCAGCCGCCGCTCCGAGGCTCCTGCCACAGCCCCTCCCGCCACCCTGAGGGGCACCGGGCCCGGCTGCACTGTGGGTGTGTGAGGGAGCCCCTTGTTCATGTCCCCGCCATCCAGAGGGGCACCAGGCCCGCCTGCCCCATGGGTGTGTGAGGAAGCCCCTTCTTCATCTCTGCCGCCACCCTGAGGGGCACCGGGGCATGCCCTGTGGGTGTGTGAGGAAGCCCCTTGTTCATGACCCCTCCATCCAGAGGGGCACTGGGCCCTGCCCTGTGGGTGTGTGAGGAAGCCCCTTCTCCATCTCTGCTGCCACCCTGATGGGCACCGGGCCCGGTTGCCGTGTGGGTTTGTTTGTGAAGAAGCCCCTTGTCCCTCTCCCCTGCCATCCAGAGGGGCTCCAGGCCCAGCAGCTGCCCAGGGGCTGTGACAGGGCCTGGAGATGCCCCTGGCAGGAGCAGTGCCCAGGTGGGACATGATCTGCCACAGTGTCATGATGCCAAGCTGGCAGGGGTGGCATGGCAGAGCAGGGTGCCTGCCCCAGCTGGGAGCAGAGCTGGCTGCCTTTGCCCTTTCTCTGCAGCCCTGTGCGTGCTCAGCTGCTCCTTCTCCATCCTCTCTGCCCCACTGACCTCTGCTGACAGGCAGACCTCTGCTGCCCTGTCCTGCTACCACAGACCTGGGCCCCAGCACCAAGGTAGGCTCAGCATCACAGAGGAACCCACCCTGTCCCAAAACACCCCTCAAGAGCCAGAGGTGAGGTGTGGGGGTAGAGGGATGGTGAGCCAGCAGCTGCAGCACTGCACAGTGACCATGGCACTGCCCACCTGGCACCACACCTGTGATGTGCTGCTGGCCCCAGGGGTGGGAGGCCCAGTGCTTTGCTCAGGGTCACCACGAACACTGTCCTGGTGCCAGCCCTGACCCTGTGCCCTGCTGGCAGGAGCAGGGCAGGGTGCTCAGCAGCCCTGGGGCTGGTACAGCTCCTGTCTGGCAGGGCACAGCTCTCATGGGCAAGAAGCCAAACATTTCTGCTGCATCTGGGGCCCTGGTGAGACACCAGTTGCTGCCTGCATTTGTCCTCCAGTGTTGAAAGCTCCATGGCTCCATTCTTGGACTCGCTGGCAGGAAAGGTGTCCTCAGCCCCAACAGCAGAAGAAAAGAAACTAAAAAGCTCACAGTTTCTTTGCTTTTCCTCCAGATCTCAGGCATCTGTGGCTCCAAGCACCCTTGCTTCCCCACTGTGAGCAGACAGGAAAATTTCTGATGCCTGGAAGTGGGATGAAGCAGACTCCATGTGCTGCAAGCTCCCGTGGCTTCCACTCCGGCCACAAGACCAAGAGGACTCAGGATTCACAGGAGGAGCATGCATCGCCCAACATGGCAGCTCCCTGAATTTCTGCAATCCAGAGCAGCTTTCAAAGCAGACAGGCCCACATTCTGCTGTGGCTGAGAGCTGGAGGAGCTGCGTTGGGCAGATCCATCAGCTCTGCATTGCTGCCCTCTGGCTGCCTCTGCCTATCCACGGCTGGGCTCCTCCAGCTGCAGGGATGGGACCTGGGACTGCCAGGGCTCTGCCTCCTGCCGTGCAAGAAGAGAGAGTTGTTCAGGTTGGAAAAGGCATCACAGAGGTGTTCAGGTTGGAAAAGCCTTCTAAGATCACCAAGTTCAAGCACTGCCCCAGCACTGCCCTGCTCACCACTAAGCCACATACCCAAGCACCATGTGAGAAATGACCGCTCACTTGAAATTTTTGAAAGTTGTAAAAAATGCCAATCACTTGTTTTGAAAATTTTAAAAGTTTAATAGTAATAAAATGGTCATAAAAATAGTAATATAATTAGACTAATAATAATTTGGACAATCAGGATTTAGGACAATATGAGACAATAAAAACAAAGAGTTATGGACAGTTCAGGTACCTCTTTCTGGGCAAAATAAGCCCGAAAAAGGACCCACGTTAACAGAGGATTAACCCTAAAAAGCAACAGCCTGTTGCATATTCATACACCTCATACATGATGCATAAATTCCATTCAAACAAAGAATTCTGTCTGGGCATCATCAACTTCTTCCTCTTAAACCTGACGGTGTCTTCAGAACTGAGCAAGGCAAGAAAAAATTCGTTTCTTCTGATAATGGAGCAATAAATTCTCTTTTTCTGAAAGATTTAGGTGTCCTGTGGCTGCTAGCCCTTTGGGAGTACCTCATTCCTCTCTTTTAAAAAAAGTATCTTACATAGCATAACTTCTATTTTAATATTATGTTATAACCTAAAACTATATTTTAGACACTACTTAAAAATTAATAGAGCATTACTTTCTAATATAACACATATAATATTAATTTTAATATTTTCAAAAAGCCAGTCATAAAATATGCATTTTTCACACATGCAAGAAGAGAGTTGTTCAGGTTGGAAAAGTCATCACAGAGTTGTTGAGGTTGAAAAAGCCTTCTAAGGTCGCCAAGTTCAACCACTGCCTCACCACTAAGTCATGTCCCCAAGTGCCATGTGAGAAATGACTGCTTACCTTTTGAAGATTTATTAAACTTTACAAAAAAAAATACAACAAAAGGACTAAATAAGGAAAAATTACAGTGCTGTGAGCCCCCGACTACCGGCCACATGCTCATCTCCAAAATGGATGCTCTGCTTTTTATACTTTTAGCCCCTCCAAGTCCTGTCAGTTAACCCCTTCCTTGCTGTCACTTTCTCACACCTTGGGTGGAGCTCAGGTGTTGCCATAGTAAGGAGCCAACCCTCCCAATGCCCCCAGTACCAAGGCCATCCCATGATAACAATGAGAGGGAGGACACATCACAGTAACACAACTCTACATCTACAAAACTTCTCTTTACACACACACAATGTTCACCCTCCATTGTGAGAGCCACCATCTCATCACCCATCTACAACAGCCACATTTACCTGCCTTTGTCTCCATCCTGGGCAGCCTGTGCCAATGTCTGATCACCTTTCAGTGAAGATTTTTTCCCTAAAATATAAGCTGTTGGCACATCCTCTGTGGCCCTTTGGCCCCAGACAGCATCATGTGCAGTCTGTCCTTAGCAAGGTCAAGAATCTTAACCCCGAGTGGTGACTCACTTGTTATTGTTGTTGTTGTTAGTAAAGAAGGGATGGGATTATTTTTGGGTTAAGAACGATTTATTGTTTAGATGAATACTACTCTCAGAGGCTGTGAGATTTTAAAGGAGTAAGTATTTGGTTAGAGTTTAAAGTAGTCATAAGTTTCTTTGTTATAAGGTAATATAAAAAAAATTAAACTAATAGTTGTTGCAGGGTCTTTTTTTTAATTTTGTTTTTTTAACTCATCACTTTTCTAACTCAGGTATACACATATGCTTTTATTATAACTTTTAATAAACTTATGAAAGTTTATTACCTTTTAAGTTTGATAACTTTTATAACAAATCAAATCCTTCAGTGTCTATAGAAGTTTCTGTTTTCCCAACTCCCACAACTTGCCATTGGCTGGACTCACCACGCCTATTTCTGCAGCAGACACTGGCTGAGTATGGGCTATTTTAAGCACCTTTCTAGCTGTTATCAAAGGCTAGAAGAGGATCTGTGCCTGTCCAGCCTTAAATTCTTTTTGCTAGGTTTGGGATTAAATGTGTAATTTTTTGTTGGGACTCAGATGTTTATCAGTTCTTATCTCTGTCACAGTCTCACAAACCCTGAGTTCTACAGCACTTCACTCTAGCAAACTAAAAATGAAGCCCTCTCTCTCTACAAGGCCTTTTAAGGATAAACTGTGTAATCAAGAAATGGCACCTAAATTATTTTTATTTTTAAAATAACTACTAACTAATGAGTAATTACTAATTACTAATTAATACTAATTGATAATGGATTACTAATTTATAATTAATTACTAATAACTAATTTCCTAATAACTAACTACCTGTGGCCTTCAATGTGGACTTTATTATCTAATTACACAATATTACTTAAAGTTATGAAGAATAAGATGAAGAAGAAGGAGCAGCCTCTGCCTTAAAACCTCTTGCTTTATCTATATTACTATATTCCAAACCCTTATACTCTAAGTTTCCCACCCTCTGATATCACACACCTCTATCCAAACTCCACACCCACAATCCCAGTTCTACCATTCCATTTTGGAAGCTTCTCCACGGCCTCAGGTCAATGCAGTGTTCTCCTGGGGGTCAGTGCCTGTCAGCACAGAAAGTCTGGAATTCTCAGCATCCAGGGTTCCAATGTTTGCCTTTCAAACCAGGACAACCACAAACCCTCCCTGGAGATCCCAGAGCAGCCCAGCTTGGGAGGGCAGTATTGTATTTGCGGGGTGCCTCGTGGCAGGAAGGAATGTTGAATTTGACTCTATGTTCTTAGAAGGTTAATTTATTCTTTTATGACACGATATTAAAATAAAGACTACTAAACTATACTATACTAAAGAATACAGAAAGGATACTTACAGAAGGCTAAAAAGATAATAATGAAAAGTTGTGACTCTTTCCAGAGCCTCGACACAGCTTGGCTGTAATTGGCCAATAAGTCAAAACAAATCACATGAAATTAATGAAACAACCACCTGTTAGTAAACAATCTCTAAACATATTCTAAAAGAGCAAAACACAAGAGAAACAAATCAAATAATTGTCTTCCTTTTTCTCTGAGGCTTCTCAGCTTCCCAGGAGAAAATCCAGGGTGAAGAGATTTTTCCAGAAAATATGACAGTAACAGGGTGTTATAAATGAATATTCCAATTTAATAATTAAGGAAGTTTATTAAATAATCAAAGTATAAATTTGGAAAAAGCCACAAGTGATTCAGCTCTGAGCCAGGCGATCAGGGTTGGGGAGAGTCAGGATTTGGCCTCTATTGTGCCAAAGTCCCTGTGGGTCTCCATAATGTCATTTCTGGGATCTGTTTTATACAGTCTTTTGGGCTCTGGAAGTGGCTCTTCTTTAGCATATTTTAGCACATTATTGTAGATTTTTCTTCCTTGCTGCCACACTTCCCGGAACCAGTGGATAATTGCTGGAATCCTGTCAGGTGAAAACTTTCTGGGATAAACTTCTGATGATGTGTATCAAATGCCTCCTGCTGGGGTCTTGTCAGACAGAAAGAAATCTCTTGACATATCCATCCCTGGAGACAGTGTCCTCCTGGTGTTGGAATCTCCATTCTTATCACGCAGCCTGTTACTGCTTGTTGCCCGACACTGCCTTGGTACACAAGATGCTGTGGTTTTAATTTCTGTGACAAATGTATCTTTTATGATTGGCTTTTCACAAATATTAAAATGAATATTATATGTGTTGTATTAGAAAGTTATGCTGTATTAATTCTCAAGCAGTGTGTTAAATATAGTTTTAAGTTATAACCAAATGTTAAAATAGAAACTGTGCTATGTAGGATACCTTTTTTCTAAAGAAAGGACTTGCAGTGAGATAGCAGCCACAGGACACCTAAATCTTTCAGAGAAAGAGAATTTATTGCTCCATTATCAGAAGAAATGAACTTCTTCCTGCCTCGCACAGCCCTGAAGATGCCGTCAGGATTAGGAGGAAGAAGCTGACACTGACCAGAGAGAATTTTTTGTTTGAATGGAATTTATGCATCATGTATGAGGTGTATGAATATGCAACAGGCTGTTGCTTTTAAGGGTTAATCCTCTGTTAACGTGGGTTATTTTGCCCAGAAAATGTTCCTGGACCGCCTGTAACTCTTTGTTTTTATTGTCTCATATTGTCCGAATTCAAACTGCCCAAATTATTATTACTCTAATTGTATTACTATTTTTATAACCATTTTATTACTATTCAACTTTTACCATTTTAAAAACAAATGATTGGCGTTTTTCAGACTTTCTTTTAGCAGGAATGATTGGATCACATATATCACACAGGGCAGCGCCGTTCCCCGTGCCCGTGGCTGCGTGGGCGCAGCTCCTCGTGCAGCAGAGCTGGCAGTGACAGCTCTGTAACCGCTTCCTTTCTCTCTGGGGCTCTGTCTCCTACCCCTCCTGCCCAGCGTTTCCTGTCACTGATAATGGCACTGCTCAGAGGTCACCAGGCTTGGTGTCCCCTCGAGGGAGCAGCCCAGGGACTGGGGCAGCAGGGCTGTGCTGGGCAAACTCAGCAGGGCTGTGCTGGGCAAACTCAGCAGGGCTGTGCTGGGCAAATCCAACAGGGCTGTGCTGGGCAAATCCAGCAGGGCTGTGCTGGGCAAATCCAACAGGGCTGTGCTGGGCAAAGCCAGCAGGGCTGTGCTGGGCAAATCCAACAGGGCTGTGCTGGGCAAATCCAGCAGGGCTGTGCTGGGCAAACTCAACAGGGCTGTGCTGGGCAAATCCAACAGGGCTGTGCTGGGCAAAGCCAGCAGGGCTGCCAAGGTCCCGCTTGTGAGAAACAACTGCTCACTTTGAAAGTTTAGAAAGGTTTGTTAAACCTTGACAAAAATACAACAAAGGACCACATAAGGAAAAATTCGCAGCACTGGGAACTGCCCTTGTGGACATCATGTGGCTGGTTCATCTTCAAGATGGATGCTCAGTGTTTTATACCCCTGGGGGTTGCATCAGCCAGCCCTGGCCCCTCTCAAAGTCTGTCAGTCAGCTCTTCTTTGCCATTTATCAGTGGAAACTGCTTTCTTTAACTGGATTGGGGATCAGGTGTTGCCATGCTGCACCCCCTGAGCACCCCCAAGCTTTTCCATTCCCACCTGCCCCATGCAAGGGACACATGTGCAGCTTTCTTTGTACCTGTCCTGGACAACCCAGGGTGTCTGATGGCAACAATACAGGGGGGAAAGGGAACTATGGGGAGAGCAGGGGACATCTAAACTACAATAACATAACTGTACACCACTAAAGCTTTTCTTAATACTCACACAATAGTCATCCCTTAATTGTGAGGGCAAATCACCTCATTATCCATCTATAACACTCTGCTGCAGTATGCCAAGGCACCCAGGACAGGAATGACATGATGAATCTTGAGGATTTTCAGGCCTTTTTGTGCCTTTTTCACTGAGACCTATTGCTGGTTTGGGGTCTATGTACAAACCACAAATGGGATGGGACTGTTAGGAACGTGCCTTGAGCTGTTGTATTTTCCAGCATCAGTCTCATTCCATGGTTATGACAATGGGAAGATGCCAGCAGCTCACATCCCAGGCAGCAGACAAAGAACTCAATGTTACAATTCACTTTAAAAGTTTTTTGACCAATCACACAAAGCAAAAGCACATTGACAGTAGTTCCATCCAACCTCTATAAGCCCACGTTCCTTTGGTTAAAACAATGCTTGCTTATTTCAAATACAATACCTGCTTGTAAGTCTTAAAACACAATGCACAGAGCTCCATTATTGAGCTTAGAACTTCCTAATATCTCGCTAGATAAACTTTTCTGCAGCTTAGGGAGGTATTCTAGACAAGTGTTAATACACAGACCATTGTTCTATTTGTCTTTACTTTCTACTTCTTACATAATTTTTCTGCTAGCAAATCTTATGGCTGCTGCTTAGCTCTAATTGTAGTTCTGCCATGTCTGAGGCCTGCCTTTTGCACTTTTCCAAAACCCTCTAATTTTAAAGATTCCCACAAGACCTGCTTTGCCCTGTGTGCTGTGAGGATGGAGATGAGCTGGGGGTGTGTCCTCTTCCTGGAAGCCTTTTTTTGCAGGCAGTTCTGTGTCCTGGAGCCTCCCAAGACGATGTGTGTGCCTCCTGGCCAGTCCACAGGTGTCCAAACAAGGCTCACTCCCCAAGGCAAACCAAAGCACACAGCATTTTCCTGACAGCATTTCTAGAAGCACAGCTCTCTTGGAGGCACCCAGGAAAGCATGGGACAAGCCCAAGTGACACATGGATGAGCCAGGTGCTGTCACAGGTGCTGGGGCTGTGTCCCCAGCAGGCTGTCCTGGTAACCAGGTCATTCTGTGCCCCTTGCTGGCCCTCTGTGGCTTCTCCACTGGCATTTGTTGGCTAGAGTGTCAAAATCTCAGCATCTTTGAGGACTGGTCCCATGTGTTGGCTTAGATCCCCTATACCCTCACCCCCTGGGGACACGATTTAGTGGTGAACATGGTCAGTTAATGGTTGGACTTGATGATCTTAGAGGGATTTTTCAACATTAATGTTTCTGTCATTTCCTGACAGATTCTATACCTGATTATTATTTCCTATTTATTATTTATTTCCTGATTCTATATACCTGGCTTAGAAACAGTCCTCCACTGTAAAATGAACATGGGGAGCTTCTTCCCACATGAGGAGAGGAACAAACCAAGCTGATATAAAGCACTTTCACTCTGGAGATCACCTTTCCCAGGGGAACTGTGCCAAGGCACCTTCTTCAGTCCACAGCAGCACCAGCTCTACATCAGTGTTAGCCCAGCCCAGTGGTGCTGGTGCAGCCCAGCTCTGCTGCTGCTCTGTTGGCAAGTTTGGAGGAAAGCTCAGCTTGTTTGCAGGAGATATGGGAGAGTGCCTAATTCCAGAAACCAGACATGGATCTACTCAGCAGCCATAGAACCATAGGATATGCTGAGTTGGAAGGAATCCATCAGGGTTATCAAGTCCAACCCCTGGCCCTGCACAGACACCCAACAATCCCACCCTGTGCCTGACAGCTTTGTGAAGATGTTCCTGGAGCTCAGACAGATTTGGAGCTGTGACCACTTCCCAGGGGATCCCACTCCAGTGCTCAACCATCCTTTGGGTGAAAACATTTTTCCTTTAATCATTTAAACCTCCTGTGACACGGATCCAGCTGTTTCCTCTAGTCCTGGTCACAGAGAGCAGAGACTGGAGCTGCCCCTCATGAGGATGTTGAAGAGCTCAGCGAGGTCTCCCCTCAGTCTCCTCTTCTGTAGGCTGAACAAACCGAGCAATTCAGAGAAAACAATCCAGAGTTAAGCAGGAAATCCAGGTCCTAAACCCTTCCTCTGGTTCTCCTTGAGGAGAGGGCAGGCAGCACCAGGGGCAGTGCCTTGGCAGAACGAACCAGCAATTCTTTAATTGTTCCCAGCTCCAGCCAGGCACAGCACAGGAGCAAACTCTGCCCAGAGCGGCAGCGGCCGCGGGGAAAGGTCGCGCATCCGCCGGGATCAGGCCGGTGCCGGTGGGATGCCGGGGCTCCGGGCTGGCAGGCAGCGCTGCGCTGAGCGCTGAGCTCGGAGCTCCGCAGCCCGCCCGGAGGATGCTCCTGCCGGGGCTGTCCTTGGGAACGCGCTGCCCTGGAGGACGCTGCAACAGCGAGAAGCCGCTCTCGGGAGGAGCCATCGGCGGGGCTGCTGCCCTCGGCCGGCGGGCAGTGCCTGGCCCCGGGCCGGCGGGCGGGGGACACGGACACAGGTGAGGGGCCGAGGGATCGCTGCCCCGGGGCGGCCCTGCGGGATGCTCGGCATGGCTGCACCGTCCTCCTCCTCCTCCTGTGCCCTGCCGGCAGCTGGCACAGAGCCTGCTCCGTCCCCAGGCAGCTGCTTCACCTTCAAGCCTGCGAGCGATGCTCAGGCAGCGGAGGAGATGGGCTCATTTCCAGCAGCCTGGAGGACATCCTGAGTGCCAGCCGTGCCTACGGAAGCAGAACCATCCCTTCCTGAGTGCCGGACCCAGAGGTGACGGGGCCTGGTGGGACAAAGCCGTGGTGTGGTTGGCAACCCTGGGGAGTGAAAGTGTTGGGCAGTGTCTGTGCTTTGGGTGCCAGCAGTGCTCCTGAGCTGGCAGCGCTGAGGTGACTTTGGGGCTGCAGTGCTGAGGGGAGAGGATGAAGGGAGAGAGGTGCTGGGGTGTGGATCAGGGCAGGAGGGCTGGTGAGGGAGCCCATCCCCAGGAGGATGGGGGGCAGAAATGGGCATAAGGATTCGCTGGTCATTAGTGGGAAAACAGGTCCCAGTCTGGAGCTGGAAGGTGCTCTTTGCACAGAGGGAAGTGGCTATGAAATCATGGCCAGAGGTGCAAGATGACCCCATGGAAGAGAAGTTTTAAAATGCAAGTGAACAAACAGCAAGTACCAGTCAGGATAAATCCAGATCTTCCTTTCCAGAGCACCAAGTCCATAGGGACCCCATATCTTGCTGAAAGTAAAGCGACACCTATAAGGACTCTTCAAGAACCCTGAGACTGTGTCACAGACCTCTCTAGTCCTCACATCCCAACAGATAATCCTAATGCACAGATGTCCATGGACAGAGGACACAGGGGATGCCATGTCTGGCACATCCCTGGCTGGGTCAGGGTGAATGGCTGGTGTGGTAACAGCTGGGACTCTTCCCTCCATGTGCATGCCTCCATCACCAACCCTCCCAGCACCACTCTGGGCATCACCATCACCCCTGACACCCCAGTGCCACCAAGGTCAGAGCAGAAAGCAATGCTGGGGGACAAGGCATGTTCCTGTTCTGGGACCTCACCAGTCACTCCCCACCAGGGGAGGGAGGCAGGAAGGTGAGGGGCACAGCAGTGAACCTGCCTGGAGCCATTTCCTTCAGTGCTGCTTCCTCCCATCCCCTGCTGGGTTTTGCCCCTGGACACTGTCATGTTCCTCTTCACTCACACCAGGTTGCAGTGGCTGTCCTGGTGTCCTGGTCCTGTCCTTACAGCAAACTGACCCTGGGCTGGGATCTGCCCCCAGCCTGGACACTGTCTCCCCTCAAAGCCAGGTCCACCCTGGCCCCAGCAGTCCCTGCTTGTAGGATCCAGCAGCTCTGCTCTAATGCTGCAGAGCTGGTGATGTGACATGGGACAAGCAGGGCTGCACACGAAAGGCACAGTCCTGGCCAGAGCACCTGCCAGCTCTCTGCTCCCCACTGCTCACACCTCAGCCAGGGTCCCCCAGGAGGCAGCAGCTGCTCCAAGCAGGGGCTCCGAGGTGCATTCCACGGGATGGATGAAAGGAGGGAGGGCATGTCTGGACTTCCCTGCTCGAGGTCTCTGCCCACCAGCAGGGACGGGCACTGGTGAGTGACCAGGGACACCTGCAGGTGTGGGTGTGCCCCTGCTGTGTGCCCAGCGGGCAGGAGGGCCAGGGCTCAGTCCCAGGAGGGCAGCAGATGTAGGTGGGTGCAGCAAGGTACAGCTTGCTGCCCAGGGCACTGAGAAATGAAAAATGCCCTGGGCCAAGCAGTGTGTTCTGATTCCCTCTGCATCCAGTCTGTCTGTACCAGCTCATGCCTCCTTTTCCACCAGCACCTTCATTTTCCTGCTGTGGTCTCCACAGGTCTGTGTCCCCTCCCATGCTCTCCCTTCACATGCACGTCCTCAGCGTGCTGGTGCTCTGGCAGAGGGGAGGAAGAGCAGCCATTCTGGCAGGTGGGAGCACACTGGGCTCCCATTGTGCACCATCAGAGGTGTGCACGGGTCAGGACATCTCAGCAGTGCAAACCTTTCTGCTCCTAGGAGCCATGGCACATCCCCACACGGGTCAGGACATCTCAGCAGTGCAAACCTTTCTGCTCCTAGGAGCCATGGCACATCCCCACACGGGTCAGGACATCT
>WBNP01005246.1:69722-81258 GCA_013401095.1 Passerina amoena
TGGGGTGGCTCTGGCCAGAGCAGCCCTTGGAGCAGACGCAGGGAAGGGTTTGGGCTCCGTGGGGCTGTTGGGGTGCAGCAGGAGCTGCTGCAGCACAGCGGGGTGGGGGCTGAGGAGGAAGGAAGCTGCAGAGCCCGGCACAAGCAAACAGGAAGAGCAGTGGGGATGTGTCAGGAAGGATGTGCAGTGCCCCAAGGGCAGACCTGGCCTACCTGAGCCAGGCCCAGGGTCCTGTGACCCCAAATCCACCCCTGCCCTTCCCTGCTGGGGAAGGGGAGCCCACCTGTCCTACCTGAGGTACCCGGGGGGGTGGTGCAGAGGGCTGTCCCCACGTGGGAGTTGGGACAGTGGGGTGGCACAAGGAGCACACGGGCAGACACCGAGGGTGGGAGGCACTGAGTGAGCCCTGGCACATTCCAGGGGGATGGGGAACAGCCAGGGCACGGCCTGGGCAAGAGGACAGCAGGCATGGGAGGATTCATGGCAGCATGGGGGGATTCATGGCAGCATGGGGGGATTCATTGCAGCATAGGAGGATTCATGGCACCATGGGGGGATTCATGGCAGCATGGGGGGATTCGTCCTGGCTTCCTGAGGGGCTGTGGTGCCCCCAGAGCAGCCCCACTGCCCCATGCCGAGCAGCCCGCCTCACGCCTCCTGCCCTCACGGCTGCCTCCTGCCCTCACGGCTGCCTCCTGCCCTCACGGCTGCCTCCTGCCCATCCCTCCGTGCCGCAGGGTGGCACAGGGCTGGCCATGGCGTGTCACAGAGGCCATCGAGCTCACCCCAGCAGCCCCATGGGGCTCCTGTGGAGCGCCCCGGGGCTCCGGGGAGGCCGGGCCGTGCCCGGGGCAGGCGGGCCGGGGGGAGCAGGGCCGGGCGGGCCGGGCCGAGCCGCGGAGCTGTGGCCGGTATGTGTGTGGGCGGCTGCCGGGGTGGGGGAGAAGGAGGGAGAGGAAGCAGCAGAGGCAGCAGCTCCTTTGATAAGCGGCTTCCTGAACACTCTCAAACCGTGCTGTCAGGCCGAGCGTGCGGTGCCCACGGGCCTGGGCCGGGACCGAGGAGCCCTCACCGCAGGGCAGCAGGTAGGCAGCCCTCAGGGCAGTGCCAGGGCACCAGGCTGGGCAGGAGAGCCCTCAGGGCACCAGGCTGCACAGAAGAGCCCTCAGGCAGCCCTCAGGGCACCCAGGCTGGGCAGGAGAGCCCTCAGGGCAGTGCCAGGCTGCACAGGAGAGCCCTCAGGCAGCCCTCAGGGCACCCAGGCTGGGCAGGAGAGCCCTCAGGGCAGTGCCAGGCTGGGCAGGAGAGCTCTCAGGGCACCAGGCTGCTGGGCAGGAGAGCCCCCTGGGTGGTGCCAGGCCTGTGCCATGGCAGTGGGCATGTGCGTGTGGATGGCAGCACCAGGCAGGCTGGGATGCTGGACAGGCCATGTGAGCTGAGGTGCTTCCCTGGCATCTCCCAGGTGTTTCCTGGCCAGACTGGATGGGAGCCTAGGCTGTCTCTGGTCAGCAGCTGCTCTTGTCTTGCCTGGATTGAGGGCACGGGGATGGTGTGAGTGGCAGTGGTGGCATTGCCACTCCCAGAAATGGCACTGGGCAGCAGGGAATCCTGGGGAGCAGCTCCTGCCCTAGCTGTGTTCCCAACCACCATGTGGACACCAGCTCTCCACCAGACATCCCTGAGCAGATGGGCTGCCTGGCATCCCACTCTTTGCCCACCAAGAGCTCTGACTCTGCATCATTCCCTGGCTCTGGGTCTGTCTGCTGCTCATGAGGAAGCAGGGGATGAGGAGGAGGCTCAGGATCCCAGGGTGCTGCCTGCACCATGAGGAGCTGTGCCCAGAGGTGAGTCAGCATCACCTGCATCTCCCCAGCCCTGGTGCTGGAGGATGTCTGGCACCTTCCCCAGCTGGGCTGCCCCACGGCCTTTTGCTCAACCACCCTGATAAAGCAGTTTCCTCTCGACAGTTGCTGTGACCTGCAGGATGGAGGAGGCTGTCCCAGGGCCATGAGGCTGTTGAGGGTGCCTGGTCTGTGTGTCCCTGCAGCAGGAGATGGCCAGGCTCCATGCAGTGGCTACAGCCACCTTGTGTCACCTGCTGAGCACTGCTGTGCTCAGACATTCCAGCTCCCAGTTCCCCACCATGTCCCCAGGATGAAGCAAGGGGATGTGATGGGGAAGGGCTGGGAACACAGGGCATGTGCTTCCATGGAGGTGGAGAGCATCTGGGGCTCCCCCAAACCAGGCTGTGCCTGCCACCACAGAGTGGGTGTCCTCCCCTCAGGGGAGACAGGTGGCCCTTGGTGCCATGCCCAGGGTCACTGGTGTGGGCTGCAGTGCTGCAGGGAGGGTGACTGTGCTGGGAGCTCTCCAGGATATCTGCCTGCATACAGGGGCTGGGGGTCCTGCTTCCAGGACAACTGAGCACTTACAATCCATACCTTGCTTGCAGACCATCTTTGGGGGCTCCATCCAGCCTTGTGATGTCTCTCAGATCTGACTTTTCTTTTCCAGCTGCTTCTCCTCTGATGGCTCCATGCTCTCCCAGGAGCTGAGAGCTCCCCGTGTGGCCCTGCTGTGCTTCAGGACGAGGGCTCTGTGCTTGCTGCAGCATGGTCCAAGCCTGCTTGGTGTGCTCCAGAGTTCATAGGGGCAGCCTGGCAGCCCAGGCAGCTGCAGAGGACATGGACAAGGCAGAGAAGCCCAGTCCCCCTGCCAAGAAGCACGTGCGACTGCAGGAGAGGTGAGTGTGCCTCGGGCTACCCATGGCACTGCTCATCCCAGGGCTCCCCTGACATTCCTTCCTGCCAGCCCTCTGCCTGCAGCTGCCAGCTCTGAGTGTGGAGGCAGCCCTAGCCCCCACCCAGCCCAGGACAAATCCCAACACCTTCAGTCCTTCAGGGGTTTCCCAGCAGAAAGGCAAAATGTTCAGCTCTCAATCAGAAAATGTTCAGCTAGCTCCTGTTCCTCAATCTCCCCATCTGCTGGGGTCTCCATCTGCCCTTTGCTCAGTGTGGGGTGGTTTTAGCTGATGATGCACTGGGGTGGGCTGTCCTTCTGTCCCAGGGTGGCAGTAGGTCAGCCAGGGACCTTGTGCCTTGCAGGAGGGGCTCCAATGTGTCACTAGTGCTGGATATGAGCTCTCTAGGGAACGTGGAGCCCATCCAGCCTGTCTGCACGCCACGGGACATCACACTGAAGTTTCTGAGGACATCCAGCCACGTGCTGAGCAAACAGGAGCTCCAGCAGCACGCCCAGAGCCTGGCACAGCTCCAGGAGGAGTTTTCGGTGCGATGATGACGATTTTCCCTCTCCCTCCTCACAGGAGGGGTGCCAGGGGCTGGCAGTGGTGGGGCTGAGCCCAGGTGTGCCCCACAGCCCCAGTGGGAGGGCAGGCAGTGTGGGCAGACAGAGGGGAGGGGTGCCCAGGTCTCACCTGGTCCTTGGTGCACACGTGTCCTTTTGGGGTCCCTGGAAAACCCTGCACTGCCCTGCCATGCTCTTCTCCTAGCACTGCTTCTCTGGAAGGAGTCCCACCACAACTGGAGTAAAGCCAGGACTCATGCCAGGAGCTGGCATCTCTGCTGATGCCTCTGGGTCAGCTCTGCCCTGTGGGGCAGCTAGGTCTGCCACCACCAGGGGACACAAGTGGCTTTTCCTCATGGTTGTTTTCTCCCCCTGCAGAAAATCCCACCCAACTTTGTGAGTCCGGAGGAGCTGGAAATCCCTGGGCGTGCTTTCAAGGACAGATACAAAACCATTCTCCCCAGTAGGTGCCACTGTGTCCCTTTGCCTCCCATTTGCCTGTGTTTGCCTGTGGGTGAGGGGTGGCTCAGAGCAGCCCTGGCACTGGGGTGGGCACCCCTGGGTGCTGTTGCTGCTCCTCCTGCCTGTGTTGCAGGGGTGTGCACAGTGCTGGGGTACATGGGGAGCTGCTCCTACCCAGGTGTGCAGCACTCCTGGGGCCTTCCATGTCCCAGGGGCATGGGCCTGAGAGGGTAAAGGCTGAGGGTGTTTTGGAGGGGCTCAGCTGGGCTCTAGTTACCCAGGAATGCTGGATTTTTCTTTACAAGATCTTTTAAGGTTCTGTGGATGTCCAGGGGATCACTGCAGGTGAGTTACCCCACCTGCTCACTCTGGCACCTGCAGGTTTGGGCTGTCCCCTGCCAGGGGAGTGAGGCTAAAGTGGGACAAGAACAGGCCTGAGGGAGGGTGCAGACAGCTCTGGGCATGGCATGGAGCAGGAGGGCTCAGCCTCCAGCCCCTGGGGTCGGGGAGGGAGGATGGGCAGGATCAGTCCCTTGGGTGAGACCTGTGACATCTTTCAGATCCTGAGAGCCGGGTCTGCCTCAGGAGGGCTGGGAGCCGGGAAGAAGACAGCTACATAAATGCCAACTACATCACAGTGAGTGTCCTCTCCTCCCAGGGCTGCAGCCCAGGGCTCTCGGGGCATCAGGCTGCAGGTGCCACACTGGGTCACTGCAGGTGCCACACATGCTGGGGCACTGTCACCTCTCTCCTGTGGCTGCCCTGGGGCTGCAGACTTAACTTGCCACCCCTACTGGAGCTGGAGATGTGGCTCCATCTGCACAGGGCAGATACACAGTTCCTGTGGTGGGAGAGTCTCAGCTCCTGGGCACACTGAGTACCCCAAAAGGCTCCCTGGCAGTGGCTTCTCCATCTGCTCCTCACACACTGGCCCATTGTCTGGCACAGGCATGGGAGGCAAGCTGTGTCAGCAGGTTATGGCAGCTCAGAGATCCTCAAACCTCACTCACCCTGGGATTTCCTCTCTGCTCAGGGAGCTTGCTGCAATTTCCCAGGAAGGGAGCTAATGAACATGGGGTGTGGCTTATTTTTGGCACATGGTAGGGCTCCTTTCCAGAGACTGAGAAATCCCCAGACCCTAGGGTGTTACTTAGGCAATTTGGTTTTGATTCCATCCCTTTGCAAACCCTTCCAGGCTGCAGTCTCTGCCAGAATGGGATCTCTGTGAGCCAGGTGCCAGCTTTGCCCCTGGGGCAGGGTTCTGGCTGAGCCACTGATCTCAGTGCAGCACTCTGCCCTTGGGGCTGCCCAGGGCCTGGCTGAGCCACTGATCTCAGTGCAGCACCCTGCCCTTGGGGCTGCCCAGGGCCTGGGATGCAGAGTGGGGGCTGTGGGTGCTGTGAGTGAGGCAGTGAGGGAAAGCAGGACGTGGAAAAGCAGCCCACAAAAAGGGCTGGCTGGGGTGCCACACAAACCCCTGGGAGGTGGAGCTGTCAGGAGGGCAGTCAGGAGCATTTCTCTTCTGGTGCTGCTTGTGGCTCAGAGCCACAGCAGCAAGCAGCACCCAGCAGGGAGGGTGAAAGCTCCTTGAGACAGGAGCACTGTGCCCAGGGCTGCTGGGAGCTCCAGGGGCAGTTTGCCCAGGGGCAGCAGAGGAGCTGTGTGTTCCTGAGGCAGCCTGGCAGCTGCACAGCAGGTGACACTGCCACCCTGTCCCTACACCCTGGGTGTGGGACACCCAGGAATGCTGGGCTTTTCTTTACAAGATCTTTTAAGGCTAAATTATTTCATTAAGAAATGACACCTAAATTATTTTCACTTTTAACTCAATAACTCAAATGATTACTCAAAGTCCACAATGTGGGCTTTTTTGTCTTATTACAAAACACTACTTAAACTTATGAAGAAGAAGGACTAGTAACTGCTTTAAAACTTCTATTTTAGTTCTAGATATATTATTCTATTCTAAAACTCTTAAATTTTCTACTCAGTGATATTACACACTTCTAACTAAACTACATACTCATAATCCTAGTGCTATCAATCAGCTTTTGAAGCCCTTTCTACAGCCCCAGGTCAAACAGTGTTCCCCTGGAGGTCAGAGTCTGTCAGCATAGAAAGTTTAAAACTCTCAGCATCCAGAACTCCAGCATCTCCCCCTCTTGCTGCATCCCCTGTCTCACCTGACTGCTGGCAATGCACAGGCACTGCCATCCCTGTGGCACACTCACCTGCACACAGGTGGGCACACTGAGCACACCTGTGCCCACTCCCCCCTGTGTGCAGCCGGTATTTCCTGACCCTTTCCTTCCCCTTGCCTCCTCAGAGGTGTAGCAGTGCAGGAATTTGTGGGCACATCAGAAAATTGGCAACCCAGCCTGCCTGGGCATGCCTGGGAGGCACAGGAATCTGGGAGGGCTCTGCAGGTGTTTGATCACATCAGCCCCACCTGGGATTGATGCTCTTCCTGCTGAGGTGTTCCATGAAATGCTTTTGAGCATGGCTGTGAGGGGAAGGTGGAATTCCCAGGGTTGATACCCCCAGGGAATGACACTTCTGAATGGAAAATCACGTTTCCTAGGAAAAATAATCATTTCAAGGCATGAAAATAGGGCTCTGCAAAATGTTCCTGAAAACATTCCTGTCCCTTAGCTGGGCCAGTGCAACTTCTTGTGAGACCAAAGCATTGACAGATTGCTGGCAAGGCCTGGATTTTCTATACCTTTGGGAATTTTGTACCAGGAGAAATGTCTGGAGACAGAGGATGCCTGGAGCTGTGGAACAGGGATTCCTGTTTGTCCTTGTAGGAATTCCCCCAGTGAGGAGTGCAGCTCCTTGTGTGAGCTTTGCCTTGCCAAGGCATCCATCAGCTATTGCCACATTGATAGTGACTTTGGGTGTGCTAGGATGGACTTGCTCCTGGATGATGGGACCAGTGGGGTGGGGAGGATGCCTGGTGGCTCCTCAGCAGATCTATACAAGCATTTTAAGGACGGGTTTAGTAAGAAACAGCAAGTGTAGCTCAGTCTCTAAAGCGTGGAGGAGAAAAGCGTGGTGGGGGCTGGAGCGAGCTGGGCACAGCCGCGGTGCCCTCAGGGTGCCCTCAGGGAGCCCTCAGGGAGCCCCGGTCCCTGACAGGCTGTGCTCGGCAGGGCTACGCGGGCCGGCCCCGGGAGTACATCGCCACACAGGGCCCCCTGCTGAACACCGTGAGCGACTTCTGGCAGATGGTGTGGCAGGAGGAGGCTCCCCTCATCGTCATGATCACCGAGCTCCAGGAGCGCAAGGAGGTACCAGGGAGCCTGCCCAGCCCTGGGCACAGCGGGACGGGGGTGCTGATGGCAGTAGAGGGCAGTGTGAGGCCACATGTGGGGCTGTGCACTCACTCACTGTGCTTCTGTCTCAGGGGGTTCCCTGATGAATCACAAGTGGAGGAGGAGATCCCCAGGCCTGCAGCCTTGGCCCTGTCTGGTTTTCCTCCTCACACGGCTGTGTGCTCTGGGCACTCGTTACCAGCTGGATAACAAAGGGTTAAAGCTGGATAAAGGGTTTAGGGCAGCCCCAGGAGTGGGGCAGAAGCAGTGGGCAGCAGTGCCCCTCTGGCCCTCCAGAGCTCTGCCCTGGGCTGAGAGCTCTTAGCCAGGGGATCCAGCCCAGGGGAGAGCTCTGGGGAGCCAGAGGGCACTGCTGGCTTCTGCTTCTTCATGGGAGCCAACAGCACCTGTCTAGGGAAACTGAGAACTGGAAACTCTTTCCTGGCCATGTCCTTGCTCCCTTCTCTCCCTGTGTCCTGCTGCATCTGGAAGCTTCCTGGGCTGAGCAGGGATACAATCCCTGGGGCCTGAAAGCCAGGGCAGGGTATGGGAGAGGGTGCAGGGGCAGGGATTTATCCTTCTTTGCTTTGCCTCTGTATCACTCTACCTCCCCCTTCCCCACTCCCCTACCGCCCCCAAGGTGAGGTCCCTTCCCACCAGCACTGACTCAAGCACAGTTCAGACATCCTTGAGGAGGGTCCTTGGGTGCCTTGAGCATCTCCACAGCCACAAACCTGCCTTGTTCTCCAGAAATGTGTCCACTACTGGCCTGAGAAGGAGGGCACCTATGGCCCCTTCACCATCCGCGTGCAGGGGGTGAGCAAGTCTGTGGAGTACGTGGTGCGGGATCTCTCCATCCAGGTGGGTCTGAGCCTCATCCTGGGGGCACAGAGGGAGCACCTGGGACCCAGCAGTGCCCCTGGCACCCCTGCATCTCTGGTGAGATGGCAGTGCTCTGTGACAGGAAAGGGGAGGGTTCATGATTCTCTGGAGGCCTCTGCCAGAGGAGGGGTGTGCAGAGCCCGTGGGGGGCTGTGGGGCACAGCTGGGCTCGGAGCCCAGTGTTCACCCTGTCAGCCCCACCACTGCAGAGCCTGGGGAGGCTGGGAGGGAGCAGGAGCCAGCCCTGGGATGCAGAGGAGAAGGGTTCAGCTGGGCAGAGCAGCACCAGCCTGGTGTTGTTGCACTGTGTCACTGGGCTCTGCCCCATGGGCTCTGTGTCACCCTGGGCTGACACCAGCCAGAGGATCTGGCTTGCTTTGCCTGGACTCTGGTGGCAGTATTGGAACACTCTGCATCTGTTCTCACCCTCTGGGATGGGACACATCCATTGGCTCTGGCCCAGGGGTCTCTCCCTCATGTCTGGCAGAGGCTCAGAGAGGGATTCAGAATGAGAGTGGCTGAGATGGGTAAGGGCTGCTTGAGCTCTGCTGAGCTGAACTCCCCATTTCATCTGGCCCGTGCCCTCACATCCCCATTTCTCTTTGTCCTGTGCTGGAGAAGCTTGGGAAGGAATGCCGCAAGGTCAAGCACATCCTCTTCCCTTCCTGGCCAGACCAGCAGACACCTGAGTCAGCCAAGCCCCTGCTGCACCTGGTGGCCAAGGTGGAGGAGGCTCTGCAGACTGCAGCCAGCCCAGGGCCCATCGTGGTGCACTGCAGGTAAGAGCTTGCACCTCAACGAGCCCTGTCTGTGCTCCTCCTCGGGGTCAATCCCCCGTGAGTCCTCACACACAGGTGGTGCAGAATTCCCAGGGCACAGCCACCCCCAGCAGAGCTGTCAGTCAGCAGCTCCTGTCCTGGCAGCACGATGGTGGCATTAGAGTGGCATATCCTGCACTGGGGTCCAGCAGGGTGGGAGCAGGAGGGGTCTGCATTTGGGACCCAGCCACCAGCCCCACCCTAGACCCACAGCTCCAGCTCTGGAAGATCCTGCTTGAGCAGGGAGATGGCACCAGGTGACCCCGTGGTTGGTCCCTTTGAGCCTGACCCACTCCTGCTCCCTGTGCCACCCAGCATGGCCTGTGGCTTGGATGTGGAGCCATGTTTCAGGACAGGCCTCCTGCAGGAGGTGGCCTCTGTGTATTCCCTCCTTGCTGAGTGAATTTGGGGACAGTGGAGCACAGCACCCAGTTGTCCCTGTGGAACTGCACTGCTGCAGGCTGAGTGCAAACCTGGTGCTGGGGTTAGAGCATAGCTGGGAGGGGAGGGGCTGCAGAGCCCCCTGCACTGCACAAGGATGGGCACAGGCTGGTTTTGTGCTTGCAGAGCAGCCTCAGCCGGGCTGTGCCACATGGCAAGAACTCCCTGCCATGGCAGAGTGACCCTAGCCCACAGCTTTTGGTGCCTGGCTCAGAACCTTGGTCTGGCAGCTGGGGCCAGGACCCAGCATCCCTCTAGGCAGAAATCACAATGCAGGAGTGCAGCAGCTCAGCAGTGCAAGCACAGGCAGTGGGTGCTGAGGGTGCTCACAGCTGTGTCTGCCCTGCAGCGCGGGCATCGGCCGCACCGGCTGCTTCATTGCCACCAGGATCGGGTGCCAGCAGCTGCAGGACACGGGGGAGGTGGATATCCTGGGCATCGTGTGCCATCTGCGCATAGACAGGTGGGTACACAGGGCAGGGGGCTCCCTGCAGGGTCCTGCTGGGTGCCAGCCTGACTGCAGGGCTGTGGGAGGGATGTGGCAGAGACATGGGGATGGCATCCCAAGGGGCACGGGCACTATTTCTGCTGGAAACAAGAAGGGTGCCTGGGGGATGCAGGTGTGTGGATGGCAAACAATTCCCAGTGCCAGGCTGATTCTGCTGTCAGAGCTGTTGTAGTTCTGAGCTGAGGACACGAGGGAGAGGAGAGGGGCTGTGACCCTGGCAGCCATCCACTCCTCCCCTCCTGCTCAGCCACTAAATCCAGAAACACTCCACCTGGCCACTTTTCAAGAAGTACAGGTGAAAATCAGCACCAAATCAGCTGCTAATCTAATTTTGAACAGCCCAGCAATGCTTCTGAACCCCTCTATTCTTTGGGCTGCTCTGCTGCCTGTTTCAGAGGCATCTTGACATGGCTGGTGCAGTGGGAATGTTTGTGCCCTGGGAGCAGAGAGCTGGAGCAGGGTTTTGTGTCTGGTGAAGTGTCAGTGGGCCCTGCCTTTCCCTTGCAGAGGTGGGATGATCCAGACGAGCGAGCAGTACCAGTTCCTCCATCACACGCTGGCTCTCTACGCTTCCCAGCTGCCAGAGGGGGCAGCCCGCTAGTGCAGGGCTCCCACCGGGCCTGTGGCTCCCTGCTCTGCACCAGCCTCGGGGACACCTTCACCAAAACCCCTCCTGATGCTGCCAGGCCACAGAGCAGCAGTGTGAGCATCCTCGGGGTGAGCACAGCCCAGCCAGCCCCGACTGTGGCTTTGGACCCTGGGGATGAGCAAGGTGAGGTGCTGCACTGGCTGCTCCAGGTGGCCACTGCTGCTGGCTCCAGGCAGATTTCACCCACAGAAAGCAGCTTTGGCTTTTGAAAGGTGCAAGATCCTGACAAAGAAGAGCAAGCTGTGTGGAGGAACTGCAGCTGGCAGAGGCTGGGAGCGTGGTTTGCCTTTCAGCTGCACACAAATGTCCACCCTGTCAGACACAGCACTGGTGGAACTACCCTGAAATAAACAGAGCCTCTGTCCTGGCTGTGCATCCTTTGTGGGCAGGGCTGGGCTTGCTCCAAACATGCACCACTAAACTCTTCTTGCTAAAGACACACCTTGATGGCTTGGTGCAGAGTCACTAACAGTGTTCCACAGCTTGCTTTCCTCTCCACCTTCAGCCAACACCTTCTCAACAGCCTTAAAGTAGAATCATAGAATTATAAAGGTTGGAAAAGACCTCCAAGATCATCGAGTGCAACCTCTGATCAAACCCCACTGAGCCCACTAAACTGTATCATGAATTTCCATATATATTTGTTTCTTGAACACCTCCAGGGATGGTGAATCCACCACCTCCCTGGGCAGCCTGTGCCAGTGCCTGAGCACCTTTCAGGGAAGAAATTTTCCCCAATATCCAACCCAGACCTCCCCTCTCTCTAGCAGAGGAGATTCCCAAGTGCAGTTTGCAAGTGATGTGTTCCCAATCACCTTTTGTTACATGAGGTGGGGATTTTGAATTCTTGGGGTTTTTTTCCTGAAATAAGAACAAAATAATATTTGATTTTATTAGGCTGTCTTTTTAACTGATAAATCCAGGGGGAAAATATAGAAGATGGGAAAAACATTTTGTCATAAAGCATGGAGATGGAAATACTCTGGGAAGTATTTTGAAGTACTATGAAGGTATTCAAAGGTGCCCTTGCCAATGGGCATCAAACACCCACTTGGGCAGTGAGGGCTGGGAAGGAGATGGGAAATGCCCAGTCTGTGCCCACCCATGTCATAAGCCCTGACATGACCCAGTGTGAGATCCAGGGAGAAAAGGCTCA
>WBNP01005247.1:2783-19948 GCA_013401095.1 Passerina amoena
AGCCGGGAGCGCTGCGAGCTCGGTCGGCGGCGGTGGCGCGGAGGAGGAACGGGCGCTGCCCGCTCTGCCGGGGGCACCGGGGGTAGGAAGTGGCTCGGTGGGAGGAGCTGTGGCCCTGAACTCATCCGTGCGCACCCGCCGGGGTCGAGCTCGGCCAGCGGGAGGTGCCGGCCGAAGACCCTTGCCCAGGCGCCGCGGCTTTGCCGGGAGCAGCGCTCGCCATCCCGGGCCGGGACCATGGAGAGGCGGCTCCTGGCCGGGGAGAGGAGGCGGCTCAGCGCCTGCCTGGTGTGCCGGATGTGCTGCATCGGTCAGTACCCCCTGCGTGCCCGGGGACACGGGCTCCATCCGTCCCCACGGGCTCCATCCGTCCCCACGGGCTCCATCCATCCCCGGCGGGCACCGGAGTTGGGAAGGGACGCGACACCGCGGATCTGGAGGGGTTTGGTGAAGGAAAATCCCTAAAAACAAAAGTGGGAGTGATACAGCTTCACCAGGTTTGGGAAGGGACTCGATACTGTGGATCTGGAGGGGTTTGGTGAAGGAAAATCCCTAAAACCGAAACTGGGGTGACACAGCTTCCCTGGAGTTGGGAAGGGACGCGACACCGCGGATCTGGTGGGGTTTGGTGAAGGAAAATCCCTAAAAACAAAAGTGGGGGTGACACAGCTTCCCCGGAGCTGGGAAGGGATGCAATACTGCTGCTCTGGAGGGGTCTGGTGCAGGAAAATCCCTAAAAACAAAACTGGGAGTGATACAGCTTCCCCTGCTCGGGGATACGGGCTCCATCCATCCCCAGCAGGCACCAGAGTGGGGAAGGGATGGGATACTGTGGATCTGGAGGGGTCTGGTGCAGGAAAATCCCTAAAAACAAAAGTGGGGGTGACATAGCTTCCCCGGAGCTGGGAAGGGATGCAATACTGCTGCTCTGGAGGGGTCTGGTGCAGGAAAATCCCTAAAACCAAAACTGGAAGTAGCAGAGCTTCCCACGGCTGGCACCGGCAGCCCCGGGGCTCCTGCAGCCGTGCCAAGGCTGGAGCCTGGCGGGGTGGGAAGGGAGGGTGGATGTGGCTCAGCCCACGGGTGGTTTTTGGCCCCTGGTTCCTGTGCCGTGGCCTGGGGATGAGTGGGACCCAGGGAGGGGACGCTTGTGTCACCCTGTGCCACGTGCTTGGGGCGAGCCGCAGGGTGGCTGAGGAAGAGGAAGAAGCGTTGGGTGGTGCTTTCCAGTCGGCGTGGATGGAGACATGGGGAGGTTTTCCCCAGGGTCCCTGGGGCTGGGCAGGGACCCCCAGCGATCCCCCCAGCCCAGGAGGGGGTTCTGGGGCTGTCCTGGGGAGCTTGGCCTGGGTGATGCTGTTTTTTTCTTCTTTTTCTCGATTTTTGACTTAAAACCAAAGCAAGGCGTGCTGCTGCCTGGTAGACCCTGATGTTAGAGATGTGTTTTGGGTGAGCAGGGCTCATCCTTTCCTGAAATATCCATGGGATCCTCTGGGCTGGAGATGCAGTGCTCAGGGCTGTGTGCCATGGGTTGGTGCTGGGGATCTCTGTGTGCTCCAAGGTGATGTTGTTAAATCCTGCTGGACACAGGGCTGCCCTGAGCCCCCCTCACTGCCTGGGGAGCTCAGTGGGACCCCCCTGCCCTGTGGGACCATCTCCTTTCCCCTGTCTGCCTGTGTTTTTCCTCTGGTGTTATTTTTTCATGGGGCACAAAGCCTGCCTGGAGCTCCCCCGTCGCTGCTTGGTGTCACCACCAATGTCCCATCCCGTCCCACATTGCCACCCTGTCCTGGCAGCACTCAGAGCTCCCGGGGTCCGGCCAGGGCTGAGCTGTGGGACAGAAATAAACATTAAATCCTGGCAATCCAATGAACCAAAAATACAGGGACAGAGTAAGCTGCTAATTGCAGGACCCGTTATGGGACATCTGGGGGTTTATGTAACACCCTAAAGCCTTCCAGGAGTGGGCAGGGGAGGGGGGGGACACCCTCCTAAAATCGGGCTGCCCCTGGGAGAGCACAGAGGGGATGAATTCTGGTTGTACCCATCCCAGTCATCCTGCTTTCCTTGTTCTCAGCGGGGAAAATAAAAGGTGTGTTTGGTTCTGCCGGGCATCTCCCTGCCCTGGGGCTGTGCTGGAGCCTCGTGAGCGGCCCCAGCCCGCAGCATCCCCTGAATAAGCTGCCTCTGTTCCCTGTGCCATCCCTCTGTCTCTTCCCCTCATTTCAAAGCCGTTTGAGTTTCTGCATGAGAACCACTGACCAAGAGCTGCCTTTGTCTCCTCTTGACAGATGAACGGGACAGAGTCCAAAAGAAAACCTTCACTAAATGGGTCAATAAACACTTGATGAAGGTAAGAGTCACGGATTTTGTTATAAAGCCACTGAAATGACCATCCCTCTGCCTGTTGCAGCTCAGGACTGGCAGATAAATGCCTTTTTAAGGGTTTTTAAGTTTTTTTGTAATGCCAGCACTGTTTGTTTTGAGTGTTCATGTGAGTCAGAGCAGAGCAGGATGTGCTGGAAATGTGCTGGAGCCTTTGGAGGGCACTGTAGCATCACCACAGATCCCTTTTATTGCCTTTCCCTCCTGATCCTTGCTTGACATGAGGTTTGTGCATCCTGGGGGAAAGGAGGGGATCCTGAATCCCCCCTCTCATCCCCTAGCCAGGAAAAAAGGGCCATTTTTGTCCTTTGAAGGATGCTCCAGGATGGAGACAAGATCCAAAGTTTGTTAAGCAGGATTAACATGGCACCACGAGGTGCCTCCTGCTTTCTTGGTTAATGCTGGCTGGGTTTTAATTAATTCTCCATTTGCCAAAAAAAAAAAAAAAAAAAAAAAAAAAAAAAGGGGGGGAAAAAAAAAGTTTGAGCACTAGGGTGTCCCAGCTGTGTTTTCCTGCCAGCTTTGCAAAGCTCTGTGCCAAGCTTTTGGCTGCTTCCTAAACCTTGCAGAGGAGGGGAAAACAGAGAAAAATCTTGAGGCTGCTGGGGGAAACATCCAGGGGGTGTGGGGATCCTGAAGTGGGTGAAACCCCAGGACAAGCTCTGGGTGCTGGGGGAAGAGAGGCAGCACCTGGTGCCCTTGGGAAGCTGCTCTGCTGCCAGGTGGGAGCTGTGCTTTGGGAGGAATGGGAGAAGTTAAATTCAGGGGATTCACTGAATCCTGGGGTTACCTGGGGTGCAGATGGTGTCACAGTTGGGTTTTGTGTGTGGAGTTGGCAGCAGCTTCTGCCAGGCTGTTTGGGAAGGGGGAGGCTGCTTTTCCTGGCCATGATTTTCCTTTCCCTGCTGATGATTTTCCTTTTCCTGCTGATGATTTTGCCTTTCCCTGGTCATAATTTTGCTTTCCCTGCTGATGATTTTGCCTTTCCCTGCTGATGATTTTGCCTTTCCCTGCTGATGATTTTGCTTTTCCTGCTGATTATTTTGCTTTCCCTGCTGATGATTTTGCTTTCCCTGCTGCTGATTTTGGCATCACTGATGGCTTTTCCCCTCCCCAGGTGCGCAAGCACATCAATGACCTCTATGAAGACCTGAGAGATGGTCACAACCTCATCTCCCTCCTGGAAGTGCTGTCAGGAGTGAAGCTGGTGAGTCCCCAGGGCTGGGCAGGGATTCTGGAGTCCCCCTAAACCCTCTCCATCCTCTCCCTGCTCCCCTTCAGCCATCAGCTGTCTTTTCTCACTCATTTCAAATGTCTGTCATTGTTTCTTTTATTATCACGAATATTATTATTTACTATTATATTTTTCACTGTATTATTTATTTATTTATTTATTTTTTTACTCAAACCCCTGTTCCCCAGGCTGGTCTCTCACCTGATTATGGTGCCTTGAGTAAAGCCCTCTTCCTGCCAAGTTTTACACACCTTCAGCTTCCAGATGTGGCTCCATATTTAAAATCGTGGAAAACAGCAGAATTTGACCAAAAACTGCTTTCTGTGGCAGCGTGCCCAGCAGTTTGTCTCAGATGTGACACTCGTGGGTTTGTAGCAGTCACTGGTGCCGGGAGCATCGTAGAGTTCCCCCTCCTTCCTCCTCCTCCTCCTCCTCTTCCCTCTCTGACTGACACATTCCCTCAGCTCTGGGAAGATCCCCACTGCCGTAGCACAGCAGGAATTATTTTAGTTTCCCCGAAAATAGGATCTGGGCAAAGATCTCCTACATCCCTCCTCACCCTCCCGAGGCGCCGAATCCGATTTTGCGGGGGCTGCAAACTTGGATCGCTCCACTTGTGATCCAGACAGCTTCCTGCTCTTCAGCTTCCAAAATCAGGAGGAAATTCCACTGCTGGAACCCAGGGCGTGCTGGAGACTGAGCCACCTTCACCCCTGTGCTGCTGCTGTCTTTTATTTTTTCTTTCTGGGTGTTTCTCCCGTCGCTGTCTTTTTTTCCTTTTGGTTTTTTTTCTCGTGCCTGGGTGTCACATTTTGGTTTCCATTCTGTGTCCCTGCCCTGTGTGCCACCCTCCCCATCCTCCTTAGCCCGTAGAGCCACCAGCTCAGTGGAGCCTTCGCCTGGTGACAGCGCCGGCCTGGTGCCGTGCGAGCAGCGAGGAGGAGGAAGATGATGATGATGAAGAAGTAGGTCCAGCCTGCCCCTGGCCGCAGCAGCAGCTCCCACCAGATCATCCAGCGCCCATCCCAGCGGGGCTTGGGATAAAACCCATCCCTGGGTGCTCTGCTGGAGCAGGGATGTGCTCCTGGGCTCTGGATTGTCGGGGTGGGCACTGCCTGCAGGCAGGACACGCCACCCACGTGTGACAGCACGTGTGTCCCCTCCACGGGGCGGGAGGGGACAGGCACAGCTCCTGCACGCCGTGGGAGGGCTGCACACCTGGCACTGCATGGACAGGCTCTGGGCACGGGCACCTTCTGGGATCCTGCATGGGACTGGGGTGGGAGCGAGCACAGCGCAGCCCCAGCTGAGGCTCAGAGCCCAGAATGTGCCCAGGTGTGTTTATCAGCCCCTGGGCTCGGGGTGACAATGCCCTTGTGCGGTGTCACCTCCCTGCAGTGGGCTGGAGCACCTTCCTGATGGTCCCCTGCAGCCCTGGACGTGTTCCCTTGGCAGGGACAGCTCTTTCCCTTGGCAGGGGCAGCTTTTCCCCATGCAGGGGCAGATTTTCCCCTCGCAGGGGCAGATTTTCCCTTTTCAGGGACAGCTTTTCCCCTTGCAAATACAACTCTTCCTTGCTGGGACAGCTCTTCCCTTCAGGCTGGACCAGGAAGGTGACTCAGAGCACTTGGGGTGTCCCAGCAGTGCAGAACATGGCTGTGGGCTGTGTCCCCCCACCATGGTTGGAATCAGATGGTCTTTAAGGTCCTTCCCAACCCAAAGCTCCTGGTGATTCCTCATCTTGAGGCTGGGATTTGCTTTTGGGTGTTGTTCCTCCTCTGCTGATTCAAAGCCTCCCATCCCCTTTCCCTGGCCGTGGCTCAGCTGATGGAAACCTCTGGAAATCCCTCAGCTTCAGCAGAGATGGGCAAGGCCCAGGGTGTCTCATGTGCCCCTTCCCAAGGGGTTCAGAGGAACCTGGAGCAGCAGCCCCTGCCATGTGTGGGAAGAGCTGCAGGGGCTGGTGCTGAGCTCAGGGTTCCTGTGCCATCAGTGGGGACCTGCAGTCCTGAGTCCCCCTGCCCTGAGTCCCCCTGCCCTGAGTCCCCCTGTCCTGCCTCTGCTTCCACCTGGACAAACTGGACTCTTGAGTTCACCTCTTTGCTGAATCCTCTTCCCAGCTTGTCTGGCTGTCCATGAGCTGGGCAAGGTGCTGCCCTGGGATCTCAGAGGTTGAACACAGCCCCTCAGGACCTCATCAGAGGTCTGCATCTCAGCATCTTCCCACCTCCATCTCCCAGCAGGGCATTTTAACCTTCTTCCAGCAGGACTGTGCACAGCCATGACCTTATTTCCTGCAGAACAAGGCAGAGCAGGACGTGTGGGGGGCACAGGGGGGTCACAGCAGCACGCTGACAGCTCCCAGGGGGGGTCACTGTGCATGTGGGGTGCTGCCAGCCCAGCCCCACCAGCAGCCTGACCTAAAAGTGCTGCCTTGTGTCTTTTGCAGCCACGTGAGAAGGGGCGGATGCGCTTCCACCGCCTGCAGAACGTGCAGATTGCCCTGGATTTCCTGAAGCAGCGACAGGTGAGGGCTGATAAAAGCTCATCCAGCAGAGCTGGGTGGTTTTGTGCTTTCTTTGTCTCGTCTGAGGCTTTGGAAGGAGTGGAGGAGCAGCCTGTGCTGGGGTGTGCCCGTCTCTGTGGCGCTGATGGAGGATGGATTGCAGGGGGATTTTCCCCGTGGCTCTTGTGCCTCTGGAAACCACCCCTGCACAGAGAAACCACTGTGGAAAAGGGACCTGACCCCAGCTCTGAGAAGGGGCTGGCAAATGTCACTTCTGCACCCCAAAAAGGCTCCCCTGGGGCTCCCTGGCAGATCCCTGCTGTGGGGATGGTGGCTGTGGCACCTCTGTGCCTTCCCACCAATTTTTAGGGACATGTGGTAGCTGGCTCTGCCCAGCCCACACAGCCCTGACCTCGGGGCTGGCACTCCTCTGGAGATCAGCATGGACTGATTATCCCCCAGTTTTTGGAGGACAGGCTCTCTCCAGCAGGGCTTTGGGAGCTGCACAGCCCTGGGCAGATCCTGCCCGGAGCAGTGGGATGCATCCCGAGACTTGTTGGCTCTGCAGGTGGAGCCCCCACAGCCCCAGGGGCTGGGTGTCCTGTTCTGCCTGTTGGGTCAGGTCCTCCCCACCGTGATGCTCCCAGATATGCCAAGGTGACGATGATGATGATGATGATGATAAATGGTACCAGTTCATGCTGAAGCAGAGACTTTTCTCCCTCGCTGCTGGCCTGAGGGCATGGAATAAATTTGAGCACATTCCCTACTCCAGGGAGGGCGAGCTGCTTCCAGCCCCCCTCCTCCTCCTCCTCCTCCTCCTCAGCTCCTTGATAGAGACATTTTGCCAAGGGCTCTGGGGAACTCGTTTCTCCACTTGGATGAAACAGCTTTTTCCTTTGAAGTGTGGTGGCCTTGCTGGGATCTCACCCCAGAACTCCTGCCAGGGAATGATCCCTGGGGTCCCGTGGAGTGCTGGGGAGAGGAGACTCCCCCAGGGGAGGAGTGAGGGTGTTCCTGCCTTCATTAGAGCTGGGTTTTGAGCCCAGGCTGGCGTTAAAGCTTGGCCATCCCCTCTTTGCCCACTCCCTGTGCTCTGTAGCTGTTCAATTATGCGCCAGTGCTCAGGGCTTTGGGGACGCTGCTCTGTGAGCTGAGCTAAAGCCATTAAGTGCTGGGAAAGCACTTCAGGATGGAGAGTGCTGGAAACATGGAAAATCCTCCCCGAGCCAGGAGGTGAGGTGGCATCTCTGCCTCTTTGGGAAGCCCTGGGATGTGCCAGCTCCTCACTGGGGTGGCCCTGGGGACAGCGTGGTGGGGACGTGTCCCCCTGCTCTCCGGGTGAAGCTTTAACCCCGTTTGCCTTTTTTTTCCCAGGTGAAACTGGTGAATATCCGCAATGATGACATCACAGATGGCAACCCCAAGCTCACCCTGGGGCTCATCTGGACCATCATCCTCCACTTCCAGGTAGGACGTGGGATTTTCTTGTCAGAGGATGCGGGGCGGGCGTCGGGAGCTGTGGAATCCTTGTTTTTCTGCGTTTTCCATGGAGATGTCAGCGCATGGATGGGTCTGGAGGTTCATGGCAGTGTCATGGAGACCACGCTGGGAGAGCAGCAGCAGCCTCCCCTTGTCATTTGTATAATGAAATCGTTAATGATGGGTTGTGTGCCGTGCCTGTTTGCTCAGCTGGAGTCTCTGGAGGAGAAGAGCAAATTTGGAAGGGGCCAGGGGTTTTATCCCAAGGCACTCCTGACCCTTTGGGTGGTCTATGCAGCCACAGAACTTTTCACTGGCATGGAACGTGTCAGCTGGGATGGGAGAAGTGCCCTGACCTGGGACTGTCTCCAGCAATTGTGTGCTAGGGATGCTGTTGGAAAAGCCAGTTTTGGGTCTTGAGTAGCTTCAAATGATCCAGTTGTAGCTCTGATGGCCTCAGAGGGGTGAAGTGTGGCCATCAGTGAGTTGGCATTTGGGGTTTGATGGCCTCAGAGGGGTGATGTGTGGCCATCAGTGAGTTGGCATTTGGGCTTTGCTGGGCAGTGCTGCTGTCAGCAGCTCGTTGGCCGTGTGGCATCAGCTCTGTGGGATCTGCTGCGTCCCAGCTCCCTGCCTTATCCCTGCTGGACTGGTGCTGGCTGTGAGACTCTTAAGGAAGGTTGCGCCGGAAGATTGTATTTTTTGGAGGCTGGGCAGTGCCTCAGGGAGAGGCTTTTGGTGGCAGCCTGGGGCTGAGCTGGGTGTGAGGCTGCTGACGAGGCCCTTCCCAGGCTTTGGCCTTGGGGAGCAGCCGGGGTCAGGCTCTGGATGCTGATGAGTCACTGTCATCTCCGTGGGGCTGTGACATCTTGTCCCCGCTGTCCTTGTGGTCATCCAGCCCTGCTGCATCTTGTGCTGCAGGAGAGGGACATCAGAGGTCCTCCATGCCTGTCTGGGAGGGGACACTGCCACCCTGGTGGGTGACACGGGCGCAGGGCGGGTGCTGGTGAGCCTGTGCGTCCTGCTCCCGCTGCACTAACGGGATTTTTTCTGCGGTTGTGGCTCCATTGTGAACCTCTTAATCTCCCTTAGTGTCCCAGTGCTGCTGCCTGGGGGCAGGCGGCTGGGAGAGCCCCGGAGAGGTTTGGGATGGGATGGTGCTGCTGTGGAGCTCAGGCTCTGCCAGCTCTGGTGTGGTGAAGATGAGGAGGGTGCCCCGGTGCCCTGGGGGCTTTTCCTCATGCCCTGAGGGCTCTTGTGGTCACTGTTTTCCCTTAGTCATCGTCTGGATTGCTCCCTGTTGAGCGTTTCCTCGTTGAGCATTTCCTCACTGGATGTTTCCCTGCTTCCTGGGGCTGGGCTCAGTCCCCCCTTCTTTATGCCCCCAATTTCTGTCTCACCCCCGCTTTTGGTGCATGTTACCCTACCCTGGTCCCTCGGAGCTGGCAGGCAGAGTTGGGGCGCTCCTTCCCCTCAAACCCCTGCCCTGGGAGGCGTTTGGGGCAGGAGCCAGGGGAGAGAGGCAGGACTGGGGCCGGGCTGGGCTGGGCAGCATCTCCCTCCCGTTCCCGTTCCCGTTCCTGCTGGGACCCTCTGGCTGCAGCTCCCCGGAGCGATGCTGGCTCCCCAGGGCACCTCTGTGCCCCAAACCGGGTGAGCAGAGTGAACACATGAGTTGGGCTTTTGGGGCTCCCGGAATGAAGAATGAAGAATTAAGGAGCAAACCTTCCGAACTGGAGAGCAGCAGCCCTGCGGAGCCGGCTGGCGAGCGTGCAGAGTCACTCTGACTCCTCCCTGCTTTTTTTTTTTTTTTTTTCCCTTCCCATTTCTCTCCCACCCCTTCCTTTATTCTACCTTTGCCAACCTTCCTTAGGTTTTGTGTTTTATCCCCGTCTTCCCCACCCTCTCCCACTCCCCTCCTCTCTCCGCCGCCCGATCCCCGCTCCCCTGTTTGTGTTGGCAAGGGCCGTGCTCCAATTACCTCATATTTGGAGAGAAGGACGCCGCAGCCAATCCCCGCTCCCTCTGCTTTTAGGTCAAGTGATTTCTGAACTGCAGTGAGATGCTTTGAATTTGTCTTCTCGCAGCGCCCAGGCTGTAAGATGGCTGTCTGGAGCGGCGGCGGTGGCGGCAGGGCTGGCGGGAGGGGACGGCGGCAAGGGGCGCTCGGCGGAGCGCTGCGCTCGATCCGATGAAGCCCGGCTCGGGATTTATTCGGGAGCCGGCGACTCTCTCAGCTGCCTTCCTGCCGGCACCGAGCGGGAGGAGATGGGGAATTCGCTGGGCTGCGTTAAAGAGCAGAAGGAAAAAGCTGTGGGGAAGAAGGCACCGCTGTCTCCCAAAAAAAGGGTGCGCTTCAAACGGAGGCGGAGGGGGAAGAGGAGAGCGATGCCCGAGGCAGCCCCGCAGGAGGAGCCGCCGGCGCTGGAGGCGGCCGAGGATGAGGATGAGGCGCTCAAACCGAAGGCATCCCCAGGGCAGGAGGGAGGAGAGGAGGAGCCCTCCGGCAGCCGGGACCCCGATGCGGGCGCGCTGCATCCCGGCATCATCGTGCAGGTGAAGGAGCGCTTCCAGGGCGAGCTGCAGAAAGCGCGGCTGGTGCTGGAGCCGCAGCGGCCGGGTGTGGCGGGAGCTGCCCGGGAGGAAGGCACCACCGTCATCGCCCGCCTGCTGGAGAACCCGGCCGAGAAGGACTGCGAGAAGGCGGTGAGCCGCCTGGTCGAGCTGCAGAGGAGCGGCAGCTGCCGGGCTGTGCTGCTGCCGCTGCGCTCGGGGACCGATGGCCGTGCTGGGACGCTCCTGTCCCCGGCCAGCGCCGTGCCCGGCCAGGAACCAGCGGCCAGGGATGCTTGGGGGAAAGGAGGCAGCGATGATCCCGGCTCCAGCGCCGCCTGGACCTGCTCCTCCTCCGCGGCAGCAGAGCCGGGCACCGTGTCCGAGCTGTCCACGCCGTCGCCCATGGTGGATCAGCTGGAGAACCCCAGCGTGGGGAGAAGCTCGGGGTTGCCGTCGGAGGGAGACGGTGCCGGGCTGGCGGCTTCCCGCAGCCCCTCCTCCTTCAGCGGCAGCGCGGCCCGGAGCTCCTCGGGCTACGGCAGCGAGCGGCCGGCCAAGGGCACCGGAGCTGGCGGCACCACGGTGGCACCCGCTGATGGTGGCCTCAGGCTCGCTCTGGAGGGCCGGGCTTGCAGGGGGAGCTCGGGGACAGCCGGAGCAATGGTCAGTGTGTGAGTGTGCCCCCTGTCCGGAGCGGGGTGGGGGGACCTGGCTCGGGGGACCCCAAGTCTTGGTGGCTCCTGGGCATGTGATTTCAGCTCAGTGGACCCCAAATCTTGGTGGCTCCTGGGCATGGTGATTTCAGCAATGGGGCAATCTCATGCTGTGGTAGGATGGCAGGGGCAGAAAGCTCCTGAGGCTTTTCCCCTGCAGCATCTCCTCTAGGAAAGTATTCCTTGGGGACTGAGCTGTCCTGTGCCTGCTCCTGGCACAGGCAGGCTGGGAGTGACAGCTCCTGGATCCAGTGGGTGCAGCTGGTGGCTGCTGTCACCACTGTCACTCATGGCCTCAGGGTGTGAATTTGGGGTGTCCCCTTCCTGCTGCCCGTGCAGGATGGACGTGGAGATGTGGGGGCTCTGCCTGCTCTGAGGGGTCTCCAGGAGGAACAGGAGGGGATGGTGCTGTGCTTCAGAGCCTGTTGCTGTTTGCTGGTCACTCCTTTGGGGGTGACACTGTGGACAAAGGGTCTGGTCAGCCTGTGAATGCCCCAGGACAAGCCTGTGGTTCAAGGGGCTGTGGCCCTGATGCCTTTGCCAGGTTGGGACCACTGTCACAGCCACCATGTGGCCTTCAGCATCCTGCCACCAGTTGCTTGATGAATGAAGCTGATGCTGGAAGGGTCTGGCCCCAAGTCCTGCGAGTTTCCAGTCTCTTTTCTTGCTGGTGCCTCCCTAAATCTTTGTCCTGTCACAGACATGTGAAGAAAGGAGGGTGGAGCTGGTGCCGCACCCCGCACCTCCATAAGCACATCTCTGGGAGAGTTTCCTTCAAGGATGCTCTCAGGGAACAGGCCCCGTGCTTGGAGAACCCCAGTGCTGTGTCAGGGATTAAAAATAAAGGATTTATCAGATCTGGGTGCTGTGAGTGCTCCTGGATGGGCAGCGCTGCTGGAGAGCCCCGGGTGGGGCACAGCTCGTGGGTGGGTTCACAGAAAGATTCATTCTGCTGTTAATTAAGAGCCATCAGGTAATTAATAAAAGGGTGCTGAGCAGAGGGAGCTTTGTGGGTCCTCCCTGGAGGTGTGGAGGGTCCCATCCTGCTGCTCACCCAGCACATCATCCCATCCATCCCAGCTCTGCCACCAGGTGCTCGCTCCCGACATCCCTGGGGAAAGGGGAAAGGCAGCCCCGGGGCTGGAGGAGTTAAAGGCAGCTCCAGCGGCGTGGCAGCAGCTGACAAAGAGCAGTTTTATGTGTGATGAGCGTGTCAGGCTGGAGAGGGAGGTGAGCTGCAGCATACCAATGACACCGGCGGGGCGGGACAGACGCTGATCCCGCAGGTCCCTGTCTCCTGCCTGCTCAGGGATGTCTGACAGCCCTGAGCGCTGCCAGCGCCCAGCTGAGCGTGTTTTGGGCAGGGATTTGGGTGTTTTCAGGGCTGGGTGCTGGCACACCTGCGGTGCTGAGAGGAGCAATCCGGGAAGCAAACAGCCTGCCTTGGTCGCCTTTCCGAAAAATCCGAGTGGCTCCCACCCTCCCCTTTGTCCTCCCCTTAATTAAGGGGAGGTAATTGTACTGAGTGGGGAGCTGGGGAGGGGAGGGTGAGGAGGAAGCCGTGCCAATGAGGAATTTGCTGGCATGCGGGGACACGTGCGTGGCGTCACGTGCCAGTCTGGGATCCGCAGCCAGCCCTGTCTGAGGGGTCCGTGACTGGCGCTGTCCTTTGTTGGGAACTGGGTCACAGCACCCCCTGGCACCAGCACCCCCTGGCACCAGCCAGGCAGAGGGGGGATGTCACATCCTTGTCCCCATCCTTCCTTTTTCCGCCAGCGTGGAGCTGCTCCGTGGCTGGAGGTCAGAGAGCTCCTCTCCAAGTGTTTTCCTGCTTCTTAAGTTGGTGTTTTTTTACAACAGGGTGCTCCAGGTGGAGCTCCCCTGCCACACCTGGTGGTGGTCCCTTCTCCTTGCCCACCCTGGGTGCTGCTGGGTGGCAGTGACCATCTGAGGGTGCTGGGTGCAGGAGCAGTGAGGGTACAGGAGGGTGCACGGCGTGTTTGGAGCAGGGAGAGGCAGGAAGGGACCTGCCTGGAGCCTCCTCTCTCCAGGACGTTGTGTTCCCAGTGAGGTGTGTCCCTGTCTGTGGGGACAGGCATGGTGCACAGGGAGCGGCTCTGGCGGTTGTTGGGAGCTGGGGTTTGGAGTTGTCAGCTCGAGTCCCAGGTGTGGCCAAGCAGCACCTGGTGGCCCTGTGAAATGGGGTTGGAAGATGTCTGGCTCTGCCTGCTTGGATCTCCAGCCTGCCCAAACCACACCGTGCATGTCCTATGACCCCTTCCCAGATTCCTTGGCCACGGGGTCCCCTCTCCCCATGGTGACCACAAGTTGCCTCCTGCCCTTCCTGGTAGCCAGGTCTGGGGCAAGTTCACAGGAACTGGATGTGCCTGGGGGAGGTTTCCCTGCTCCTGCATCCTCCCATGGCTGTGCTGCTTCCTTACAGATCTCTGACATCTACATCAGTGGGGAGCTGGGGGATATGTCAGCCAAGGAGAAGCTCCTGCTGTGGACACAGAAGGTGACAGCAGGTTACATCGGCCTGAAGTGCACCAACTTCTCCTCCTGCTGGAGCGATGGCAAGATGTTCAACGCCCTCATCCACAGATACAGGTAGGCAGGGAACAGCACTGGGAGTGTCATGAGGGTGGGAGCAGGGATGAGGGTCTCCCAGGGGTCTCTGCCCACCACTGTGGTCAGTGATGGGCTGGAGTGCTTGGAGATGTGGCCGGGAGCAATGTCTTTTTTACCTGGAATTCTCTCTTCTGCCAGGTGGAGGGGAGGGATGCTTGGAATGAGCAAAAGATACATCAGGTTGCAGGAAAAAAAATCTTAATGAGGTTGGGTAGAGAGGCAGAAATGAGAAGCTTTAAAACTCTTGAGTGCTGCAGTGCTGCCCTTTTGCTCTCCACGAACAGCAGCACTTCCATCCACGCTTTTATCCAAGGATCTTGGAGGTCTCCCAAGCAGCAGTTAATCCTCTCTTGATTCCTTCTTCCCCAGCTGGCAACAAGAGGTTTTTCTTTGCAGCCTGAACCCCCTTCCCAAGGGGGATGAGCCAGGCAAGGCCTGCAGCCCAGTCCCCTTGGAGAGCCCCCACGTGGGGCAGGAGCTCAGACCAACCCTGGGAGCCACCCATGGCAGCTGTGCCCACCCAGGACGCTCTGCCCCGGCCACCTGGTGCTGGCTGTGACCCTGGGCTGTGTCTTGCAGGCCAGATCTGGTGGACATGGAGAGGGTGCAGATCCAGAGCAACCGGGAGAACCTGGAGCAGGCCTTCGAGATCGCCGAGCGCCTGGGGGTCACACGGCTGCTGGATGCTGAAGGTGGGTGCCCAGGGCAGGACACCAGGGGCAGGGACATGCCAGCCTCTCTTCCCACTCCTTTCCTCACTGCCTTTCTGCTTCCCTCCTGCCAGACGTGGACGTTCCCTCTCCAGATGAGAAATCTGTGATCACTTACGTGTCTTCAATCTACGATGCCTTTCCCAAAGTCCCCGAGGGAGGAGAAGGGATCAGCGCCATCGTAAGCACTGCTGAGGGCTGGGAGAGCCTTTTGGGAGGCAGCTGGGGGTTCTGGGCAGGGTTTGGGGAAGTGGCTGTTCCCTGTGGAAAAGGGCTGAGGAGAGGGACAAGTCCCCATTATGGTGCCTGCCCTGTGACCTGCTGGGGTGTCTGTAAGGCCACAGCAGGAAAAAAGCTGAGCTTAGAGAGAGCAGCTGGCAAGGAGGATCCTCCTCCTCCCTGTACCTGGCATGGCATCACAGCAGGGGAGCCCTGGCACATGATCCACCCTGTGGCACCTCAGTTCTCTGTGATTTGCCCGCCAGCAGTGCTTGCAAAGACACTCTCGCCCCCACAGGAGGTGGATTCGAGGTGGCTGGAGTACCAGACCCGTGTGGAGTCCCTCATCTCGTGGATCAAGCAGCACACGATACTCATGTCAGACAAATCCTTCCCCCAGAACCCTGTAGAGCTAAAGGTAGGTCATGGGCAGGGTCTCTCCTCAGTGTGTCCCGTGTCCAGTGCTGAGGGATGGGTGGTGGCAATCCCCAGGGTGGTTCCTGATGAGCCTTTCTCATCCCAGGCACTTTATAACCAGTACATACACTTCAAAGAAACTGAAATCCCAGCAAAGGAGCAGGAGAAAGGACAGATAGAGGAGCTCTACAAACTGCTAGAGGTAAGGATCATCCTGGCTGCCCAGAGGCTGGTAGGTGGGAATGCTGTGCTTTTTCAGCAAGACTGAGCCGTGCTCAGTTCAGGTTTATTTTGGAGTGGAGAGGTGGGAACACCCCTCAGGATAAACCAGGCAGTGAGCAGCACACTGCAGGAGCGGAGGCAGAGCCCCTCTTCCCTCCCTGGAATCCCCAGGCAGCTCGAGGCAGAGGTGGGAAATGCCATTCTGCTGATGTTTCCCCCAGGTTTGGATTGAATTTGGACGCATCAAGCTGCCCCAGGGCTACCACCCCAACGATGTGGAGGAGGAGTGGGGCAAGCTCATCATTGAGATGCTGGAGCGCGAGAAGCTCCTGCGGCCGGCGGTGGAGAGGTGGGTGCTGTGCCCCTGGCAGGGCCATCCCCTGCTCCTTCCTCTTCCAAAACCCCTCTCTCACCTCCCTCCGTCATTCCAGGCTGGAATTGCTGCTACAAATCGCTAACAAAATCCAGAATGGTGCTCTGAGCTGTGAAGAAAAGCTCACCCTGGCGAAGAACACGCTGCAGGCTGTGAGTGGGGAGTGGGGTTTGCCCCTCCTGCTTTTATTGATTTGTCTGTTTTCCTACTCTTGTTTTGTATCCATCTCTTCTCCTCTCTTCTGCCTGGGGTGATGGGTTCCCCCTGGAATGTTTTCCTTTCTTTTCTGCCCTCGAGGTGCTGTCCCAGAGGTGCTGTAGGGGTGGTGGCAGAAATTTGGTGATCCACAGATCACCCTGAGGACAGAGGGATGGGGAGTGGTCTTGTCTCTGGGAATACAGCAAGTGAGGCTGGACATCTGCAGAGGTGCTGGTGTGGAGGAGAACAGCACTTCTAGAAAAGCTTGTTGAATATTTTTTGTTGTATAACGAGGCTTAAAACCCCCCAGATCTGTTTTATTTGCCTGGCGGAAAGGACTCAGTGGCAGACCCTGGGTAGGGAGCAGGTCTCTGAAGAGATTTTCTTTGTTATAGGAGAAAAGAGATACCAGGAGCCCCCCAGCACCCTGGGACACCTGGGGCTCCTGGGATGGTCACTGCCACCCAGCAGCACCCAGGGTGGGCAATGAGGAGGCACCACTGTGGTGGTGTTCACAGGGGTCTCAGGATGAGGGAAGAGAAGAGAATCTTGACTCCATGTTTCAGAGGGCTGATTTATTACTTTATGGTATATGTTATATTAAAAGAAAATGATTTATTGAAACTACACTAAAGAATAGAAGAAAGGATTTCATCAGAAGGCTTGAAAGGAAAGGAATGGAATGATAATAAAATTTTGTGATTGATTAGAGAGTCTGAGACAGACTGTGATTGGCCATTAATTAAAAACAACCACATGAGACCAATCCCAGCTGCACCTGTTGCATTCCACAGCAGCAGATAACCATTGTTTACATTTAGTTTCTAAGGCCTCTCAGCTTCTCAAAAGAAAAAATCCTAACAAAAAAGATTTTTCATAAAATATGCGTGTAACAGGCCACCACCAATATCTCTTGTTGGGGCTGCAGGTGTGGCAGGGGAGCATAAAAAATTCCAACTTAAGAAGCAGGAAAACACTTGGAGAGGAGGTCAGGCAGTGAGGTCAGCCATGGAGCAGCTCCACGTTGGGGGAAAATCGAAGGATGGGGACAAGGATGTGCCATGGGGGGGGGGGGGTGGCAGGAGGTGCTGTGACCCAGCACCCTGTGACTCCCAGCCCCTCTGAGGGCTGAGGGGACTCGTCCTGAGTGTCCCCTGTCCCCTCAGGACGCCGCTCACCTGGAGGCAGGCCAGCCGGTGCAGCACGAGGCGGACGTGGTGGCGTTCCTGCAGGAGAGCGAGGGGCTCATCCGCCAGCTCCAGGTGGACGTGCAGATCCTCCGCGACGAGAACTACTACCAGCTGGAGGAGCTGGTGTTCAGGTGAGCCTGAGCAGCTTCCTCGGGGGCTGCACAGCCCCTCTGTGTGGGGCACGGGTGTGGTCACCGGTTGTTGTGATGTTCTGAGGGTCCCCAGAGATGAAAATTGACTCCCAAGTTGTCAGAAGGCTGATATTATATTATATTATATTATATTATATTATATTATATTATATTATATTATATTATATTATATTATAT
>WBNP01005247.1:24948-52087 GCA_013401095.1 Passerina amoena
GTGGGTGGGAAGCTTGTGTAGGCTGTCCCAGAAATATTCAGAGTTGGAGCACTGGCTTAGGATCTTCTACCAAGACTGGGAGGTGTTTGTTCCCTCTGGGGTGACCTGGGAGGGTTCCTGGTGTCCCTTTGAGAGCAGAATGAGCGGTGCTGAGCTGAGCCTCTTGGTTTCAGATGAGACTGGAGCGGGCAGAGTGGGGCACTGACCTGCCCAGTGTGGAATCCCAGCTGGAGACCCAGAGGCACATCCATGCCAGCGTGGAGGACCTGGGCTCCAGCGTGAAGGAGGCCAGGATGTATGAGGTATGGTGGGGGAATAGGAAATGAGAGCATTGGGATCAGCCCTTGTGGATCCCATTCCTGGGACGGAGGGGATTTTTAAGGATGGAGCTTCTGAGTTGATGCAGTGCTGCCCTGAGCCATCCTCTCCACCCTCCCCTTCCTCACACAGAGCTGTGGAGAAAGGTTTGGGGGTGGGTTTCTGGGTGATGCTGTCCTGTGATGGGTAACAGGAGTGTTTCTCATCCTTCAGGGCAAAATGTCTCCGAATTTCCGCGCCAGCTACACAGAGACACTGGGCAAGCTGGAGACTCAGTACTGCAAACTGATGGTGAGCCTGGGGGCCCTCCCTGCTCCAAGGCTGGGGAGAGGGGAAAAAAAACATCAGAACAGAGCAGGGAGGAGGAATAATGAACCATTCTCGTGTCCAGGAAACCTCGAGCTTCAGGCTGAGGCACCTGCAGAGCCTGCACGGATTCGTGTCCAGGGCCACTGCTGAGCTGATCTGGCTGAATGAGAAGGAGGAGGAGGAACTGGCCTATGACTGGAGTGACAACAACCCCAACATTGCAGCCAAGAAGAATTACTTCTCGGTGAGTGCTGGGAGGGCAGGTGCTGCTTTTGGTCCTCTGTGGAGCCCTCAGCTCCTGACAGACCCCAAATCCTGAGGCTGGATGCTCCCTCCCAGATCCCTGAGCTTGTTGTGCCTGAAAAGAGCTGATGGAAGCTCCCCCCAGAGCAGAAAGTGAAATGAATGTGTGTGTTCCATTGAATTGCAATCAAAAAGGCATCAAAAGATGTATTTTTAGCATTATTTTGGAGCTCAAGGCGTCTTGAACTAGCGGGGGCGAGGGGGGTAAGTCTGAGCCAAAGAGGAAAATTGATTCCTCTTTACAGCAGTATAAACAAATTCCCATCTTTCCACAATCGCTGTGTGAAGCTGAAGAGGTCCCTGGGCAGGTTTCCAGTGCCTGTTTGGCACACAGGAGGCAGATTCCTGTTGGGAATGGGGCTGTGGTGCCGTGCTGGATTCCCTGGCATCCACTGGTACCTCCTTTAGAACTTCCACGCTGTGTTAGTTGGGCACATGGTCCGAGCGAGGTCCCAGAGCTGAGATTTGGGCTTTCCCTCCTGCAGGAGCTGACAGCAGAGCTGGAAGAGAAGCAGGACATCTTCCGTTCCCTGCAGGACACGGCTGAGCTGCTCTCCCTGGAGAACCACCCGGCCAAGCAAACCGTGGAGGTGAGCAGGAGCTGTGGGGTTCCCAAGGGTCAGATCACCTCAGCTGGAACTGGGAGACTCACTGCCTCACCCCACAGTGCCTGATGAGGTGTTTCGTGGTGGCAGGACCTCAGTGCAGTGGTGGAGCTTTTTAATTTTGGGAAGTGGCCATTCCCGAATAATCGCCTCCTCAAATTAGGACACCAACACACAGAGAATGAGCCTTTCCCACAGAGAGGTGGTGCAGGGAAAAGCCTTGGCTGCCCTGGGGCCATCCAGGCTTCCAGGGACACCGTGATGGTGAAGCAAAGGGCTGTGGGAACCTTTTCCATGGGGCAAAATCAAAACTGTTCCTGCCTCTGGCATCGTGGGTGACATGGGGACACTGAGACAGGGCCTGCCATCTCCTGTGTCCAAACCCTCCTGGCTGCAGCCAGATTTTGGTCATTTCTGTCCCTCCCTCAGGCTCCTGTGTCCTTGCTGTGCCCCTCCTGGCTGTGAATTCCCTATTCCAGTGCCTTTTTCTGTGTTTTCCACAGGCCTACAGTGCTGCTGTGCACACCCAGTGGCAGTGGATCAAGCAGCTCTGCCTGTGTGTGGAGCAGCACGTGAAGGAGAATGCTGCCTATTTCCAGGTATTTGGGGCCAAATTCCCTCAGTCCCATCCACTGAATCCCTCTCCCTGAGCTCCTCACACTGCTGTTGTCCTTGATGGAGAGGGAAGAAGGGATTTTAAATCTGGAATATCTGTTAGCTGCCCCCTGGGCATTTCCAGGGGAAAAAGGCATCAGCAATTCCCTGTGGTTCTGCTCATTCACCTGGGATGATCCTGCCCTTGCAGCCCTAAAGCCAGAGCAGTGTCAGGCAGTGCTGGCTGAGCCTTTGGGGTGCTCCCTGCCTGTTTGAGGCTGCCCAGGGCTCCTGCCCAGGCCCCTGTGACCCTTTTTGCCTCGGCAGTTCTTCAGCGACGCCCGCGAGTCGGAGACGTACCTGCGGAACCTGCAGGACTCCATCAAAAGGAAATATTCCTGCGACCACAACACGAGCCTGACACGGCTGGAGGACCTCCTGCAGGACTCCATGGTGGGTGCTCTGACACCCCAGCACCCTGCTCTGCTCCAGAGGGACGCCTCTTTGCTCCCCAGGGAGAACCGAGCTCCTCATCCCCGCAGTTTGGTGGGATGTGGTTTGTGTTCCTCATCAGGCAGTGATTTGCTTTGCTTTGGAGCTGCTGAATGAGCTGCAGGCTGTGCTGGCCACAGCTGGGAGGTGTAGCTGCAGTTGGTCACTGTCATTTGTGTCCTCAGGGTGAGGAGCTGCAGGCTGTGCTGGCTGTGCAAGGTCCCAGCCTGGCGTGTGGGCTGCTCCTGCCCCAGCCATGCCCATCCTGCTGACAAAGGCAGGGCCTCTAGGATGCTCCTGCTTCTGCTTTGGAGCTGGTGGAGAAATGCCTGCTCTTTATCCAGCCCAAATCCTGTGTTAATCCATGCTGCTGGATGGGGGGAGAGCCAGGGCAGCCTGGCTGTGCCAGGGGCTGATCTCTGAACACGTGGCCTGGCTTAGCTGAGCAGAGCAGAGCCCAGGCTGTGGCACTGTCACCTTTTTGCCTGATTTGGCCTGAAAAAAAACCCTAAAAACAACCCCCAGGGAGCAAAGCATGAGCAGGGTCAGGGGAGGGTTTGGGCTGTGCCTGAGGTGCTGAGCTGTGGTGGCAGGGTCAGGAGGTGACAAGGAGAGTGTCACACACCTGTGTGGAGGCAGGTGGTCACCAAGAAGGGCACAGCAGGGTGTCCCCAGTGGGGGTGATGGGTGCATCAGCACTGGCTTCTCTCCTGGAGGCCTGGGGGCTCCCCCATCCTCTCTCAGGGTTCTCCTGGTGCTGCCAGGACCTGGAGCAGCCAGGCTGGCTCCCAGGGGCTGTGTTTGGGAGCCCTGGCACATCAGGTGCCACCTGGGGTGGGAGAGGCTGTTCTGGGCAGCCAGAGAGTGGCCACAAACCCAGGCCCTGAGCTCAGCTATATTACTCTTTCTTACCTAATAAGTTAAAGTTGTATTTCTTCCAATCATGCTCCCTGGGACAGGCACAGGTAGTTTATTTAATCATTTATTCTTTTATTTTAATTTTATTTAATTTTATTTATTTTTTTTTAAGCATTAAATTCTCCTCCACTGTCGTAGCACACTAACCAACCCCAGAGTACCAAGCATGAGGGAGAACCTTTTCTGGGATCCTTTTGCCACAGCCAGCAGGGGCTGAGCTGTCACTAATCACAGGAGTTGTGATCTGCACAGGTCTCCAGAGGCTGTTCCAGGGGAGCTTTGCCACCATTCCCCGCCCTGGGTTGGTGCCATCACCACACCCAGCAGGGATTTGTAGGAATGAAATTTCCTGCAGCTGGCAGATTCTCCCCAAAGCCAGAGGCCTGTGTGATTGCTGCACTCTGAGCCCCTTCTCCTGAGATGTTTGATCCCCATAATTCATCATCTCCCATTCCAGCCATTGGTTTAAACACCCCTTCATCCTTTGCTTTAGAGAGGGAGCATGCTTCCCTGGGCTCTGCTGCAGGCAGCCAAACATCCCCAGCTTTGGGCTGGACATTGTCCTGCTCCTCTCAGCCCCTCTCAGCTCCTGGGGCTTTGTTTTGGTGGATGTTGTGTTCTCTCTCTTTTTTTTTTTTGCTGCCCTTTTGAAAGAAAACATTTTCTTGTCCTACCAGCCGGAGAGGCAGAGGCGTGCATGTGGCTGTGCAGGGCACTGGGAGGAGCAGCGATGTCCCATCCCATCCCCTGAGCCCTCTTCCCACCCTGCCAGGGCAGCAGGAGGTGTTTGCTCAGCCCTTGCAGGCCAGCCCTGGGGTGGGGGGCGAGCTGGGCTGCCTGGCACAGACCCTGAGCAGCCCATGCTCCTTGTCCCTGCCAGGATGAGAAGGAGCAGCTGATCCAGTCCAAGAGCTCTGTCGCCAGCCTGGTGGGACGCTCCAAAAGCATCGTCCAGCTCCGGCCCAGGAACCCAGAGCACGCTGTGAAGGGCACCATCCCCATCAAGGCTGTCTGTGACTACAGGCAGATCGAGGTGAGGGCTGCTGGCACCTGGGAAGGGAAGGCAGGGACAAGGGGGTGACACCCAGGGTGGTTTAGGGTGGGAGCTGTGGGATCTGTCAATGGAAAGCAGGAGTGGGAAGACAGGGGGAGGGAAACAGCAGGGATGTTTTTCCTGGAGCAGATTTCCATGTCTCAGATTTATTCTGGGCAGGAGCTGGAGTCCTTTCCCCTTCCTAGGAGGATGGGCTGAGCCAAGCCAGCCCGTGGGTGGCAGCCAGCTCCTCCCTGTGCCTTCCCTGTCCCCTCCTGTCCCGGCACGAGCGTGCCGCCCTGCCTGGCACCACTCCAGGCTGCTGCTCTGCTAAAACACATCCATCTGTGCATTTCTGGGAGCTGGCTCACCCCCAGGACAGGGGCTGGCAGCAGGGACAGGCGTGCACAGCCCTGCTGCTGGTGTCTGATGGGCTCCTGGTGCTGGTGCTGTTGCAGATCACCATCTGCAGGAACGACGAGTGTGTCCTGGAGGACAATTCCCAGAGGACCAAGTGGAAGGTGATCAGCCCCACAGGGAATGAGGCCATGGTGCCTTCTGTCTGCTTCCTGATCCCCCCACCCAACAAAGAGGCCATCGAGGTGGCCAGCAGGTAACTTGGTGACAGTCACAGGGATGGTGGCATGGGAGGGGACAGATGTGGGGTGGGGATGGAGGTGTGAAAGTTGTTTGTGGTGAGGAAAGGAATCCTTCGTGGTTCTACAGCTGCAAACTCCACTGCAGAGGCCGCTGCTGTAGCTTGCAAAATGAAAAAATGACAATTTGGGAGGAGGGTTCCCCTCAGGGGTCTCTGGCACTGAACAGCAGGAGCATCACTCCCTGTGTGGTGCCAGACTGGGGTCACTGGGCTGATGGGCTGCTGGCTGCCAGTGATGGTGGAGGATTAACAGGGTCAGGGCTGGGTCTGCTGGCAAGATCCAGGGCTGATGGAGCTGCTCCTTTCCCCTTGCAGGGTGGAGCAGCTGTACCAGAAAGTGATGGCTCTGTGGCACCAGCTGCACATGAACACAAAGAGCCTCATCTCCTGGAACTACCTGAGGAAGGACATAGCCCTGGTGCAGAGCTTCAGCGTGGAAAAGGTACAGAGGAACTTCCCTGCCTGGTTCTGGGGTTGTGCTGCTCTCCAGGCTTCTCTGTGTGGCCAAAGAGAGGGGAAAACCAGGGAGTGGGGAAATCAAGGGTCTTTACACCTGGAGCAGTGCACACCACGAAAAGGGTCAACAGTTTGCAGCAATGGGGAAAAGGGGAACAATTCACACCTTGAAAACCTGAGTCTGGGGGTGCTGTGCAAAAGGATTGCAGCTCTTCCCAATAAAAAGAGCATCAGGAGTTTGCTGCTGCTGAGAGATTGTGGACTGAGCATTTCATTAGGGAGTGAGCATGGCTGGAGGGAGGCATGGAGGATTTACCTCTCCCCCTCTGGAAATACTCCTTGGGCAGACGAAGGCGGCTCAGTTGGTGCTCAGGAAGCCGTTCCTGATGTTTGGACGTGCCTCTTTTTCCACTCACAGCTGAGATCCTTGGCTCAAGGGGAGTGTCAGCAAGCCCTGAAGAGCCTGCAGGGCCACTACGAGGATTTCCTGCAGGACAGCCGCGACTCCGAGCTCTTCTCCGTGTCGGACCGGCTGCGCCTGGAGGAGGAAGTGGAGTCTTCCAAGGAACACATCCGGCAGCTGCTGGAGTCCATGGAGAACGGTGAGCTTCAGAGGGCCTGCTGCTTTAACCAGGAGCTGTGGGAGCTCATAAACAAAGGATTTATGGGATGGCTTCGTGTTCCTCTTTTCCTGAGCTAGCTGGTTGATGGTGTGAGCAGCTGCTCTCATTATTCCTCCATCTATCCATCCAAGTGTTCGGCCTTTGTCCAGCACTGCTCCTGCAGGGAGGCTTTGGCTTTGTAGCTTCAGCTGAGCTGCTGAATCCTCCTCCCCTTGTAGAGTTGGCAGAGGGGATGCATCCGAGCAAGGAGCTCTTCCTGCAGTTAGTCTTTGGGAAAATACAGGTGGTGGTGGCACTTGTGACACCACGAGTCCCACCAGGACTCCAGTGAGGCTCCCTGTGGCTGGATTCATTTCCAGGAGGAGATGATTTAATGATTTAATTCAGGTGTTTTCCATCTGAGCAGAGATGGAGGTGTCCAGTTAAGGTGTTTTTCACCTGAGAGACGCTCAGAGGCTGCGCTCAGCTCTGGGCATTCCAGCAGGTCCCGTTTGGGACAGCTCCTGACCCGTGGTGCTTGAGCTGCTGTTCTGTGTGTGTCTGCCTTGCAGAGGACAAGGATGAGACCGTTGCCAGGACCTATCTGTCTGAGCTGAAGAACATCCGCCTGCGGCTGGAGGAGCGCGAGCAGCGGCTCCTGAGCCGCATCCAGGCCCCGAGCAGCGCGCGGGCGGACGCTGACACCATCCAGGAGAACACCCTGCGCATTGCAGAGCAGGAGGTCGGTCAGGCCTGCTGCTGGCAGCTGGGCAGGGCAGGGCTGAGGGGGACACACACCCAAAAACAGCTCTGGGTTCTCTTCGTGGGCGAGGGAATCTCGGGGTTCGGGGGAATCTCGGGGTTCGAGGGAATCTCGGGGTTTGAGGGAATCTCGGGGTTCGAGGGAATCTCGCTGTGCGGAAGGCAGCAGGGAAGCTCAGCAGGTGGGCAGTCTGCTTCATTTCCTACCAGCTGCTTTGCCAAGGGCAATCCTGCCTTTCTTTTTTCCTGCTTTTTTTTTTCCTGCCTTTTTTCCCCCCTGCCTTTTTTCCCCCCTGCCTTTTTTCCCCCTGCCTTGTTTTCCCCCCTGCTTTTTTCCCCTGCCTTTTCCCTGCCTGTCTGGGCTCTCCTTTCACGTTGTCTCTCCCCCTGCAGCGCACGCAGGAGGATCTGCAGCAGCTGCAGTCAGAGCTCCAGGTTGTGTCTGAGAGGTGCTACAGCTTCCTGGACAAAGCTCCTGCGGGGCCCAGCACGCCCCACCTGCGTTCAGAGCTGGACTTGGTGGTGAACAAGATGGAGCAGACACATGGCCTGTCTTCCATCTACCTGGAGAAGTGAGTGGGGATGTGCCTCTGTTCCCAAACGCCCTTTTGAGCGTTCCCACTTCACTAAAGGCCTTATTCTGTCCCTCCAACACACCTTGTGGTGGATGTGACTGAATCCATCCCCCTGCAGCCCTCCAGATCCGTGCCACGCCTGGGATGTCAGTGTGTTCTGTTTGATTTTACCAGGTTGAAGACGGTTGACATCATCATCCGCAGCACCCAAGGAGCAGAATCCCTGGTCAAGGGCTACGAGGTGAAGCTGAGCCAGGAGGAGGCTGTTCCTGCTGACCTGGCAGCCATTCAGACCCACAGGACAGCCCTGCAGGTTGGTGCTCTTGGCTTGTCAAGCAGTGTCCTCTCCTTTTTTTCTGCTGAATTTGGACTGTGGGACGTTTTTTTTGCCCTTGGGCCTTTTTTTTTGGGGGTTTTGTGCTGCTGATGTGAGAGCCCTGATTGCTTTGTGAGTGTAGAGGGGGTGCTGTGGCTTGTCTGCTGCTGTAGGATATGACCTGCACCAATCTGACCTTGGGAGCATGTTCCCCTTCATTCCACACCTCCCAGTTCTTTGCAGCTTAAGGAGAAGGGGAAAATAAACCCATTAACCCCTTCCCAGCTGTGTCACCTCTGTCTGGGAGGACATCCCTGCCTTGGTCCCTTCTGCTTCCAGTGACACTGACCCGGCGCTGTCTCCTTTTGCAGCAATGGCTCGGCGAGGTGAAGGACAAGGGCTCAGTGTTCTCCAGGCTGGAGGAGGAGATGGTGAAGGCCAAGGAGGTGGGGGAGCAGCTGTTCAGGCTGAGGCAGGAGCGCAGCATCGACCTGGAGCGCTTCCAGGAGAAGGGCAGCCAGCTGTGGGAGCGCTGGCAGCGAGTCTGCGCCCAGATCGAGACCCGGTGAGACGCCTCCTCCCTCCCCTGCCACATTCACTCTCACCCTTCCTGGCTTGGTGGAGGTGAAATTCTTCTGGCTGGGATTTCACCTCTCCTCTCCTCTGACCTGCGGTGGTTTTCTCTCAGGCACACGGAGCTGGAGAGCATCCAGGAGGTGCTGAGCGATTACCGGCAGTGCCACAGCGCCCTGATCCAGTGGATTGAGGAGATCACAGCCCAGCAGGAGCTGATGAAGCCTGGCCAGGCTGAGGACAGCCGGGTGCTGTCGGAGCAGCTCAGCCAGCAAACGGTGAGGCAGGGCCTCGTGATGTCTCCTTGCTGCCCTGACCGTGTCACTTCTTTTCATCTCTGAGCTTGGAAATATGAGAAGCAGCAGGGAAGAGGCTGCAGGCCTGAGCTGGGTGTCTGGGAAGTGGAGGAGCTCTGCTTGGCTCGAGGTGCAGATCAGGTCTTGCGTGAAAAATTGAAGAGTGTAAAGATTTTACCCAAAAGTGCAGGGATGTGAACTGGAATTCTGCTCATGTCCCCATGGCTGCTGTCATAGAATCCCAGAAAGGTTGGGTTGGAAGGGATCTCCAAGACCATCTTGTTTCCATCCTCCTGCCATGGGCAAGGACACCTTCCACTATCCCAGATTGCTCCAAGCCCTGTCCAACCTGACCCTGAACACTTCCAGGGCTGGGCCATCCACACCCTCTCCGGGCAACAACTCAGCCAATCTATTCTGACAACCATTTTTGCTTTGAATTCCCTTGAAGGCTTTGGCTGCAGAAATTGAGAAAAACCAAGCCAAGCTGGACCAGTGTCAGAAATTCTCCCAGCAGTACTCAGCTGCCGTCAAGGTACAGCTCCTGGCTGGGCTGGGCTGGGCAGGGGCAGCCCTGGCAGAGTTTGCAGATCTCACAGGCTCCACATGTCCCCACCTTTTCAGGACTATGAGCTGCAGCTGATGACCTACAGGGCCTTCGTGGAGTCGCAGCAGAAGTCGCCCATGAAGCGCCGGCGGATGCTCTCCTCCTCAGATGCCATCACCCAGGAGGTAGGAACCCACCTCAGCTCAGCAGGGGGAGATTTCGGGGGGTTCTTCCACGCCCAGCAAAACCACCCAGCAGCCTCTGTGAAAATGAGCTCCCTCCTGCTGAACTCTCTTGTATAAATAAAGTTTCCACCCTCGCTGTTTTTTCCAATAGCCAGAGAGGATGGCTTAGTGCCCTAAGCACCAGGTATGCCATACCTTGACTCCTGGGAACCCCTGGGTCAAATCCAGCAGGGTCGGCTCAGCCCTCCAGCCTTGCTTGAGGTAAATAACCAGAGCACCATGCAGTGTTGCTGTGTGTGCATCTTTGGGATGAGAACCTTTTAGGGACCCGAGCTCCTGTCTGCTCTGTGTGGATATATCAAAGATGCCAGTAGCCCTCTGTAAGAGTCGAGCACCCGCCCCAGTGTCCGTGGCAGGAGTGTCCCCTCGCTCCAGTGTCGTGCAGCATGCCTTGTGTGGCCACCACCACCCTCCCCAGCAGACTGGCTGCATTCCATTGGTGCCATCCCAGCTCTACCAGAGGTTCCTGGGGGGTTCCCGAGCCAGAGGTGCCTCATCCATGTCATGTACTGTGAAGGGTGACGCTCTGGATCTGCCAGCAGGACTGATGCGCTCCCTTTTCCCTCTGTTTTCCCCTCTGTCTCTTGGCAGTTCATGGATCTGAGGACTCGTTACACAGCCCTGGTGACTCTGACCACCCAGCACGTGAAGTACATCAGCGACGCTCTGCGGCGCCTGGAGGAGGAGGAGGTGAGGGCACGGGGCACCCCTGGACCTGTCCCCACATCTCCCACATCCCCACGGATGCTGCTCCGTGCTGAGGGAGCAGCATCTCCCTTTCCTCCCCCTTTTGGAGATCCCTTTTGACGTGGTTGTCCTCCTCCTTCCTGCTCTGTTTGCAGAAAGTGGTGGAGGAGGAGAAGCAGGAGCACGTGGACAAGGTGAAGGAGCTCCTGGGCTGGGCCCTGGGCTTGAAGCAGAGTGTGCAGGGCAGGACAGCTGCTGCTGGCAGCAGAGAGCTGGGGGACATCGAGAAATCCATCTCAGAGCAGCAGGTAAAGCAGGGCTGACCCCAGGCCCTGAGGTTTAACTTCTGCTCCTTTTCTCGCAGCTGCATTAAGCTGCTTTCTTTCACTTTTACATTTTTTTCCAGGCCCTGAATGAGGAGCTGACTGCAAAGAAGGAGCAGGTCTCTGAAGCCATCAAAACTTCCCAAATTTTCCTGGCAAAACACAGCCACAAGTGAGTGTGAGCAGGGAGAGAACAGGGTCTGGAGAGGAGATTCCTTAGAGCTGTGGATCCATGGGATCCAGTGCCTGACTCCAGTTAAAAACAATGAGCTGCACACCACAGTTGTCTTCTTTATTGTCTGCAATGAGATCTGTGAAATGTGCAGCCCATTTGTGCTGTGGGACAATATTAATCCTCTTCAGCTGAGATGCAGCCCCATACATTTGAGGATTTGATTGTTACAATGCAGGTTGGTTATCCTGGCAGGTTTTAGCTGAGCTGGGCAGGGAGGGGAAGGGGCTCATGGTGGATTTGGCTTTTTCCTGTGCTTGGAAGGATGTGGTAATTCTGTGGAGCTGGTTTGGGCAGAGGAAGGGGCTCATGGTGGATTTGGCCTTTTCCTGTGCTTGGAAGGATGTGGTAATTCTGTGGAGCTGGTTTGGGCAGTACCCTGAGATATTTCCCCTTCCCCTTGCAGGCTTTCCCAGCCAGAAAAGGACCAGATTTCTGCTCAGATTGGTGCTCTGAAGGAAACCTACCAGGCCCTCTGCAGCAACTCCACAGAGCAGCTCCAGCAGCTCCAGAGCCAGCTGGCTCAGGAGACAGAGCACAAGGTACTGCTCCCTGCTCAGCCCTGTCCACTCCTCACCTTCCCTCCTCAGGCTGTGCAGAAGGTTTCATTTTGTCCTGTGTCTCTGGCCACTGGCCACTCACAGCCTCTTGCACGTGGTTCTCTCCTGTCCATGGCCACCCAAAGCATCTGGTGGTGCCTGGAGGCCGAGCAGGAGCTGCTGTGAAAGTTGTCCTCTGGTTGCCATCAGGGCTCTGCCCTCTGCACGAGGCTCACTCGTGCTTGCTGAGCAGGGTGGCAGATGGAATTCTGCCCTGGAAGTGTCCCCTTGAGGAAATCTGTGTCCTGTGAGCTCAGAGGGCTCAGTCCCACTGCGGGCAGGGGGTGCAGGAAGGTGGGACTGACGTGGCCTCAGGGTCTGGCCAAGGGTTTTTCTCAGCAGCTCTTCCCTGTGGAAGGCAATTGCATTATCCAGCCCCTCTCCTGACCTGGGAGACCTTCAGAACCTGTTCCCTGTTCACATCCACCAGCCCCATCCTTGCAGGGAGGGCTGGAAGCGCATCCTTATTGCCTCTGTTCCAGCTGTCGTTCACAGATTTACGTGTGCCTGTTCTCTCAGTGTATATTCATGTGTCAATGGATATTTTTGTGTGTTTGCTTGCTGGCTCCCTGTACCCTGAAGCAACAGCCTGCTCACATCTGGCTGTGAGATGCAGGTTTTGGCTCTCAGGTCTGTGAGTGAAGCCCTGTTCAAGCCACTCATCGGGAGAAGGTGGCAGAGCTGCTTTTTTTGAGATCTTTCTGTCCAGCTTTCACCTAAAAATGTAGTGTTTTGCTCCAAACTGGACTTTACAGCACATTCCAGGCGTTTCAGAGCAGGAAATTATTTATTTTATTGCAAGCCCTTTAGCCCTTGTGCTGGCAGCAGAAAGGTGAACAAATCACTTTGTTAAGCCAGCACAGATTTGGTGCAGCCTCCCCGTGGAATGGATGCTTTTTTTTTTTTCCTTTCCCTTTTCCTCCCTTTTGGTCAGGAAAATTATTTTAGAGCAAAAGCCTTCTCCAGGGCTTGTCAAGCTGTTTTGGTAGAGCACGAGGCTGCTTTGGGGCTGGAACAGTTTTCACTCACAGACGCGATGAAGCCCAGGCAGCAAAACAAGAGATGGCAGTGGGGCTTCACCTTAAATCCCCGTCTGCAAAACCATCCCTGCAGCTCTGCTGCGGAGCTGTTGCTTCACTGTAGAGGGAGCATGAAGAACTCTTTAACATTTGCTTGCTGGAAACATCCAACTGTCAGAAAGAAGTTCCAAAAGACCAAAAAAAAAAAAAAAATGCAAAGCAGAGCGCGCTAAATTGAGCATGATGTGTCCCTGTATGGTTTGTGTTTCATGTCAACTGTTTTTAAGATTAACTGACATCCTTGCTTACAAGTTTAACTAACCCCCCTGGGATTTAAACAAACAAACAAAACACACAAAAGGGAAAGAGGACGGACCTGTGTGTGGGGTTCTTTTTGCAAAACAAAACAGTCGCATGCTGGACGCTAACCCCAAGCTTTACACTGTGTGTGATACGGCTGAACTGCTCCATAAGGCTCTGTCTTTAACTGCTCAAGGCACACCCTGCAAGTCGGTAAGTAAAAGCCTTTTACTCCCCTCCCTCCCATCCATCTCCTTTTTTTTGATCTTTCTCTTTTGTTTTCCCCCCTTTCCCTCTTTCTCTGTCTTTCCACGTCTCTGAGTTTGCACGTCAGGGTCTGGTGATGGTGGTGGAGAGCTGAGGTTGTCCCAGAAGGTTCCTCCTGTCCCCACAGCAGGGTGTTGGGATGCAAAAGGAGTTCATGCCATAGTCCTGATTCCCTCCTTGTTATCCCCACAAAAATCTTGGAGTGCTTGGGCCAGCCTTATACCCAACCAGTGGCACTGGGAGAAACCCAAACGTCCAAAGAGCCTTTGAACAAAGACACTTTATCACCTAAATTATCACCCTCCCTGTGGGGATAGCAGCAAGAAAAGCCCCTCCAGAAAACACCACAGTAGTTGGTGTGGTCCCAGTTTGTCCCTGTTCATGCTGGAACCTCCAACTTGTTCCATTTCTCCCCTGGCCCTGTCTGAGGAGCAGCTTGGAGGTGCTGGAATGGAGCCATGATCCTGCCTGGGGAGCTGTGCTGCTCCTGCCCTGGTGCATGGCTGGGAGCTGCTCCATGGCACGGGGCTCTGTGGTGTTCCCCACCCATCCTGGCACTTGGGATTTGCTTGGGAAGTGCAGGATTCTCAGCATGGCAGGAATCAGCATGGAGGCTGTGCTGGGAAAGGTTCCTCTTTGCCCCACAGCGGGTGGTTTTGGGGGGTTTTCTTTCCCATGAGTGGGATTTGTGTTGTCTTTACTTTTTGAAGCTGGAGTTGTTGAAGGGTTTTGTTGTGCTTGTTGGTTTCCTGCCCTCTTTTCTGTGGAGCATTAGGAATGAGTTTGAGTTTTGGTGCTTGCTGCTTTGCTGCATTACTGCTGGTGGTTATTGGAAGCATCTTGGTGCTGCCCTGGTGATGGACTAGATTGCAAACACTTTAGGACTTTCTAGCCTGTTTGGGGATTTTAAGTTGTTTTTTTTTTTGTTTTGTTTTGTTTTATTTTTTAACTGAGGCCTCCCTGAAACTCATGCAATGTGTGCTAGAAATGCTGAATTTTGATTTAATTCTTTTCCTTCTCTTTCTGTTCCAGGGCAGCGAAGCTGTGGCAGGAGTGATCGATCTTGGCACGGTAGAAATATTCCCTGTCTTTGGTGCCATGCAGAGAGGTCTGATAGATCAGGACACAGGCCTGGTCCTCCTGGAGGCCCAGGTGATCTCCTCTGACTTAGTTGTCCCAGAGACCAGTGAGAAACTCTCCTTGGAGAAAGCTCTGGCAAGAAACATCATTGATCTCAGGGCATTCCAGGTGCTGCAGGAACTGAAGGATGCTCTCCAGCAGGTGGAAGAAATCAGATGTGAAGGGAGGCAGCTCCTCCCCGTCGTTGCTGCCATAGAAGAGGGGAGGATCAGTGAGAGCGTTGGGCTGAAGATTCTTGAGGCTGAGCTCCTCACTGGGGGCTTTAAATTCCAGCAGGGCAGAATCAGCATGGAGACAGCAGTGCAGGAGAGGCTCCTTCCCCCCCCAGCTCCACTCCAGGCTCCTGTCTCACCTGGAAGCTGGCAAGGATTTGATTGACCCCAACACTGCTGAGAAGATCAGTCTGCCTGAGCTCCTGGACAGGTGCATCACCCACCAAGAGACTGGGCTGAGGCTGCTCCCAGTCAAGCAGCTGGCGGGTGGGATGCTGAGCTTGAGGTCAGGCAGGGAGGTCAGCATCTTCCGTGCTCTCCAGGAGGGGCTGATAGACAGGCAGGTGACCATCAGGCTGCTGGAAGCCCAGCTCTTTGCTGGTGGCATTGTGGACCCCAGGACAGGACACAGGCTGGGCGTGGATGAGGCTGTCAGGCACCATTTGATTGAGCAGGATTTGGCCTGCACGCTCCTGATCCGGCAGCTCCGGACCGGTGGGATCGTGGACACCACCATGGCAGAGAGGCTGACCATGGATGAAGCCCTAAGGAGGGGTTTGGTAGCTCCAAGGACTGCCCTGCTGGTGCTGGAATCCCTGTGGTCCTTCATGGGGCTGCTGTGGCCGGAGACAGGGGAGATCATCCCCGTTGCAGACGCTTTGGAGCAGGGGATGCTCTCCACGGAGCTGATTGAGGAGGCTCTCAGCAAGAGGCAGCTCCTGCAGGCTGTTTTTATCCCAGAAACCACAGAGGTGGTGTCCTGGCAGCAGGCAGTGGAGCAGGGCATCCTGGAGAGAGAGGTGGTCAGGGAGCTGAAGGCAACAGCCATCCCTGATGTCCTGGCCAGTGTGCAGCTCCCTGGATCTCCAAGCAGGAGCAGGCAGGGCCAGAGCTCCCCTGGAAGGAGCTCCCCAGGTCAGGAGGAGCCTCTGCAGCTCCCTGGATCTCCAAGCAGGAGCAGGCAGGGCCAGAGCTCCCCTGGAAGGAGCTCCCCAGGCCAGGAGGAGCCTCTGCTGAGGAGTGCTGATGAAAGGCTGATGTTCCACTTGATGACCCACAGCTACATCAACATCCACGATGGCCAGAAGGTGCTCTTGGTGGATGCAGAGTTGAACAATCTCACTAAAGCTCTCATCCAAAGCCAAGAAAATGGATCCTGTGCACAGGTGTTGGAAGGCTTTGAGGAGACAGAGGCAGCTCTTGAAAGCAAACCTTGCAATGGTTTGGCTTTGCAGCAGCTTGAGCTTCAATTTGCTCCTTCAAAAGGTGAAAGTGAGAAGATCCTACCACCCAGAACGGCTTTGGAGAATGGGGAGGTGGTGCTGGGACCTGAAAGTCTCCTTTTGGAGGATGCAGAGGATTTCCTGCATGTGGAAGAGCAGGAGCAGATTTCCACTGAACTGGAGACCATCAGGAGTGAAACTGATGCTGAATTTGGAAAAGAACAGGTGACTTTTACAACCAGGGATGAACATCAGGTGAAATTATTGATGCCAGAACCTCCCAGTGACCTTGATAGTGGAATAATCAAAGAAACAGAGGAAATGATGATTGAGGCAGAAGAAGAGTCCAAGCCTCCTGCAGCAGATGGAGTGGAAGGTCCCGAATATCAGAAGAGGGCATTGGAAGGTGGGGCAGTGGTTGTGAAAAGTGAAATCTGCATTACAATGGGTGTTCCAGAAAGTAGAGACAGACTGAAAATGGTGGCAGAGGGGTCTCAGGGTGTGAGGGAACCAGAGGCAGAAGATGTGAGAGAGGTTTATTTGCTGAAGGAGGGAACAGTTGAAAATGGTGTGCTGGGAGGAGAGGAGGTTGTGCTCCCTGCACGTGGGGAGGCAGCACCAGCAGAGAGGCAGAGCAAGGACATGGAAACTGTGCTGAAAGTGGAGGAAGGAGAGTGGGAAGAAGTGCTGGGTGATGAGGGCGTTGAGGAACCATCCCTGCCAGCCCCTGAGGAGCAGGAAGCAGAGGACACTTTGGAAAAGCTCCTGATGCAGCTCCAAAGTGGTGGCATCACCCATGAGCAGACGGGCAGGACCCTGCTGCTGGATGAGGCCGTGGCCTCTGGAGTGGTGTCTGGCCACACAGCTGTGAAACTCATGGAGAGGATGAAGATGTTCAGTGGCTTCTTTGACCCTCAGGCCTGTGAATCCTTGACCACTGAGGACGTGATTGAAGAAGGTCTGATGGATGAGGAGCTGCTCCAGAAGGTCCTCACGTCTGACAAAGCCATAAGTGGTGTCCTTGACCCGGGCAACAACTTTGTGTACTCCATCAAGGACGCTGCTGCTGTTGGCCTTCTGGACAGGGAGACAGCCATGAGGATCTTGGAAGGGCAGGTGGTCACTGGGGGCATTGTTGACTTGAAACGTGGCAAGAAAGTGTCAGTGACTTTGGCTTCAAATCTGGGCCTCATAGAGCCAACGAGTCAGGCAGAGCTGGTCAAGCTGGAGAAGGCTTCCAAGGGGAAAGGCACTGATGAGGTGACCAGGCAGAAGCTCATTAATTTGCAGGCTGAGACCAGTGGGATTGTGGATCCTGAAAGCAAACGGCCTTTGACTGTGGCAGAGTCTGTTGAAAAGGGGCTCCTGGAGAAGGAAAAAGCTTTTCAGCTCTTGACCAAGCAGGTGGCTGATGGAGGAATCATCCACCACGTGTCTGGGATGAGGCTTTCGGTGGACAACGCCATGAAACACGGTTTGATCGACGCAGATCTCTGCAAGGAGCTCAGGAAAGCTGAAAGTGTGGTCCTGCAGGGCTTTGTCCATCCAGCTACCAAGGAGAAGCTGCCCTTGCCCCAGGCAGTGTCACTGGGGCTCCTCAGCCCAGAATTCCAGAGGAAAGTGCAGGAAATCCAGGCTGAGAGTGGAAGCATCCTTGATCCAGCTTCTGGCCGGCGGCTGGCGCTGAGTCAGGCGGTGCAGGAGGGCTTGGTGCCCCAGCAGGTGCTGGAGAAAGCCCTGGCATCTCCAGAAATGAGAGAAGGAATTGTAGACCCCGAGAGCTGCAAGATCCTTCCCTACTCGGAGTTCCTGAAGAAGTGTAAAATCGACATCGAGTCCGGCCAGAGGTACCTGCAGGTCCATCCCTTCCAGGCCATCAGGGATGAGGGCACAGGGACCAAGCTGCCGTGTGCTGAGGCAGTGAGGCTGGGCAAGGTGGACCCCTTGCCCACGCTGAGGCTGCTGCAGGCACAGGCAGACAGTGGAGGGGTGGTGGAGGGCTCTGTCAGCAAGAGGCTGTCCCTGAGGGCAGCTGTGGAGCAGGGGGTGCTGGATGAGGCCATGGCCAAAGTCATCGCCACCAACCAGCTCAGGGCTGGGGGAATCGTTGATGCCCCCGGTGGGAAGAGGTTGACTGTGAGGGAAGCTGTTGGAAAAGGGCTGATTAGCCAAAAATTAGCTGCTGGTCTTCGGGACGTGCCAATATCCGAGGAGAAAGTTGGATCTGAGGTGTTCAAAGTAGAAAAAACGCAACTTTCGCAGGAAAAAGTAGAAAAATTATCTCCAAAGGAGGAGGGTGTCATCCTCCCTGCCAGGTCTGATGGTGCTGAGCCCAAAGCTCATCCTGAACCTGTGAGCTATGACACAGCTCAGAGTGCAGCTGCAGCCACTGAGAAATCCCCCAAAGCACGGACAGAAAGGAAATTAAAACCCCAGGAAGCTTCAGAGGGTGCTGTCCATCCCCAAGATGAACATCATCATCATCATCTTCATCACCCCCAGGCAAAGGCTGAGGTGACTCCAGAGCACCCCTCAGTGTTAGGGACAGTGTCTCTCCCTGAAGAGGCAGTGGTGGCAGGGGCTGTGGAAAAAGGGATCCCAAAAGGCATCTCCCAAGTGAGAGCAGCCCAGGGCAAGGAATTGAGGGAAGAAATGGATGGAGGGACAGAGAAAGTAGAGAAGCTGGGCTTGGAGAAGGAGCAGTTGGGCACAGAGGTGCTTCACAGGGAGGAGGATGATGAGGAGAGGAGGAGGAAGAGAGAGTTTGTAAGTGCAGAGGGAGTTGTGGCAGGTGGAGAAGGTGCAGTGGTGACTTCTGGGCAAGGAGAGAGAGTGACCAGCGTGGGCCAGGAGACACCAGCAGCCCCGAGGGAATCTGTCAGTGTGGGCACAGGGATGGGTCCTGCAGAGTCTGGAGAACCCCCTGAGGTTGGTGTTCCTGTGGGAGAGGAGCTTGCAGGGAGAAAAGCTGCCAAACACACAGAGAGAGAAACCTCTCGTGCAGAGGGTGCCGTGGACCAGGAAAAAACAAGTGAAACTGAGCTAAAACCTACCCAGAAAAAGAAAAGCAAGAAAAAGAAAGCAAAGCAGGGCAGCATTCCAGGAGACAGCGCCCAGCCAGAGAAACCTGCAGAGAAGCAGCTCCTTCCTCCTCTGGTTTCCCAAGAAATTCCAAGGAAAAAGGGTGAGGAGGAGCACTTTGTCTCCAGGGTGCCAGAGCCAAAACACGAATCCAGCACCGAGACTGCTGCTGGCTTGGCACGAGACACAGCCAAGCACAAGGGTGGAAAAGGAAAGAAAACAATTCCTGGGAAAGATGGAGAAACCCCCAGAGAGGATCAGGAGCTCCCTGTGCACGGGGAAGCTCCAGAGGGGGTGAAAGGTGGGACCAAGGATGGTCAAGATGCCTTGGTGGCCCTGAGTCTGGAGGAGAGGATGGCTCAGGAAGACACCAGGGTGGAAACCACCCAGGATGTGCCCAGCACAGCCCCCGTGGCACAGGAACTGCCCCGTGACTTAATTATCAGAGAGGAGCCCCCAGAAATTCAGGAAACCTCCGCAGTCCTGGAGCTTGGAGAGGAGGAGCAGCACGAGCAGAGAGCTGAGCTCAGAGCAGACCAAGGAGGGGCCCCTGCTCCCCCAAAACCCCAAGAAGAGCCCCCCCAGGAGAGGAGCAAGCAGCCAGGCCCAGGTGATCGGGGTTTGCTCTTACCTGTGATCGTGGAGGGGGAGCTGCTGGAAACCTCGAGGGAGTCCACGAGGCCAGCCCAGGTCAGTGAATATTTTTGCTATTTAGGCGATTTTTTTCTGAGCTATTTGTGGATGTTTGGTGCTAAATCTGTCTGAGATCCTCAGCACAGAGGGCAGCTGAAGCATGAGGAGTGGATGTTGCAGTATCAGCTGCAGTGGATTTGGCAAAGGAGCTGGTGATGAACAACTGGAAACACTCAGGGCAGAGTTGTGGCTCCTTTTGCTGGAGCATTACTGCTAAATGACTAACAAGTAAAACTCTTTTTTTTTGGCACTTTTGCTGCAACACCAAGGGATCTCTTGCCATTTATAAGCTTATGTTGGAAAAAGAACCATGTGTTTTATTTCTCCTGTAGTAAATCTTGTAGATAAGGCTGGCAAGTGGCAAGTCCATGAGCGGGAACGTTATTAACAAATTTCTCCTTTGGGGAAAAAAAAAAAATAGAATTTTATATAACACTTTGTCTTCCTTTCTGCCCGAGTTTGAAGCTTTGATTTCCTGTCTGATTCTGCAGATCAAGTTCAGCAAGAAGATGTGTCTGGAGCACGACCAGAGGCTGATTTCTTATCTCTCCATGCTCCGAGACATCGAGATGAGAATCAAACGTGTGCAGCCAGCAGAGCAGAATTTGGCAGCCCTGCACGACCTGAGGCAGCAAGCAGAGGTGAGTGAGGCTGGGCCAGGCTTGGCTGGTGTTAGACAGAGCTTTCCCCCCTCTCCCCACACCCTGCACAGCCTTTGCACCCCTCCCTGCTTCTGGGAGCTTTGTCTCAGGTTTAACAGGCTTTTATATCAAACCTCATCCCTCCTACAACAGCCTGAGCTTGGCTGACAGGAATTTTACAGCCTGGGGAAAGGCAGGAGAGTGCTGGCAGCTGAGCAGGGCTGGAGGGTGGGATGAATTTTTCTAGACTGAGTGTTTGGAGCTGCCTCTCCAAAAGCCCTGCTGGGTTTTGGCAGCAGGGAGGTGAAGTCACCCTGTCGTGCTGTCTTTGTCTCAGGCTCTGGGCTCTGAGCTGCAGGAGCTGAGCTTCCCAGTGAATCAGGAGCTGGATGCTGTGCAGAGGATTGTGGCCAACCCCCCTGAAGAAGTCCCTGAGCAGTTACTGAAGGCTTTGGAGAAGGATGCCAAGAACCTCCAGAAGTCTCTGAGCTCTGCAAGTGAGGTCCTGCAGTCCCGGCTGCAAAACCTTCGTGGGGCGGCAGAAGCTGAAAAGGTAGAGCTGGCAACTGCCCCCCCTGCTGCCCCAAAAACTTCCTAAAATTCCTCCTTTAAACCATGGATTTCTGCTTTTAAGGCTAAAATCCTGGCCCAGCACGAGGCTCTTGAGGGCAGGCTGCAGGAGCTGCTGAGCTGGGTCTCTGGCACCACGGAGTCACTGGATGACAGAGATTTCCAGCAGGCCACCGATGGCAGCAGCTTGAGTCACTGCCTGCAGCACTACAAGGTAACCATGGCAATGCCCCTAATCCTGCAGCCTGGTGAACTTGTGCCCTCTGCACAGAGGAGAAGCTTTTAATCCTGCTTCTCTCCCAGGGTTTGCCCTTAGCTTGTGCTGCAGCAGGAGCTGCTGTGCTGGGTGTCCTCTGAAGTCATTTGTTTCCATAGTACACAGCCTGGTTTGGTTGTTTGAAATGCTCCTGTGGAGGGCTGTGGTGGTGGCTGAGTGACCTGGGGAGATTCCTGTCAGGTTGCATCCTCTGGGAAGCTGCTCCATCACACCTGCCCTGGTCTCCATCACCTGTACGAGCAGCCCAGTCTCCTTATCCATCTTCTAGCAATAAGATTGTTCCCAAGCTTGGTGGTGGCATCTTGATTGAAGGCTTTGAGAGCTGGTGGTGGCACATGGAGTCACTGTGGCCAGGTCTGGGTGATCTTCAGACCCAAGGGCAGCCCTACACATCCAAGAAACCTCTTGGTGAGGTGCCTGCAGCACCTGGTGCAGAGGGAAGTTGGAAAATCCCTGTGGTGAGATGCTCTCACCTGTGACAGCGTTCACAGGGGTCCCAGGATGAGGGAAGAGACGAGGATCTGACTCCATGTTTCAGAAGGCTTGATTTATTATTTTATGATATATATTATATTAAAACTATACTAAAAGAATAGAAGAAAAGATTTCATCAGAAGGCTGGCTAAGAATAGAAAAGGAATGATAACAGAGGTTTGTGTCTTGGACAGAGTCTGAGCCAGCTGGACTGTGATTGGCCATTAATTACAAACAACCACATGAGACCAATCCCAGCTGCACCTGTTGCATCCCACAGCAGCAGATAACCATTGTTTACATTTTGTTCCTGAGGCCTCTCAGCTTCTCGGGAGGAAAAACCCTAAGGAAAGGATTTTTCATCAAAGATGTCTGTGACGCTCACCTCCATGCTGAGCGCTGTTTTGGGAGAGTTTCTGGAATATATTTCCTGTGGCACCTGCAGCTGGGAAGCAGTGCAGCACAACCCTGGTCGTTTTAGGCTCATTGTAGCTGTTTTTTCTCTCCCATTCAGGAGCTGAAGGAGCCCCTTGCTGACACCAAGGCTGAGCTGGACGCCGCTGCCTTCGACATCCAGCTCCTCATCTCGGAGCACGCGCAGGATTTAACCCCCCAGCAGAGCAGGCAGCTGCTGAGGCTGCTCAACGAGCTGCAGAAAGCCTTCAGGGACCTGTCAGAGCGTGTGACAGCACGGCTGGAGGTGCTGCAGGTCTGTCTCCAGCAAGTGGAGCAGACGGAGCAGGTGAAGGTTGTGAGACAGCTCCTCCTTTGCTCGCTGAGGCGCTTCCCGGCCGCAGGAACAGCACCTCCAGTTTGGGATTTCCCCTGCATGCCACTCCCAGCTCAGGACTTCTCACTGCACATCATGAGCTTCCTCTAAAAGTCTTTCTTCTTCCTGCCAGCCAGAAAGTTGCTTTGCTCCCCAGATGTGGAGCCCTGCCGAGGTCTGGGCAGCAGCTCTCTGCTGGATATGGAATTGTTTGGGGCTGGGTGGAGTAAACCCTGTAATCACCCCCAAAATCCCTGTGCACAAGGGCCACCACAGCCACCCAATGTCCTGTTTCCTCTGCCCACATCAGGCATTGCTGTCCCAGGGAAACAGCTGGCAAGGACAAAACCAAGTCCTCAGATCTCTGAGCAGCAGCACCCAGCACTGCATGGATCCTCTCATCCAAGACAGGATTAATGTGGTTTTTTATTAACAATTGCTCTCTGTAACTCTTGCCTGTCCTCTCTGGAGTGTGTGTGTGTGTATTAACCAGTTTGCTTTGCCTTTTCAGATTGAGCCCACCCTAACCCAGGAAGAACTCGCTTTGCAGCTGAAGAGCTCTTAAGAAGGCTCTTTCAATTTGCTTCTGTTGTTTTATCTTATGACTGGGAGAAACAGGCACAGTGTTTTGCACAAGTTTGTACATCACCTTGCTGAAATGCCCAGTGAAAAAACTCAGAAACCTTTTATCCCCCCCTGGCAGAGGGGGACAGGGGTGTCACAGGGACTCTCAGGTCACATCATGCTCAATTGCTCAAACAGGCGCTTCTGTGTTGTGCTCTGGCAGCAAAAAGAGGAGCTGGATCAGCTACAGAAACACTTTGCCTCTCCAGGGCTCCCTTTCCAACCCCAAATCATTAAAAAAAAATCCCTTATTTGGGGTTGTCTGGGGCTCCACAGTGGCGCTGCCTGTCCCAGGCCGTTGTTGCCTCTCATTCAATGAGTTTCTGCTGCAGTTTAAATGTTTGTAAGGTGGAATGGAAAAGGCACAGAAACTCGTGGCTGAGTTTTCCTGGGAGAGCAGCGCAGCTCCATCTTGCAGCTCAACAGAGAGAAACCTCCAATGATGGTGACAGAAGTGCCACCAGCTCAGCAGGGACCTGAGTGTCACCTGCTGCCGGACAGGGAGCGCCTGGAGAGCCGCAAAGTTTTCTGTGCTGCATCCTCCCCTCCAGGAACTGCTCCAGCTGTAACCTCACCTTGCCTTTCAGCTGAGAGGAGGTGCAGGGCTGTCCCCTGACTGTCCCCTGTCCCCCTGTCCCCTTTGCTGTGCCCACAGACGCTGCAGGAGCAGCAGGCAGCCCGGGCACAGAGCCTGGCCGAGCTGAGCCGCTGGCTGGGCCAGGCTGAGCACACCCTGGCAGAGCAGCAGAGAGCAGAAGGGGACCTGCCTGCCCTCCAGCAGAGGCAGAGCGATGTTAAGGTCGGTGATATTTAAAATTTCGGGGGGCAGAGGTGGAGGGGTTTCACCTGGGGAGTGCCCAGAGCCTCATGGCATCACCCACCCAGGAGCTGCAGAGGAGCATGCACAGCAGAGCCGCCTCCTTTGCTGGAGTCCTGAAGAGCACAGAGCAGTTTTTGGAGGAGAACAAGGCCAAGCTGGAGCCTGGGGAGCTGGCAGCACTGCAGCAGGACCTGCAGCGTGCCAAGGAGCAGTACCAGTCCCTGCAGGAGAGGACAGAGGTGGCCCAGAAGGAGCTGGAGAGTGCTGTGAGTGCTGCAGTGCAGCAGGAGACTGAGAAGGTAACGTGCCAGGAGCTGCAGAGCCTCCAGGCTTTGCTTGAGGGGGGCTGTGAGGTCCTGGGAGCCCATCTGGGGGATGCAGCACAGAGCAATTTGTGGTTCTTCCCTGGGTGAGGTTTCCCCCAGATATTTCTGTCATTAAATGCCTTGGGAGCTGCAGCCAGGGATGAGCTGGTTGTGGAGGGAATGGGGGAGGAAAAGGCCCCTTACTCTGCCTTTGGGGTGACCCCTAATGGATGAGGATTGTCAATCACATCCCAGCCCTTTTGGGTTGGATGAGGATGTGAAATTCAATGTAGCAGCTTTTCTGCACCTTCCAGAGAGCCACAAAGGGTCTGGAGGTGTCTCAGGCATTTGCTGAGGCTGGGAAACTCCTCGGTTTTTTGGTTTTTTTCTCCTCCTGCTGATTTTTGTCTCCCTCCCCCGTGCAGCAGCCTGCTGAACATGCAAGAACTGGGTCATTCTTATCTGGAGCCCTTGTGCTTTCAGGTGAAAGCTGCCAAAGAGCTGGAGGAGAACAGCAATAAGATCGATTCCCTTCTGAGCTGGGTGGCATCGCTGGAGCAGAAGGGAGAGCTCCCAGAGTACAGACCACACCCTGTCAGTCCAGGCACAGGAAAAAGCTCTGGGGATGTCCCTGATGGCCACACTGTGGGAGCAGACAGTGCTGCTGAGAGCCTGGATGAGCACTACGAGAGGCTGAAGGTCAGCACTGACACCTTGTCCCCCCCAAAGCCTCCTGCCCCACGCCCTGACCCTGCTGTTAACGTGGGAAGCTCAGACAGGCCCTGCCCAGCTTCTTGCAGGAGATGCAGGATGTGTGGTGGGTGTGTGCCCACCCACAAGGTGGAATCAGGGTCCAGCAGGTGCCCATGATGGCCACAGAAGGGGTCACTCTGTTCTCCTGTAGCCCAGCCTGGGGCGTTCCCAGTTTTCCCCACCCTGCTGATGCTTTGTCACAGAATCATGAAAATAATTGGCTTGGAAAGGACCTTAAAGATCATCCTGTTCCTCTCCCACCTTCCACTAGACCAGGCTGCTCCACTCTTTCCTTGAACCCTTCCAGAGCTGGCCCAGCCACAACTCCTGGGTGGCACAGGGGCGAGCAGAGCCCCTCAGCGCCGAGCCTCACTTTTCTCCCCGCATCTTTCAGGCGCAGCACCAGGAGCTGCTGTCCCAGCAGCAGGACATCATCCTGGCCACGCAGGCAGCACAGGCTTTCCTGGACAAGCAGGGGCCCAGCCTGGCTGGGGAGGAGCAGGGGAGGCTGCAGGCGCAGCTGGCACAGCTGCGGGAGCGGTACCCGGCCTCGCTGGCGCGCGCCGAGACGCGGCTGAAACGGGTGCAGCTCCTGAGGGAGGAGCTCCAGAAGTTCCTGCAGGAGCACGGGGAGTTCCAGGCCTGGCTGGAGCAGGCAGAGCAGGAGCTGCAGGGGATGTACAAGGGGGGCAGCGACCCTGCCTCCCTGAGGCAGCTGCTGCGGCGCCAGGGCAGCTTCGCGGAGGATGTGATCTCCCACAAGGGGGACCTGCGCTTCGTCACCATGTCCGGGGAGAAGTTTCTGGATGGGGATGCTGGGGATGCTGAATCCCAGCTGGTGATGTCCAGGAGCGTGGTCAAGAGCAAGCTGGAGGATGCCACGCAGAGATACACCACGCTGCACTCCAAGGTATGGGGAGGGCTGTGAGCTGGGGGCTCTTTCCCTCCTGTGCAGGGAGGGATATTTGTCCCAGCTGCCAGGACATTTATAGATTGCAGGACAAGGATTGTCTTCTTCAGGGCTTGGGCAACACCCTTGTCTTGCTGTTGGTCTGTGTGTCACCCCTAGTAATTCATTTAGCCTGTGGCAAGATTGATTTTTTTTTTTTTTTTAATTGCTTTTTCTTTCTTGCTGATTCCTGTGCCTTTTCCCACGGGCTGCTCAGCATTTATGTGCATCCCTGCCACCTCTCATTGCTCCCTTGCAGTGCTCCAAGCTGGGCTCCCACCTGAACACCTTGCTGGATCACTACCAGCAGTTCCAGGAGGTGGCAGAGTCTCTCAGGACGTGGCTGCAGGAGAGTGAAGCTGCCCTGGGGAAGCTGCTCTCAGAGACGGTTTCCTCAGATCTGGCCGTGCTGCAGAAGCAGCTCGCCAGCACCAAGGTACACTTGGGGGATTTCCTGGAGCCTGGATGGGAATTTGGCTGCTCTGAGCAGTCTGCAGCAGGGAGGAGACCTGACCCATTGGTGGTTTTTTTGCTGGTTGAGGGCAAAGATGCACCTGCAGATGTAGCAGGTTCTGTGCTGCAGGTCAGGTGGGTCAAACTTTTGGGAGAGGTGCTTAGGGGCTGCAGACAGCCCAGAGGGACATTCCTCCCCCATGAGGGTGCCAGAGCACTGGGACAGCCCAGCCTTCTGATCCAGCTCTGTGTGGGGGTAGATTTTTCTATCATTTCTTAACAATTTAGTGATGAAGTGCAGGGGATCCCTCAGAGGGTGTAAAAGGAGCCCTGAGCTCCATGAGTGTGGCAATCCTGCCTGGCTCCCATCTCTGATTTTGGCTCTTCTTGTGTGAAAACAGCAACTGCAGGGGGACCTGGCTGAGCACCAGGTGCCAGTGGAGAAGCTCCAGAAAGCAGCTCGGACCCTGCTGGACATCCAAGGGGAGCCAGCCCCAGACCACGGCCACATCCAGGAAACAACAGGTACAGAGCAAAGCAGCTGGCAGGGAGGGCTGGGGACAGCGGGAACAAGCCAGAGGGGGCAAAAATAAATCACTTTTTTTTGGGAATTTGGGGGTAATTATGTAGCAGTGCATCCTCAGGGTTTGCATGTGAGGAGGGATGTGGCCACTTGTGTTGCGTCCCCCATCTCACTGCTGAGTTTAGGGACAGGGATTTGTCACCACTGAGAGTTTTGGGGAACCAAAGGTGACCCTGGCTGCTCTCTGAGCCTTTGGAGCTCTGTGCCACTGGGTGTCCTCTGTGCTGAACCCTGCAGATGCCATCGTGAGCCGCTTCCAGAGCCTCTCCCAGCAGATGTCCGAGCGCTCAGACCTGCTGCAGAAATCCATTGCCCAGTCCCAGAGCGTCCAGGAGAGCCTGGAGAGCCTCCTCCAGTCCGTGGCTGAGATTGAGAAGAGCCTGGAGAAGGATCAGCCAGCTGTGCTCACCTCTGCCTCCATCCAGGACTCACTTGCCACGAGTGTGGTAAGGCTGGACCTGATTCACTCACCCCAAACACCCCAGAGCAGCACCTGCACCATGCAGGGGTAACTGCTGAGTGCTGAAAGCACCACAAAAAAAA
>WBNP01005247.1:52187-75034 GCA_013401095.1 Passerina amoena
TTTTATTTTTATTTTATTTTTATTTTTGTTTTATTTTTATTTTGTTTTTATTTTGTTTTATTTTTATTTTATTTTTTAATTTAATTTAATTTTTATTTTTTTATTTTTCTTTTATTTTATTTTTCTTTTCTTTAATTTTATTTTATTTTATTTTATTTTATTTTATTTTATTTTTATAGAATCACTGAATGGTTTGGGTGGGAAGGAACCTTAAGCACCATCTAATTCCAACGCCCTGCCATGGGCAGGGACACCTTTCACTGGACCAGCTTGTTCAGTGCCCTGTACAATCTGGCCTTGGACATTTCCAAGGATGGGGCAGCTCCAGCATCTCTGTGCAAGGTCACAGACTTGTTGAAAATCTCCTTTTTTCTTTGCCAACAAGATTTCAGACACAGGGAAAAAGCAGAGCATGTTGGGCAGCTCAGAAAGGAAAGGAAAACTGGGATACAAAACCGTTTTTCCCCAACTCTGCTTGTATCAAACCACCTGCTGCTGCTCTCGAGGGCAGCCCAGTTAGTTCTGCTGAAGAACCTCCCTTAAAAACCCCTCCCTCTCCTCGTGTGCTCCCCGCAGAAGCTGAAGCAGGACATTGCCAGGCAGAGGAGCTGCCTGGAGGCCACCAGGGAGATGGTGACGCGCTTCACCGAGGCCGCCGACAGCCCCGCGGCCTCCGCCCTGCAGGACAAGCTGGCCCAGGTGACAGAGCACTTCGGGAGGCTGTGCCAGCGGCAGCAGCAGCGGGAGGACGCCCTCAAGGGCCTCCTGCCCAAGGTGGAGCAGTATGAGCAGCTGTGGGAGAAGCTGCAGCAGTTCACGGAGAGCAGGACGCGGCTCTTGGCGTCCGGCAATCAGCCGGACCGCGACATCGCTCACTTCTCCCAGCACATCCAGGTGAGGCCCTGCGGAGGAGTTCCACCTGCACCAGGGGGCTGAGCAAGGTCCAGCCTGCCAGGATCCAGCCTTTCCCAGCTGTGGGAAAAGGGGGGTGGTGTTTCCCAGGAGCCAGGCTGGTTTTCAGATGGGGTCTTTTAGGATCCAGTCCAAACGTAGCAGGATTTTATCAATTAAAGACTCCGTGGGGTTAATACAGCAAAATATCCCTGTGAGGGCAGTGCAGGAGTGCCAGAGACCCTGGAGGCTTCAGAGCCAGGGACCTTGGAGGCTTCAGAGCCAGGGACCATGGAGGCTTCAGAGCCAGAGACCTTGGAGGTCTCAGAGCCAGAGACACTGGAGGCTTCAGAGCCTGAGACCTTGGAGGTTTAGAGCCAGAGACCTTGGAGGTCTCAGAGCCAGAGAACCTGGAGGTTTAGAGCCATCACTCTCTGGTTTGGGAGCTCATGGAAGTGGCTCCTGCTCTCTCCTGGTGATGTTCTTCTGAGGGCTGGAGTGTTTTAATCCTGGAATGGTTTGGCTTGGAAAAGACTTTCAAGATCATCTCATTCCATGCCCCCTCTCAGGGACAGGGACACTTTCCTCCAGACCAGGTTGCTCAGGGCTGTCTTGGAGGCTTTCAGGGGTGTTGTGGGCCATGGTGGCTGTGCAGGATTCCTCCCTCTGGCTTCCCACAAGTGTCCTGGCACAGGGGGTGCTTCATCCACTCAGAAATGCTGGAAGATGACACGAAACCAGACACCTGTGCTGTGGCAGGGTTTGATTTGGCTTGGTCTAGGGCCCCCCATCCCATCTCATCCCATCCCAGTCACCAGCACTGGGCAAAGTGGGATTTACCCCTGCAGCTGCTCCAAGTATTTGCTGAGCTGGAGGAGCAGGTGGCAGCGAGCTGTGCCCAGCATTTGGCACTGGTGCCACACGTGGCACTGCCCACAGAGCTCAGCTGGGCGTGGGACTGCCCAGTCCATCCCCTCTGCTGCTGGGGAGCGTGGCCAGCATCACCCCTTTGCTCTTGGCAGGAGCTGAACTCGGAGATGAGGCAGCACCAGGAGGACCTGGCCACCCTGGAGCACCTGGCTGAGGAGCTGAGCTCCTGTGGCTTCACCCCCAGCTCCTTCCAGCAGCAGGAGAAGCTGCAGAGCCTGAAGAAAGATTTCCTGCAGCTACAAAAGGTGGCAAAAGACAGGTGAGTCCCAGGGAGGGGAGCTTGGGGGTGGCTTCATGGTCCCAGCAAGGCCCTCCCTGTGGAGATCTTCTTTCCAGGGAGGGGGGGCATGAGCCAGCTCTTCCTGCCACCCTCCTCCCACGCCAGGATCCTGAGGCAGCTCTGCTCCAGCTGACGCTTTAAAAAAAGCCTCGGCTGGGGGCGTTGTGAAAAATTCCTGGTGCTGCAGCAGGAGCAGGAGCTCTGCATTTCCCAGCTCCAGCCCAGAGCATCCTGCTGGCTGCTGGGAGGATGGGGAGCAGCAGAGCAGCCTGGAGTGCCCTGGAATGGGGATGAAAGGGAGCTGGAGCAGGGTCAGAGCAGCAGCAGCATCCACACCTCTCTGGCTGTATCTCCAAAATCCCTGTGGGATGCAGGGAAGGTGGTGGGGAAAAGGAGATGAAACTCCCAATAATCCCCAGTAATTCAGGGCTGTGCACAGAGCTGTGGCCAGCAAGGATGAGCCAGGATGGGCTGGATGGATGGAGCTGTGGCCAGGGAGGAGGGGCAGCACAGCCTGGGCTCCCCAGGGATGCAGGTGCCTGGGGGAACGCGGCATGAATGAGCCCTGTTTTCCCAAATTTCACTTTTCCCAGGACAAAGAGCCTGGGCAGGCTGGCAGGGGTGGTCCTGTGGCTGTTGGCCACCACTGGAGTGCCCAGAAGTGCCACCAGGCAGGATCTGAGGGGGCCAGCAGCAGCCAGGGGCTGGCACTGGGTGCACCCCATATTGTGCTGTTCCCTGACAACATCTGATAATAATAATAATAATAATAATAATTGAAAAAGGGCTCCTAGGGACACAACCGTGCCACATTCAGGAGGGGGTAATTACAAGGCAGAGCACGAGCTCTGACTCTCCAAAACCTTTTCACTGCCAGAGAAAAGGATGCATCCTCCTGCCAGGAGCAACTGGATGAGTTTCGGAATCTGGTTGGCGCCGTCAGGAAGTGGCTGAGGGAGACTGAAGGCAAAATTCCACCTGCTGAGACCTCCCTGGGCACCCAGGAGCTGCAGCAGCACAGGCAGCAGATCCAGGTGGGAGCTGGAATCAGACTGGGAAGGCCTTGAAATGCTGGAGTGTGAAACAAATGCTTGCTGATGGTCTCAGCGTGCATCCAGTGGCTTGCAGAGCCTGGAGCAGTGTGAGAGATTCCTTGGGCACTGCCTGGTTTCCTGTCACTCCCTGTGCCTGCCCTGGTTGGGATTTAGGAGTGGGAGACCTGAACATGCTGTTTTTGCTGTGTTTCCCCTGGTGGATGTGGAAGGTGGCCTCCTGTCACCCGAGCCCCCGCTGTGCTCCAGCAGAGGGATGTGATCAGTCAGGGTGTGCTGGGCTTTGACTCAGCTCTGCTGAGTCACCCACAGCCCTCACACCCCACAGCACCCAGGGCTGGGCTCTGCAGCGAGGGGGAGGAGGGATGTCCCCAGAATGGTGGGAGGGAGAAGGTTTCCTTCAGCAGACCCATTCGTTGGGAAAAGCTTTTTTTTTGCTGTTTGATTTCCCCCCTGGTTAAATTAGACGTGTCACAGCCACTTCCCCCAGTGCTGGTTCCCTGGCTGCTGTGTCCTGGTGTCACCACAGAGGGGACAGGGGAGGGAGGGAGGGCTGTGGCCAGGCAAGTGTGGCCTCCAACCCCAAACTTGGCTTTTGAGCAGGATCTCCTGGAGGAATGGAAGGGGAAGGGCCCCCAGGTGGAGGAGATTGGCCGCAGAGGGACCCTCCTGGAGAACCTGATCGTGGAGATCACAGCCCCCAACAGCCCTCCCAAGGCAGGTGAGTTGTGGCCAGCACTCCTGAGGACAGCCCTGCTGTCAGCACTGCATCTTCTCCGAGCCTGCCTTCAGCAAAAAATGGGGTTATTTCCTCCTTTTAACCAAATTCAGAGGGCCTGTGGTGATCTGGGTACCGTGAGGCTCAGCCCAGTGGTTGAGTCATTGTCACTCATTGCTTCAATGCATCATCCTCACTTGGCTTAATTAACTGTAGCCTAACGAGCTCTGAATTGCCCTGTGTTTGCTTTGGGGACACACATCACTCTCTGGTGGAGCTGGGGAGCTCATGGAAGTGGCTCCTGCTCTCTCCTGGTGATGTTCTTCAGCCTCCTGAGGGCCTGGAGTGTTTTAATCAACCTCCAGCATTTGGGTTTCATATCTGGATGACATTTGGGGCTGTGATAGTCAGATGTGATTTACTGGTCTCCCTTTTGGCTTCAAGTCTGTGAAGCAATGAGATTATGTCTGGTTCATTTGGAAACCAGCTCAAAGATGTCTTGCAGCTTGTGAGAACAAGTCCCTGGACTCCCATCACTGATGGGAATTTATGGTCTGGATTTGTTTGTTAGGATTAAGTTCATGAGCAGTTCTCAGGGAAACCATCAGGAGAAGTGGGGAGAGGCTTGAGGGTGGCCAAAGGTGCAGCCCCTGATGTCCATGAAAGCTTTAAAATACGTGGTTAGAAAAGAGAGACCTGCCTGAAAATGTGAATCTGCCTTTGGTTGTGACATCTGGTGTCCAAAGAAGGGACACTGGTGCATCCTGCATCTCTGGGCAAAGACAGCATGAACACAGGGCTGCTTTGAATAGTTTCATCCCATAAAAAAGGAGGATGTGGGGGAAGGCATTCAGCAGTTTCATTGGGTATAAGTCACAAAATCATGCTCAGGGTTGCAGCTTCCCAGGCGTGGCAAGACACCTGTGGTCCCCCAGCCCATGCAGGAGCCACATTATCCCTGCTCTCTGGGTGATGTTGGGATGCTGGGAGAGCTGCCCAGCTCCAGAAGCTCCAGAAAGGCAGGAACAGCTCCAGGAAAGTCAGGGGAGCAGGAGGAGTAGAGATTAAGGGACTCCAAACCAAATTAATGCCCCGTGCTGGGCAGGTGAGCAGTGGAGATTCCATGTCAGTGCTTGGTGGTCCCTGTCATGCAGCAGCCATTCCTCACTTGCTGTCTGCATCCCTGACACTTCTGTCTTGTCCCTCTTGTCCCTGTCCCCTCTGCCCAGGTGCCACTCTGCCCACTCCAGGAGCCTCAGGAGGCAGCGTGAACGGATACCACACCTGCAAAGGTGAGCTCAGCACCACCCAGCCATCCCCCTGTCCCTCCTTCACCCTTGCATTTCCATTCCCTGGGAGTGCAAACCTCAGCGTGGCACTGCCAGCATCCCAGCAGAAGGGAAATGGGCTTGGCAAGGGGTTGGGAATTCTCAGCTGCTGCAGGGGAGGGTGGAGGTCGGGCTGAAGGACAGAGAGGAGCAGCCCTGGGGAGTGACAGCACCCTGACACCTCGTCAGGTGGTGTTAGGAGCTGATAAATGGGAGATCATTTTAAGGCCTGCAGTTAAATTTATTGGTTCTGTGGGATTATAACAGCATCCAACCCTCCAGTTTGAAGAGCAATTTTAATTATTGCCCGTTATCTGCTGTTAGTTCTCCGGTTCAACGAGATAATGGGTGCATGAAAATGGCTTCACATCTTGCTGCCAAATTATTTAACCTTGTATTAGCAGTGGCTTTATGAAAAGGAGGCTCAGTTTGCATCAAGCTCACCAACAGAGAGCTTTGTTTGTAAACTGTCAAAGGGCACAGGGGGGACAAGTGGAAAATCCCCCGTGGCAGGAGAGGTGAGGATGATGCGACGTCGCTCTGCAGGCAGAGCGTGGCCTCTTTACTCCTCACCTCAGCTCTCTGTGGCTGCCTGGGGCTGGGTTAGACCCTGATAGTCTGAGGGGGAGGATGGGGGCAGTGGTGCTGAGCCTGGGCTGGATTTTTGGGCGCAGATCTGACGGAGATCCAGTGCGACGTGTCGGACGTGAGCCGGCGGTACCAGGCGCTGGGTGCAGCCCTGCAGGAGCGCCTGCAGCAGCTCTCAGCCATGCTGGACAGCATGCAGCAGGTGCAGCAGGAGGCCAGCTCCATGCTCAAGTGGCTGGAGTCCAAGGAAAGGATGCTGTCTGAGCTGGACGCCTCCTCCTCGCCCACCAAGACGGAGACGATGCGAGCGCAGGCTGAGCACAACAAGGTGATTGCTCTTCCCGACTTCCTGGGGTTATAGAATCACAAAATGGACCTTAAAGATCATCCAGCTCCACCCCTCTGCCGTGCATCCCCAGAGATGGGCTTTATTGCACAGAATTAGCCACCAAGGTTTCTCCTGAGTTGCATTCCCAGACCTAGTTTTAAGCTGCACCAAGGGAAGTTTAGCTTGGATATCAGGAAAAAGTTTTTTACAGAAATGGTGATGAAGTTCTGGAATGTTCTGCCCAGGGAGGTGGGGGAGTCACCATCACCATCCCTGGGTGTGTTTAAAAAAGCCTGGATGTGGCACTGGGTGCCAGGGTTTGGTTGAGGTGTTAGGGCTGGGTTGGACTCAATGATCTTGAAGGTCTCTTCCAACCTGGTAATTCTGGGAATTCTGTGAATTCCAGGCAGATTCATGGAGCAGCAGCCCAAAGTTGCCCTTTGCTTTTAGACCTGTTGATGTCAGGCTGAGGAGAAAAGAGATTATCTGCAGCCCTTGCTGCTGAGTCACTCCAACTTCTCCTGGAAAGCAATTCCCAGCCTTTCCCTGCCCTTGCAGCCAAGTTAGGTCACAACAGTGCTAAAAAAATTGATTTAACTGAAGAGCAAAGAACAGAAATCATCCAGCTCCTGCTTGTAGGTGCTGCTTCATTGATTCTTCTGCCCTGTGCCTGAGGAAGTTCAAATCATTCTTTTCCAGGCATTTCTGGCTGAATTGGAACAGAATTCTGGGAAGATCCAGAAGGTAAAGGAAGCACTTTCTGGCTTGCTGGAGAAATATCCAGATTCCCCAGAAGCAGCGAACTGGAAGAAGATGCAGGAAGACCTGAGTAAGTGCCTGAAGCATTAATGAGGCTTCTGTCACCAAGCATCACGTTAGAGGCGGTTCAGGAGTGAGGGGCAATCCCAAAGTCACGCTAGAGCAGAGTCACTTCTAATTAAAATTCAGTAAACAGCAAACCTATCTCTGAGCTGTCTGGTGTGGAAGGTGTTCCTGAGATGAGCACTGTCGTGATTAATGGAATCTCAGTGATGGATGTGGATTTTAAAGGATTGCCCTCCTTAGAAAAAAAAAAAGGTGGGGGGGGAAATGTGTTAGCAGCACAGGTTGATTGTTTTGATTAAAAGCTTCACTGCTTGATATAAAATTCTAGTCATTAGTGAGGCTACCCTAGGTAATTAAGTGTTGACTAAACAAGGCTGTGTGTTCAAAAAGAAGCCCAGAGATTCCCTCCTTTGAAGTAGCAGGAGTGTGTTGACTCCATCCAGGAGTTCTGAGTGTGCTGTGCGAGGACAGGTGCTCATGAGAGCATCCTCATTTATCAGGGATGTGGGATGGCTCACCCCAGGTCATGGCAGCAGTGATTAGAGCACAGAAATCCTGCTTGCAAGGTTTTCTCCTAGGAGCTTCCAGGAGCTCCTAGGAGAAAGCCACTAGATTTGGGTAATGGCTTCTTAGATGGAGAGTGGATAGAGTTTTATTGGAAAACAGATTTCCCATGGGGAAAACCACAGGGAGGGGAAAACAACCTTGGTGATGGAGGCATGGGCTGGCCAGGAGCTTGGCCATGGCCAACAGAGGTGCTGCTTCAGATTGCAGGTGGGAGAGGGCCAGCCAGGCCACGGCTGCACGGCAGCAGAAGCTGGAGGAGTCAGCAACCCAGCTGGCCACGTTCCAGGCCACTGAGGCCCAGCTGAGGCCCTGGCTGATGGAGAAGGAGCTGATGATGAGCGTGCTGGGCCCCCTGTCCATCGACCCCAACATGCTGAACGCTCAGAAGCAGCAGGTGCAGGTGAGAGGGGTTTGTGCCTTCGTGGTGGGCGCAGGATGGAGGAGCACGGGAAGGTTGTGCTGGCCTCGTGAGCACTCTGAGTGCTCAGAGACCTCGTGGCTCCTCTTCCAAGTCCTCCAAACCCCACTGAGCCCAAACTGTTGTGAGTAACCTGAAAAGGGTGCAGTGCTCAGCTCCCTTCCTGCGCTGGATTGACTCAGCAGTGAATCACTTGGCCCCTCTTGGAGAGTGGAATTGCTTTAAACAAGGCCTGTGCTGACGCTCTGCAGGACTTGCTAATGCTGCCCCTCTGGCCCTTCCATTCCTCCTGCTCCCAAATCCTAACATGGCTGTAAGCAGCCACATCATGGAGCAAAAAAAAAAGCCCCAGTGGAGATAATTAGATTTTCATCTCATCTAAGCGGTTTGTGCTACATTATAAGACAAATAAGAGAGAGAGCAAAGTCCTGGAGTCACAGACCCCTCCCAGCTTTTTAACTCCCAAGGTCACAGTAAATCCTGGGCTACTCAGCTGTCCCACCCCAGGGCCTGTTGCTGCTGATTCCATGGGCTGGATAAAGCCCCTGGAGGTCTGGTTTGTTTTGACTGTGTGTACTCGGAGCTGTCAGTTTTATGCAAACATTTTTATGTTATTTCTGTTGCAGTTTATGCTGAAGGAATTCGAAGCTCGCCGACAGCAGCACGAGCAGCTCAACCAGGCAGCTCAGAGCATCCTGACTGGCCCTGGAGATGTTTCCCCATCCACCAGCCAGGTGCAGGAGGAGCTCCAAGGGGTCAACCAGAAATGGTCCGAGCTCACCGAGCGCCTCAACTCCCGCTCCAGCCAGATTGACCAAGCCATAGTAAAGAGCACCCAGTACCAGGAGCTTCTCCAGGGCCTCTCAGAGAAGGTGAAGGCTGTTGGGCAGCGTCTGAGCAGCCAGTCTGCCATCAGCACCCAGCCTGATGCCGTCAAACAGCAGCTGGAGGAGACCAGCGAGATCCGCTCGGACCTGGAGCAGCTGGAGGAGGAGATCTCAGAGGCTCAGACCCTCTGTGATGACCTCTCTGTCCTGATTGGGGAGCAGTACCTCAAGGATGAGCTGAGGAAACGTCTGGAGACGGTGGCACTTCCCCTCAAAGGGCTGGAAGATCTGGCAGGTGAGATAGAGGAGGAGTTGCGTGAGGTGTTAGGATGTCAAGCTGCACCCCTGCTCTTTGCCAAAGGGCTCTCCCACCACTGGGTTTATGAAAATAATAGGGGAGGCAACATTTGTCACTTTTTAGAGTTTTTCTTGGGTGTTTTAAGTGGCACTAAGCATGGGAGAGTTCCAACTCCAGCAATACCTGAGCCTGGAGAGGGAGCAGAGGTGTTTAGCCCCACTGATGTGACTCTTCACCAAGCAGGGTGGCACATGCTTGGAACAAAAACCAGGTTCCTAAATTCAGACTGGGGCACGAAGAAACCCCAGTGGCCACCCTCTGATCTTGGGATGCATCTTCTGGTTTCTCAGAGTTTACATTCAGAGACTGGTCAGGAGAGCTGAGCCTTCTGCATTACCGCTGCCTCTTACTACTTAAGAAATTTATGAATCAGTTAGGAAAAAAAGGGCTGGTGATGCAATGGAAAGCTCCTTCCTGTTAATCAAAACACAGTTGGTGCATCTGAGATGATTTTAAATAATTGCACTTCTCTTATTTGATTTGAGCTTAATTGTCGCCTCCTAATCTCGTTGCCGTTGCAGCCGACCGGATGAACCGGCTGCAGACTGCGCTCGCCAGCTCCCAGCAGTTCCAGCACATGTTTGATGAACTCAGGACCTGGCTGGATGACAAAAGGTGCCAGCAAGCCCAGAGCCAACCCATCTCTGCTAAGCTGGAGAGGCTGCAGAGCCAAATCCAGGAGCAAGAAGAGTTCCAGAAGAGCCTCAACCAACACAGCGGCTCCTACGAGATGATTGTGGCCGAGGGAGAATCTTTGCTGCTGTCTGTCCAGCCTGGGGAGGAGAAGACCACTCTGCAGAACCAGCTGGTGAGCCTGAAAACACACTGGGAGGAGCTCAGCAAGCAGGCTGCTGACAGGCACTCCAAGCTCAAGGACTGCTTGCAGAAAGCTCAGAAGTACCAGCGGCACGCCGACGACCTCCTGCCCTGGGTGGAGGACTGCAAGGCGAGGATGGCAGAGCTGGAGGTAACCCTGGATCCAGTGCAGCTGGAGGCCACTCTTCTGAGGTCCAAGGCCATGCTGAGTGACGTGGAGAAGCGCCGGTCCCTGCTGGAGATGCTCAACAGCGCTGCTGACATCCTGACTGACGCTTCCCAGGCGGACGAGGATGACATCCGGGATGAGAAGGCTGCCATCAACCAGAAGATGGATGCCATCACAGAAGAGCTGCAAACCAAGACTGGCTCCATTGAAGAAATGTCCCAGAGGCTCAAGGAGTTCCAGGAGAGCTTCAAGAACATCGAGAAGAAGCTGGAAGGTGCGAAGCACCAGCTGGAGATCTACGACGCCCTGGGGCCACAAGCCTGCAGCAACAAGAATTTGGAGAAGCTCAGGGCACAGCAGGAGGTGCTGCAGGCCCTGGAGCCACAAGTGGATTATCTGAAAAACCTCACTCAAGGCCTGGTAGAAGATGCTCCAGATGGATCTGACTGCTCCCAGCTCCTCAGCCAAGCTGAGGTGGCTCAGCAGGACTTCAAGGCCGTGAAGCAGAAAATCAACGATTGCTGCGCTCTCATGGAAAACAAGCTGGAAGGGATCGGCCAGTTCAACAGCAGGGTCAGGGAGATGTTCTCCCAGCTGGCAGATCTGGATGATGAGCTGGACAGCATGGGCCCCATCGGGAGAGACTCTGACAGCCTCCAGTCCCAGGCCGAGGATGTCCGTGCCTTCCTGGGCAAGCTCCAGCGGCTGAAGGGCGACATCGAATCCTCCGAGAGCGAGTGCAAGAAAATGCTGGAGGACGAGGGCAGCCCTGACCTGCTGGGGCTGAAGAGGGAGCTGGAGACGCTGAGCAAGCAGTGCAGCAAGCTGACAGAGAGGGGCAGGAGCCGGCAGGAGCAGGTGGAGACCACGCTGTCCCGCGTGGAGGACTTCTACAGCCGCCTGAAGGAGCTGAGCCACATGACCACGGCGGCCGAGGAGAACGAGGCCCTGCAGTGGGTGGTGGGCACAGAGGTGGAAACCATCAACCAGCAGCTGGCAGACTTCAAGGTAAGCTGGATTCCGTGGTGGTTTGGTTTTTTTTTTTAGTGGTGTTTTGTGGCGTGGTGGGGTTTTTTGGGTTTTTTTTTTTTTCGGTGGGTTTCAAGCCGTGGCGTCTCCGTGGTTTTTGTTGCCGTGATTTGTGAGTGGGTTTGCACTGAAACGTCCTTGCTCTGGAGGGTGTGAAATCCTGCTGGTGGACTTGATAGTCTGTGGTGAAAAGGTGTGGAGAGATTGTGGGATTGGCAGGAAAATCCCTGTTCTCCTGGTGATGTGTGATGTTGGCGTGCCAGCAGCTCGTGGGCTGGCAGGGGTGGGTGGCATTTAGATTTTGGGGGAGGAAGGGAGGGGTTTGAGTCCACTTGAGCTGTGAATTTGCACCATTTGAGAGTCTAGTCCACATCAGATCCTCCTGTAGGTCTGGCTCTGCCTGGCCCACTGTTCCTGTTTGTTGTTCATTCCACCTGGGTCACACATTACATCCATTTTGGGATCCTTGGGTGCAAAAAGAGCCACAGATAAACCGTGAGACAAGGAAATAAAACCAAGGTGAAGTTTTATGTGGCTGTTCACATTTCCAGCAAGGAGCTGATGGAGACCATCAAGGCTTGCATGAAGCACTGAGAGAGGGAAGAGTTGGAGTGTGTGTGATATATTTCTATACAGTATTATGATGTTGGGTCATGCTGTTACACTCCATTAATTATATTAACACGGCTTAGAAATTCTCTTGCTGTGAAACTTCTATTCCTGACGTGCTCAGGAGCTGATGATTGGGCTGATTTACATCTGGCTGCTTGTTTCCTGGTGTTAATGGGGGGGTGGGAGGGAGAGGCAGTTTTACAGCCATTTACTTTTCATCTCATGGCTAATTGATCCCGTTCCACCACTTGAGCAGCTCTGTGGAACCTTCACCAGGACAAGGGGTTTCTGGTTTGGGGTTTGCCTATCCAAAAAAAAAAAGAGCTGAAGTGTATTTATGGGACAAATTCAACCTCACCTGGTGGTGTTGCTTGTGTTGGGCAGTTTGCTTTGAGCTGATATCAATGGGAAGGATTTAAATTCACCATTAAACACCACAGAGTGACTTGGAACAAACGCATCCAAAAAGGAGTCCTTAAAATCAGTGAACCTTTCCTGCAGAACACAGGATTATTCCCAGCTCTCATTAGGAACGATGACAAAACCCAGAGTGGGCAGGAGCAGCTTAACCCACCGTGGGCTTTGCACAGCTCAGTGACCTTGGGGATGACCCTTTAAGGCGTGGGTGACCTGAGCCAAGGGGGTTTGGGGCTCTGAGGTGTCCTTACCAAGAGTCATTCCCTGGCCATGGAGGCCACGTGGAGCATTTGGGGCCTTTGTGGGTGGGAAAGTGAAAGTGGCAGCAGTGGTGGGAAGGTTTTGCTGTGTAATGGCTGGGAATGAAAATGGGGCAAAAGCAGGAGTGGAGGATGGAGCAATCGTGGTTGCAGCAGCATTCCTTCATTCCTTCATTCCTCCTTTCCTCCCGTGCAAGGCTCATCCCCGGGGATTTCTGCACAAATCCTGAAGGTTGCAGAGCTGATCTTGGCAAAGCTTCACCTCCTGCTCCTACCTAAGGGGGATTCAATGCCAGATCCTGGTCTGCACGTGGAAGGGCATCAGCAGGGACTGGAGGCAGAGCTGCAGAAAAGCCCCTGGCTCATGCTCCATGCGGGCTCAGGGGGCTTCTCGTGCTTTTATTTCCCAACAAACTCTCCCTCTAAGACAATATCACAACTCTTGCCCTCCTTGGATTGCAAACCAGGGGCGTGCCCGGAGTGTCCTGGTGGAGCAGAGGAGCTGCTCATGCTGGCAGTGCCCTGTGGGGAGGGATGGGCTGAGGGATGGGGTGAGGGATGGGGTGACGGGGGCTCTCCGGGAGCGGTCGCGCTCTGTCTGTCCAGAAGGCTCCAATGCAGGCAGATATTATGTCTTAAGGCATTAATTTTAATGAACATCTGTGTAAATGAGATGCAAATTAGGCATGGCCCCGGGGGCTCCAGGCAAGTTGCCAACAGAGCCCTGACAAAGGTGGGCACTTCTGGACTCATTGTGTCCGGATTTTAATAAAGAAGAAACACTGAAGGCTCTGGTGGAGGCTGGGAACGGATGGCTTTGGAAGCAGCTCACATTTGAAGCTTCCCATGTATTTTTCTTTTCCCTTTTCTTTCCCCAAAAGGCCACAACCTCCTTAACTTTTGGAAGACTGCCATTTGTGCATTTCCTCTCTATCCCCCCCAGCCCCTTTCCCAGGTCACAGAGGGACTAATCCTGGCTTTGGGATGGATGAGCCCTCTCCTGCTGTAAGTTTTCCTCCTGGCTGGGTTCCTCCGAGGCAGGAGGCTGGGAAGCAGCTGTCAGATCATGCTCAGGGGGAAGCTTTGTTTGCAGGAGGGGATTTTGCTTCAGCAAAATGTGATTTTGGGGACAGATCCTCACCAGCTCCCACGGCCATCAGGAGCCAGGACAAGGATCCAGGGTGGAGCTGGAGTTCTGGCAGTGTGGGAAAACCAGGCAGGGAGTGGTTGGTTGTAGCAGGATTGTTAAGAAAACCCATCTGGAGGAGACTTTAAGGGGTCATCAGATTGAGCCCTGAGTTTTCTGGTGAGATCAAGTGCAGCTGAAAGGCATTTCTGTGGTTTGGAGCCTGTGCTTATATGGACATCCCCATGGGTCGCTTCGGATCCAGCTGTGCCACAGAAGAAATAACGTGGGTTTAGCTCATGGAGAGCTGTCAGAGCAAAGGAACCTCATCTTTAACCCCTGATCTCCAGCAGGAGTTTAACCCAAGTGGCTCTGGTTCCATTGCTGCCTCTCTGAGGGGCCTCTGTGTTGTGTAAAAAGGTGCTGGAAGTCAGGAGAAGCTTTGTGCTGAGCTTCACCCAGCCAAGCTGGGCTCTTCAGCACGAGGGACAAGTGCCAGGCAGCAGCAAGAGCTGCTCGTAGGAGTTTCCAGGCTGGGGCACTTCTTCCCCCTCCACTGTCTCTGCTGTCAGCTCAGGTTTCTCAAAGCTTACGCTAATATTAAATTTTAATGACTGGAATCAAATGAGCCACAGTTGAGATGTTTCTAAACATAACAGCTCTGTGGATTCAGTTTGGCAAACAGCAGAATTCCCCAGGGAAATGATTCCTCCCCAGGTACAGATGAGACAGGGGGGTCACTCACGTGAAGGCAGAGGGGGTTTCTGCATTGCTTTGTCTCCATCATCAGCAGCCCCTGATCAGATGGGAGACCCTGAGTGAGAGCTCTTCACCCCAAAAATGAAGAAACCAATGGGATGAAGCTTGTGCTGCTCAGTGCAAGTGGCTCATCCTCCTTTGCACGCTGAAGAAGCAGGGGTGAGGTTTGCTGGTTGGGAGCAGAGGTGCCAGAAAGCCCCAGGCGTGGGCTTGTCCTGTCTGGCCAAGGAGAACCCATCAGCCTGGGCCACTGATGGAGCTGATGGAATCAAATTCTTGGGTGTTTTGGGGGGAGACATCTGTGCTGGGGTAGCTTGGCCTCCTGGCTAAGCAAGCTTAAGCTTGGCTTTTGTTTATCTTTTACACAGTGGATTTTGAACTTGGGTTTCAAAGCGTGGCTTGTGCTTGGCGTTGGCAGTTCTGAGCTGGGACCCTCTTTGATTCAGGGTGTTGTTTTTGGACAAACCCTTCACGTTGTCACATTTCACCCACGAAATTCACAGCACTGAAGCTCAGCCCTGGCTCAGCTGGAAGGGATTTTCAGTGCTCAGGAGTGAAGGATCCTGGTGCCTCCCCAGTCATGGAATCATGGAATGGTCTGGGTGAGAAGGGGCAGGGACACCTTCCACCCTCCCAGCTTGCTCCAAGCCCTGTCCTTGAACTCTTCCAGGGATCAGGCAGCTTCTGTGGGCATTTCCTCCTCAGCTGTGTCATGCCAGGGGACACTTTGTCCCCGTGAGGAAGATGAGAGCAGGATCCAACCCTGCATTCCTTCCGCGCCGTGCCCAACAGCCGCAAAATGAAAACTTCCCCCAAAATGAAACCCAAGGGAAAAAAAAATAACATCAAACTTGACCCAACCAAAGGTTGCCATCACTTTGGGGTGGCTGCAGGTGCGGTTGGCTGAGGATGGGGACACCTGGTGAGGTGTGTGTGTGTCACCACAGGCTCCTGCTGTCACCACAGCTGAGCTGGGTGGCGCTGGGGCAGGGCGCAGGAATGCGGCGAGCCAGGACCTGCTGCAGCTGGCACAGCCGGGCTGTTTATCCCAGATCTGCCTCCCAGAGTTAATTAAACCCCACCCCGGAGGAGGAGGGAGGAGCAGGAGGGGGTCTCCAGCATCCAGCCTTCAGTGGGTGATGGCTTAGCCAAGGCAGTGGAGGGAGGAAATGAGATTTTGGGATCCTGGTGTTTTTGGGGAGGTTTTTGGAAACTGGAGGTGCTCAGGGAGGAGCAGGATCATCCAGCCTTCAGTGCTTAGCCAAGGCAGCAGAGGGAGAAGATGGGATTTTGGGATCCTGCTGCTCCTCCTGGCATTTTTGGGGAGGTTTTTGGAAACTGGAGTTGCTCAGGGAGGTGCAGGAGGGGGTTTCCTACATCCAGCCTTCAGTGGGTGATGGTTTAGCCAAGGCAGCAGAGGGAAAAGATGGGATTTTGGGATCCTGCATCTCCTGGCATTTTTGGGGAGGTTTTTGGGAACTGCAGTTGCTCAGGGAGTAGCAGGAGGGGGTTTCCCACATCCAGCCTTTAGTGGGTGATGGCTTAGCCAAGACAGCAGGGGAATAGATGGGATTTGGGATCCTGGCATTTTTGGGGAGGTTTTTGGGAACTGGACTTGCTCAGGGAGTAGCAGGAGGGGGTTTCCCACATCCAGCCTTTAGTTGGGTGATGGCTTAGCCAAGGCAGCAGAGGGAAGAGATGGGATTTTGGGATTCTAGCGTTTTTGGGGAGGTTTTTGGAAACTGGAGTTGCTCAATGCAGTGAACTCTGGCAGTGCTGTGTCACACCAATAAAGGTTTAATGCTGGATGATGAAGAGGGGGAGGGAGAATCCCTAGACAGCAGTAACTGAAGCCTCAGTGCTTTATTTCAGAGTAGGTCAGGTCAGCCAGGGCCCACACGGCCATTGTGCCTCCAGCACCCTCTTTGTCTGCTTCAATACAAAAAAAAAAATCAGGCAAGAAATCCCAGGAGTGGTGATGCACTGACCAGAATTACTCATCTGGCCCTTCCAGTGGTGCTGTCTGACCCTGCCCCAGGTCCTCCCTGGAGAAGGCAGCAGCTGGCCAGGGCTGGGGAGCCCACACAGCTCCTGTGCCCTCCTGCTGCCCTCCTGCCTGCCTGGGGGTGTCAGCTTCTCTCAGCACTTCGTTTGTGACTCCTAATTCCCCCAGCCTTTCCACCTGGGAGCTGAGTCAGTGGTGCTGTCAGAAATGTCCCTGGTGTCACTGCCTGGGGTTTTGGAGAGGTTTTGGAGAGGGGGCTGCCACTGATGTGAGCTCATGAGCCATTGATGTCAGAGAGAGAGGGATGGGATGGGATGGGATGGGATGGGATGGGATGTGATCCATGGGATGGGATCCATGGGATGGGACAGGACAAGATGGAATGGGGCAGGGTGTTATGTGACAAGAAGAGGAATGGGATGGGATAGGGACAGGATGGGATGGGAGAAGATGAAATGGGAATGGAAGAGAACTGGATGGGGTGGAACACGATGGAGTGGGATGGTGACTGCCCAGCATCCTGCATCCATCATCCTGCAGTGTTTCATTGAGGATATTTTACAGGAGGATCAGAGTTTGGGTTTCTCCCCAGAAGTTTTAGCTCATTTAGGTTTGATGCTCGTGCTCCTCAGTGGCATTTTGTGACGTTCCTTTGTTGGGTGGTCTTGAGGGTCTTTTCCAGCCTCAGTGATTTTGTGGTTCTCCCTGGGACTGTTATCTCTGCTCCTGCCTCTGCAGAGCTGTTCTTGGAGATCAGAGAGTGCTTTGGGTTGGAAGGGACCTTAAAGATCACCTCATTCCAGCCCTCCTAAGGAGAGCAGAGAGGAAAAGCAGCATCCCATTTTGGGATTGCAGGGCTGGACTGGAGGGCAGGAGTGACTCCATGTGCTGATGGCACAAGGTACTGGGACTCAAAACCTTGATTTCTGGAGGCAGCAGGACAAGCGTGGTCCTCAGCCAGGACAAGTGGTCACACAGGTGATGCCCCAGCACCCAACCCAGGAGCTTCCAGACCATGCTGCCACTGGGTTTGGGTAGTGGCTTCTTAGATGGAGCGTGGATAGAGCCACTCTAGTTTTATTGGAAAACAGAGATTTCCCACTGGGAGGGGAAAACAACCTTGGTGATGGAGGGATGGGCTGGGCTGGCCAGGAGCTTTTTTGGGCCCTCCCCACCCCATCCAACAGCCCAGCCCCCGGCAGGCAGGTGGGCGAGGGGAGGTGGGTTCCTGAGCATGGGATGCGGCAGGGAAGGGACACACTCTGCCACTTGCTGTGCCCCAGGGTATTTTTAACCCTTGTGTGCCCCCGGAGGAATGCGTGTGGCTCCCGACAGTCGTGGGGCTGGGAGCAGCTGGGTGGGACCGGGCTGGGAGTGGGGACAGGCTGCGTGACGGTGTCTCCTCGTTGAACGCTTTCCAGACCTACTTAAAGTATCTCTGGCTTGTATTTTCAGCATCAGCAGCACAGGCAGAAATGCCTCCTCTCTGACAGCTGTTAAGCTGCCTTAAAGGCACCATCTCCCCTCGTTGGGGAAGGGGGTGATAGATGGGGGTGATAAGCACGGGCTGTGCTGGGTGACAGGGCTGTCACCAAGGGAGAGCGGCCCGAGCTGCAGAGCCCTGGTGGGGCTCATTTCTAAGCTGGCCCCCGTTTCTAACCTGCCCATCTTGTGCTTGCACAGGAGCACCAGTGGCCTTGGCAGCCTCTTCTCTCCTTGGGAATAAATTTTAGCAGTGAGGGAAGAGCAAAGGTAGCCCTGGAGCTCCTCCTTCCTGGAGGGAAAGCTGCTGTGTGCTGGTTCATCAGCAAACCACGGGTGGGCTTTGACCTTGACGTGTCAGCAGAGGCTTCCCTGCTCCTGAGAACAAGAGTGAATTAAGCCAAGAGTTGCTGAGATCAACCAAATCGTAGCTTTTTTTTTTTCCTTTTCTTTTCTTGCCCGTGAAACAATCAGGGCTGTGATCAAATGGTGCTGCCTTGGGCCAGGGCTCCAAAAGCCACCCACTCGCAGATGCTTTGGTGGCCCTGGCAGGTCCGAGCCGAGGGGCATGGCCAGAGGAATGTCCTCTCCCCAGAGCTCTCGTTAGCTGCTGGTGATGACACCTCGCAGTGTTTCCAGGAGATACTAAAAATACCAGCTTTGCATAAGACCAGGAGGGCTGAGGATCCGAGGGAGGAGGAGGAGATGGGAAGGTTTTTTGTCTGCAAGGGCTGAGCAGAGGAGGGAGAGGAGCCAGGTCCTGGCAGGATGCAGCCGTGGAGGGGGGATCTGTGGGGACATTGCCATCACCCACAGCATCCAAAGCAGGCCTGGGAAGGGAGGGAATGTGGCCACTGAGCAGGGAAGGACTCAGGCTTGGATTAGTCACTGCAGCCTTTGAAGAACAATTGCCAATTCTCCTGCTGAAGGAGTGGTTTAGATGTCTCCCATCCAGAGGATTCTCAGGATGATAATATGCTTACCTCACTTCCTAAAGAGCCTCAGAGCAGTTTGTTACTCACCCCATCCCTGTGGTGCCCCTTTGCTCTGGGGAGCAGCTTCTGCGTTTTGTGGGCAGTGGGGTGCCTGGAGAGCCCAGGGTGCTCCCATTTGCAGGGAAATGCAGCAGCTGAGGACAAAAATGGGCATTTCAGCAGCTTCCACCTCCTGGCCACGAGGGCCCTGGCTCTGCCCTTGTCTCACAGTCCCACCTCAGGGAGTTTTGGGGTGCTCTGGGGGTTCCATGGGAACGCTGAGTGCTGTGGGGCTGTGCCTGAGCTCTGCTGTAACACGTGGGCTCCAGGCTTCGTTCTGGAGAATTATTTATACCAACATCTATATTAGCTGCCTTGCAGGGAGAGCGCTGCAGCGCAGCTCCTGCACTCTTGGAAGAGCAAAATAAATTTAATTTTTCTTTTTTTTTTTTTTTTTTTTTTTTTTTTTTTGCATAGCACTCAGTGCAGCTGTGCATCCAAAGTGCAGGAGGTTTCTCTGGGAGTTTGGATTTTAACCTCTTCCTAAAAGTTTCCCTGTGGAGGTGCAGACCCCCCCCCCAGAGAGGCTGCTGAGGTTTCCTCCCCCGGCGCTGTGGAGGAGAGTCCTGAATGAACAGGTTCCAAATGGCTGATTTAAAGATGTGCTGGCTCCCTGCATCCCGAGCAGCTGTGGCCTTTGAAGGGGCATGGAGGGGTGGCAGAGCCCCGATGTGAGGTTGGTTTGAAGGCAGCTGTGAGCCAAAGGGATCGGGGAGCACCCAGAGCAGCCCAGCGGGGTGGGAATAGCCCCGGTGCTCCTGGAATGGCAATCACAAAGGTTTGGGAAAAGGAATGAGTTAGGAGGAGAGCAAGAGGGAGAGAAAGAAGTCCTTCTCTGCCCTTCTGACAAACGCAGCAAAGGCTTTAAAAAACATGAATCCTCTGCTAAAATATCCCAGCTCAACCTAAAGCGCCGTTTCTAAGGGAGATTTTGTGTGTGCTTGATTTGGCTTTGTGCTTTTATTGCAGTGTCTGAGGGAGGGTGGAATGCGCCCTCAGTCCTTCTGCTGGGCTGGAGGCACTGGGGGTTATCCACTCTGCCTTGCTTGGACGTGGCACAGTGTCCCAGCCCAGGGGTGACACTTTGGAGTCACATCTGGGGACGCAGTGACCCACACGGTGTCAGACACAGGGAACAGGTTGCCCAGAGAAGCTGTGGCTGCCCCAGCCCTCAAGGCCAGGCTGGAGCAGGCTGGTCTAGTGGGAAGTGTCCCTGCCCAGAGCAGGGAGTGGGACAAGATGAGTTTTCCTGTGCTTCCAACACAAACGATTCTATTTTATGGCATGGTCAGCAAGACCTGGAGGGACAAAGCTCGTAGTGCCAAGCTGGGAGCTCTTTTCCATCCAGCCTGCACTCCCAGGGCAGAAGGGCACCAAGGTGGACTTTGGAGAAGCTTTGAGGGTGAAGAAGACCCTTGGTTTCACCCTGATCTCATAAATGACCCGTCCATCAGAGACCTTGAGCTGCCTCTGATCTCTCTTGCTTGTCACATAACACAGGTCCCTGTGGTGAGATGCTTTAAAAGAAAGCTAAAAATACATTGGTTTCCAAAGAGTGCTGTGCCATGTAAACAGTGGTGGCAGAGGTGGCAGGGTGCAGCACAGCCATGAACAGGGTGACATCAGCCCATGACAGGGACAGCGCGTGTCCCCACACGCTGGGGCTGGTGGCCATGTGAGGAAAGCTTGAAAGCAGCAGGTTCAGCAGAGAAATGGGGATGTTCCTGCTTGGAGAAGGTCTTGGGAAGCCTCTGGGTGGGTTTCAGCTGAGGGTGTTTTATCTGCAGGACCTGACCTGGGGTGGGTCCAGGTCTGGCTTAGGTGACAGGAGTGGTTTGGGGACTGAGCAAAAGCCAAATCAGGGCTCTTGAAGAAACTTGGAAATACCAGAAAGGACAAAAATCAGGCAGGACCTTCATGTCCTTCCCCATCCAGCCCTTGCACCGACACAAAGCTCAAGCAAAGCCCTGACCTTGCAATTCCCAGCCCTGTTTGGCTCCCGTCCCCATCGCTGGGGTGGCACTTGGAGCCTTAAAGCCGTGATTTGAGGAACCTGCAGGAGCTGTGGCCGGGATCTTTGGCTTTCCAATTGGCTTTCATCCCTGCCCAATATTTCCCTAATGCTTTCAGAAATTATTGGTGGGGAGGGGGGAATGTGTCTGAGGAAGACTCGGCTCGCTCCTGGCACGGGATTCTGGTGAGGAAATGGGAAAAGAATTTCTGGCTGTGAAACGGGGCAGCTCCACGTCGAGAGAGAGAGAGAGAGAAAGGAGAGAGAGGGAGAGATCGTTCCTTCTTCGCAGTGGAACAAAAAAGCCTCCTCGCCCCAGCCCGGATGCCTGGGATTCCTGGCGGAGGGGCCCCGGAGCGGTAACGGAGCAGCTCCGGCAGCTCCCGGCCAAGGTGGTTGAGGAGCAGCCGGGGCGGCGATGCTGGCACGGCTCCGTTGTCCTCTTGTTGTTTCAGCTGCTCTGGATTAATAGCAGCGACCGGGAGCTGCGGTGTCCCCCGCCAAGGGGAAAAATCCAGGCGTTGGGACACTCTGGCAGTGTTGGCAGCTGGGGATGGATGGAGGCTGCAGGGATGAATGTCCGCCTGTCTGTCCGGGACGTGCCCCGGATGGACAGAAGAGCTCCCCGGGGGATGTTTGGGATCCCCTCTCAGGTCCCCACTCCCTCCCTGCCTCCCGCTCTTTTCCTTGGTTGTATTTGATGGTGGGGAAAAGGGGTTCCAAAGGTTTCCCACTGTGCGAAAATCTCCATTTGAGGAGCACCTCGGGCCATTGAATGGGCAGTTTCCCCCGACCCCTCCCCTTCCACAAAACATCCGTTCCCATCTCTCCAAAGCAAAACAAAGCTTTGGGAACGCCGCGCTGGAGCAGTCGGTGTCGGGACCGTGGGGATGCTGGGGCTGAGAGTTTGGGGATGCGGGAGCTGGGCTCCCACCGCACCACACCACGACTTTGGCAATGCCTCTGCGTTTTCAGGATGGCAGGGCATCCAAAAATATTCGGGATTTCGTCTTCCTTGGTTGTGGCTCTCCATGGCCAGGTGGGAAGGCTTTTGGTGAAGCTGTGGCACAGCAAGGCACAGACTGAGCTCTGATTCTCGCGGTGTTGGTGCTTTTGCCGTGCAATGCTGCACGTTTTTCTGTATTAAAACACCTTGTATTTTTATCCCGATGCCATAATTCATCCCAAAGTAGCAGGCCGGGTGGCTGGTGGGGCGGGTTGTTGCCTGGAGATGCGTGGAGGCTGTTCCCAACCCTCCTGTTTTCTCTCCCAAGTCTGTGACTTCCCTCAGCATCACTTCGCAGCGGTGATTCACGCACCCGGGCTGCCTCCTTCCCCACTTCAATGTTCCCCATCTCTTAAACCCAAGGGTTTTGGGGGAGGAAAAGAGGGTGACAGGACTCAGGATGGGAGGAGCAGGATGCCACCCGAGAGCTGGGGCTATAAAAATCATGATTTTTACGAAAAGAGCCCGCAGTGCTCGAGGGGAACGGTGGCAAGTCGCGGGTGGCTTTTTGGCAGAGCGATGGGGGGAGGCAAAATTGGTGCTTCGGGGGTGTTCCGGGTGCGTTTCTCCGCTGAATTCGAAACTCGGTCCTTTGTGCGAGGGCGGGTGCGAGGAGCAGAGGGACACCCGACGTGTGCGTGCGGCGGGGTCGCCATCTCCCTGCCAGCTCCGGCTCGGGGAACAGCGGACAAAGGGCCGGAGGGGGAGCGGGGCCGGTGGCGGCGGGAGCCGGAGCCGGAGCCGCCGCCGAGCCAGGGCGTTGCTGCTCTTTGTCGGGGGCTGCCGCCTCCCCCCGGAGGAGGGGCCATCCCCGGCGGGGCGGGCGGGGACCACCCCCGCGCTGCCCCCTCCGAGCATCCCCCCCGCTCCCCGGGGCCGGCTCGCGCTCCGGTTCCCCCATCCCGGGGCCGCCGGGGGGGTCGGTGCGGGGGGGCGCGGGAGGCACCGCGGCACTCGGGGAGGGGGCGGCCCCGGCGCTGCCGCCCCGCCCCGCGGCACCGCCCCCCGCCC
>WBNP01005247.1:80034-101260 GCA_013401095.1 Passerina amoena
GGCGGCCTGCGCGGCTCGGCCTTTTGTTCCGCCGGCGGGAAGGAGAGCGGGAGGCGGCGGCCGGCAGCGGGAGGACCGGCAGGAGGAGAAGGAGGAGGAGGAGGAGGAGGAAGGCAGCGGCCATGCATCCCGCCGCGCCGGCCGGGGGCTGCCCGCGGGGGCGGCGCGGAGCCCCCCGCCCCCGGCCCGGCCGCTGAGCCGCGCACAAAAGGGGAGAGAGAGCGGCGGGGAAAGGGGAACGGGAGGGCGGCCCCGGGGGGTGTGTGTGTGTCCGCCCCGTCCCCGGTCCGCCCCGCATCGCCGCCGGTACCGGCCCCGCGCCCGCCCCGCCATGGCCGGGCCGCCCGGTGGCGCGGAGCCGCCGCAGCCCGACACCGGCCGCCGGGAAAGTTAGTGCGAGCGGGGCCGGCAGCAGCAGCAGGAGGAGGAGGAAGAAGAAGAAGCAGAAGAAGCAGCAGCAGCAGCGGCAACAGCCGCCTCCAGCCGCGGCTGCTCCCCGTCCCCCCCGTCGGCTCCCGGAGGCAACTCAGGGGATTCCATCCCGCTCCGTCCCTTTGCCATTTTTGGATGCGTTTTATAGCCAATTTTTTTTTTTTTCCCCTGGGGAGAAAGCAAAAAAAAAAAGCGAAGACCCAGCAGCCTTCCTCTACCTCCGGAGCCCGCGGCCGTGCCGCCGCCGCCGCGCACCCACCCGCTGGATTTTGGGGGTTCCGCCACTGCCGGTGGCACCGGGCGAGGTGACGGCAGCGACAATGCCATCATGTTTTTGAGGCAGGAAACCTCCGAGTTTGCCCTGAATGAAGAACTTCCTGTGTTTAAAGTTGTACGAATATCCGCTGACAAGCCCGGTTCAAATGAAAACACGAGAGTCGGGGGGAGAGGCTAATTCGGACCAGCTGGACTCGCACGGCGCTCGGAGCTGGGCAGAAAACGCGCGGAGCCGCTCGCCCCTGCCAGCCGGGAGCGGCCGGGACAAGCAGTGCCTTTGTTAGTAAAGAAGGACGGACGGGATAATTTAAGAGCTTCAAACTCTTCCGCCGTTTCTGTCGCGAACCGCTTGGAATATTTTTCCCGGAGCTGTTGGATTTCGGATGAGCCGCTGATGGATGGGGTTTTTTAGGGGGGCCGGGGGGATGAGATGGGTCGCTTCACTGCTCGGGACTGCTGAGCCCGTCCCCCTTCCCATCCCCGTGGTGTCGCTTTGGGATTAGAGGCTGCCCCGGCGGCGGGTTTGGGACCTGCTGCCGTGTGATGCTTCCTGCCGTGGCGGGCCGAAGGTTGCCGGGGTGGTGCCGTCATCCCTAAGGACGAGAGTATGGGCAAACCACTGAGCCGGCCAGACTGTTTACGGCAGAACCGCACTTGCCTGGGGAAGGGCGAGGATGAGGATGGTTATATAGAGGATTGCTACGTGCCCCAGAGATCGATATACGACACCATGAGAATTAACGAGCAGATCGATCAGGGATCGAAGCTCAACCAGCTCTCCAAGAGCACCCTGGGCAAAGGGGATGGCAGCACCATATCCAGCAACGGGACTCTGGGAGCTGCCAACGTCTTCGAGTCCAGGCCACCGGAACCCAAGAAGCTGGACGAGCGAGTCATCTTCGACCAGCTGAAGCTCAGCAGCGACGTCTCCAAGCCGGCGCCGGCTCCGCCAAAGCGGCGGCCGAACCCCGAGAAGAAGGAGAACGTCAACCGGCGCTCGTGGAAGTCCTTCATGCCTCCCAACTTCACGGAGTTCGCCGAGAGGATGGGGGCTTCTCTCAGCGAGGTGTCGGAGGCGGGCGCTTCCAACCCTTCCCTGCGGGATAAGCGGGATTCCAGCGCCATGCTGGCCGAGCAGCCGGGCCAGCCCCAGCACGGCGAGCCCATGTCGGAGTCTCTCACCTTGGAGCACGTCTCCAAGGCGTCTGGCACGGCAGAGGCTCTGGGGGCCAAGCAGTTCAGCGTGGATGGCTATGGAGGTCCCCGGGAGGAGCGCCAGGCCCTGCTGGGCGCCGGTGACAGCCGTGCCAGGGACCTGGCCAGGGCGCGCCGGCTCCCCAGTGCCACCTGGCCACGGGCCAGGAAGAATTTCATCAGGGGGAACTTCAACGATGGGCACCAGGAGACCCTGGAGGCCTCCGAGTCGGACTCTACAGTGGAGAACGTCAACCTCTCTCCGTGCCTTAGTGAAGAGCTGCTGGATACGGGACTGGATATTCTCATCACCTCCAATCTCAGGGAGAAAACGGAGTCTGAGCTGAGATTTGAGGAGGACGAGCGCTGGGTGATGATGGAGGAGTGGGAGGAGGCGACGCTGTCAGAGAGAGGAAAGGCTGTTCTGGTGGCAGAGGAGAAGAGGAGCTGTTGCTTGGCAGATATTTCTGAAGAAAGGGAACAATCCACTGCTCCGGAGGACGGCTCTGCCCCCAGCCCGGGCACCTCCGGGCCCTGCACGTCCCCTGGGGGTGGTGGCACCGCGTGCTGCACGGAGGACGTGGCGGTGCAATGTGGGGTTGAGGACTTTGCTCCAGTTTTGGAGCGCCCATCCAGCCCCACGGGCCCCGAGCTGTCCGACACGGACTCGGTGCAGATGTTCCTGGAGCTGGAGGAGCAGTGCCTGAATGAGGACGGGGGTGATGGAGCTGTCCCCAGCTGCCTGGAGATTCAAATGTCCCCAATGGACTCAGAGGGGCTGGACCCAGATTCGGCCAAACTGGCTGGGTTGGTGGTTGAAGGGGGTCAGCACAGGGCCCCCTTGGATATCAGCGCCTCAGACTCTGCTGTTGTGTCAGATCTGGAGGACTTTGATGTCACCTGCAGCTCCCAGGTGCTGAGCACGCTGGAGCCCTTGACAGAGCCCTTCTCAGAAAGGGACACCTTGGCTGTCACCCCGACGGACTCGGACGGAGGGGCCTCCCCCAGCCCCGTGGCCATGGCAGGGCTGGGGTCCCTCCTGGAGTGCTCCCCACTGCTGGGGGAGGCTGATCCTGACCCCCTCGTGGACCCAGGGGTGACATCTCACACAGGGGCACATCCAGCTGCTGGACTGGGGGGAGATGGGTACCCCAGTGCTCCAGAGGGGTGGGGTGAAGATAACCAAGACTTGCTTCCCGAGGGGACCTGTCCTGGCCAAGTGTCCCCCTGCCAGCCCCCAGCCATGGAGGAGCTGGGGTTCCCCCTGCAGCACAGCCAGGCTGGTGTTGAGGGCATGGATCCCTTCAGGACCCATCACCTTCTGCCTGGAAGGACTGAGGTTGCCAGCTGGGATGTCCCAGAACTGGTTTCTGAGGATGAAGCCACAGATTTGGGATCAGGGAGTGGAGCTGAGGGCTGGACTCGTCCAGCAGGGAGTGGGGATGTTTGCTGTGGTTCTCTGCTGCCTTTCCACGCTGGCTCTGCATCAGAGCCAGGCTCCAAGGCTCCGACAACATTCCCAGTGTCTGCTGAGGACCTCCCTTGGGAAATGGTTTCCCTGGGCCGTGCCCTGTCTCTGGAAGGGGCTGCCCACACAGAGGGCATGGTCACACATGGGGGGACACCAGCAGACATCCTGCAGCCAGGAGATGTGGACTTGTTGTTTGCCCCCAGCTGGGAGGTCCCAAGTCCTGCCAGCCCAGCTGCCCCTCAAGAGCTTCCTGGCACATTGTCCACTGCAGGGCCTGCCATCCCATGGGATTTTGGGGAGCTTTCTGCCCCAACCCACCCGCTTTCAGCAGGAGATGTGGCTGTCCTGGGGCCCCAGGCTCAGGGGGTGCCACCAGCCACCGGGGATCCTACCATGGATGCTGAGGAACCTCCAGGAGCCGCCACCACCGCCATGCCCTTGATGGTGGAGGAGCTTCTGGAAGCCCCACCACCCTTTGCTGACGTGCCTGTTGCCACTGTGCCACCACCAGCAGCTGAGCCGCTCTCCTCGGGCGCCGGGGACCTCAGTGGTGACCCCGTGCCATTGGTGGTGTCCTTGGGGGACACGGATGACTTTGCCATCGCGCTTGTGCCGCCCATGCTGGAGCACCTGCCCGCTGAAGCGGTGCCTTTGGAGGATGACCCCGTTGGGAGCTTGCCTGCAGCAGGGGTGGCAGCTTGGGAGGGTCCCCCTGGTGCCTTCTCAGCCCTCCCAGAAGGTCCCAGAAGGGTGCTGGGGACACCCCTTTCCGCAGCAGCCAGGGCACAAACCCTCCCCAGGGCTGTGTTGAGGGGCCCCCTCCGTCCCCACAGCTATGGGGGTGCCCCTTCCCTCTGTGCCAGCCAGGGGCAGGGGACACCGGGCACAGAGGGACCCCTCGGTGCTGCTGCCATGGCAGAAAGGCCCCCAGCTCTCCCAGATGGATTCGTTCCAGATAACGAGGTATTTGTTGCTCAGGCTCCCGCAGCCGGGGCTCCAGGCGCAGAATTCGCTTTATTTTGCACTCCAGGGATGGGTGGGAGGTGGGAGCCCACTCAGTAACGCACGGTCTGGGCTTCCAAACAGCCTTCTCCCTCCTGAGATCGGCTTGAATTTGGCAGGCAAAAAAGTTTTTTTTGTGGGGGGGGGGGGGGGGGGGGTGGGGGGGGGGGAATTGTGTGGTTGTGTAAGTAAGGGAGGCAAAAGATTCTCGCTGCTCGATGACCTGAAATGTTGACTTGCACTTTTTTTTGGCTTATTAAAGTACATTGTGGTCACTCAGATGGAAATCACGGACTTTAGAAAAAAACCTTCTCGCTGGCTCCTGGCAGGGAGTTCCCATCTTTGGAGCAGAAAATATATCAGGGAGGAGAAACCTGCAAAATGAATTAAGTGCAAGCAATTCCTGCCCCGTGCAGTCATCGCTGTCTGTAGTTTTTTTTTTCTGTGAGCATTGAGGTGCTGAGGCTCAGAAGGTGCTTGGGAAGGGGCTCAGATTCTCTCTGGCGTTTGGGGATTTGTGTTGCTCGTGGCTCTTGCCTGGAGAGACCTCGGTGCTGGAGTTCCCACAGCCCAGCGCTGATTTCCTGCCATCTGGAACAGGAGCAATATCACTAAGGAGACATCAGAAGTTAGTCAGCACCAAAAATCCCGATTTGGTGGCAATTACTCATCCTTTGGGCTGTACCACCCCTTTGAGATACGCACGTGGAGGGGCTTGGAGAGGTGGTTTCACATGGGGGTCCACGTGAGCACGGGCTGGGACACCCAGAGGGGACCCGGGTGAGGGAAAAACCACTGGGTCCTTGCCGTAGTTGTTTCTGTTTTTTGAAATTCAGTCAGGGGGATCCTTATTTTATGTTCAGCACCTCTGATTGTTAACCCCACAAACCTTCCCCTTGCTCCAAGCATTGCTGGAGGTGCTTCCTGGAATTCCACAGTCCAGCAGCAGAGGGGTTAAGGGAGATGGGGGAAGCAGAAAGCAAAGGGATGCTTTGGGAAGCCTTTCTGGGAGTGAGGAGGAGGAGGTGTGGTGGAGCAGATGTCCTTCTGCTCTCCCAAAATGTCTGTCCAAGGCAGGACACCTTGCTCCACAGCAAAGGGGAGTCATTAAATATTTGTTTCCAAGCTGAGTCACACTGAGGTTAATGAGCTAAATCACTGGAATCTTTTATGAGCAAAGGAAAACAAGTGTGTTGGACACGCTCACCCTCAGGCTGTTGCTGGGATTCTTTTTGTCAGGCTCCTCAGGGAGTTCTGGGCTCTCAGGCTGGCTGATACCTGTGCTGCAGGTACCCCTGGTTGGATCACCCAGGCTTTTCCACAGGGCTCCCTCCCTGCCTGGCTCCTTTGGAGTTTGTTTTGCAGTACATGGAGAGCTCAGACCAGCCTGGCATGCCAGGCTTATCAGCCTGATCCTTTTGTGGGTTTGGCTCTTGTACCCAGCAGCTCCATATATAAACAGCAACAGGAGAACAGCCCAGGAATTGGTGATTCCAAGTCCCCATTTATTTCTTATAACCGTGGCAGAATTCTCCATGAGCAAACAGCTCTGGACAGTGTCTGCCAGCTCACCCTTCGCTCACGTCCTGGAGGGACCTCCCTGCCCTCCGGTTCCTGAGCTCTGCTGGGAAAAAGTAGCTTTTTTTTCCTTTGGAAACGAGGCAGGGAAAGTCAAAGCAGTGCCTCTTGCTCAGGCTGGGAGCCGTGCCTGTGTGTTTTGGGGGATTTTGGTGTTTTTAGGGGGTTTTGCTTCGTGCTCCTCCGGAGCAAAGCGGTTGCCGGGCGCAGAGAGCCGCGTCCTCCACGAGCTGCTGCTCTGCTGGGGGAGATCTTGCATCCAAGTGGGAATTTTTCAGTGCAGGCAGTGCCCCTGCATTCTTGGGCACAGGGAGCAGGTGGCTGCTTGCCATCCCCTCTGCTTCCCAACGGGAAAACATCGTGACGGGGCCAAGGGCTCTGCTGCTGCCCAGCACCGGCTGCGGGGTGACCCGTGCTCTGCATGGGCTCCTGGGCCAGCACTCTGCTCCCTATTTTTGGGGTGTTTGCTGTGGGGGACAGGGCAGGCTTGTCCCTTGGGACTGGTGGGGAAGGACTGCACGGGCAGCGCGTGGTTCCAGCAGATCCCCAGCTCTGATAAAGAGCATTTATCTCCTCCGGAGGAACAGGATTCTCCCTGCTGCCTCTCCTGACAATGGGGAGCTTCATTCGCTCTCCTCCCCCTTCCCTATCAAATCTTTTTTGGTTTAGAAAGCTTTTCCCCACAGGATTCCCAGGCAGGACCGTGCCAAATCCGTGGTAAACGACTCGCACATTAATTGCCTATTGCCTTTGTCTTTCGAAATGCAGCGAGCTCCTCGCTGCCTGTAATTTTCGTGGTTAACAAAACTCATATGATGTCAGGTCTCTGTTCTCAATAGCTTCACTGTGAGAATTGCTTGGGGTTTTTCCCCAGGAGCATTATTTCCCAATCTGATGGCGAGTCGGAGCCGATGCTCTCATTTCTTCCTCAGTTTTCTCTTTTTACCTCACTCCAGTGCTTTTCCCAGGAAAAATGGGATTTACCCATGTAAAACCAGAGGTGGGTGTGGATGGACCCTGAGTTGTGCTCCAAACCAGCGGATTCCTGTGACATCTGTGTCACTAGGTCAAGGCAAGGGAGGAGTTTAGACAAACTTGCACAATTCCAATAAAATCAGTGCAAGTGGCTACTGCATCTTCCCTAGAGAGGAAAGCCTGTTGTATCCATGGAAAGACTGAGTGGCTGGAAGAGCAGCTCACAGCTTATGAACTCACCTTTTCTCTCCCACCTTTTCCTCCCCACAGCAATTCCAGAAGGAGCAAGTGGATCCCCTCCAGCTGAAGCTGCAGCAAGTCAATGGAGTTGGTCAGGGACTCATCCAAAGCGCCGGGAAAAACTGTGATGTCCAAGGGCTGGAGCATGACATGGAAGAAATCAACACCCGCTGGAACACCCTCAACAAGAAGGTGGGAGCATGGGGAGGGGCTGTCCCTGCTTTTTCTGGGGTCTGGGGGGAGGAGGGGATCACAGGCAGGGAGCTGAGGCTCTGGTGCCAGTCCCTGGCACTGCAGTGGGCTTGTTTTTGGGGTGCAGGTGGCCCAGCGAGTGGCCCAGCTGCAGGAGGCCCTGTTGCACTGCGGGAAGTTCCAGGATGCCCTGGAGCCACTGCTGAGCTGGCTGGCAGACACCGAGGAGCTCATCTCCAACCAGAAACCTCCCTCTGCCGAGTACAAGGTGGTGAAAGCCCAGATCCAAGAGCAGAAGGTGAGTGATCACTGGCAGGGGAGCTCAGGACAACCAGAAAATCTTCTGGTGGTCCAGCTGGGATGTCCATACTTCTCTCCTGGTGGGTCTCAGTTCCTCACATCCCAGTGTAAAGAACAGTTTGCCCACACTCAATGATCTCCATCACCTAAATCACCACGTCCCTTTGTTGTCCCGCTGCCTCTCGAAGTTGGTTTTGCTGGTTGGCCGTGTTTTTCCAGCCCTGAGTTTTGCTTTGTGCTGATAATTCTGCTGTGTCAGGAGCGAGCTGGTGGTGGTGCAGGGCCTGGTTTGGGTGTTTGGACAAAGGGAACGTTACAAAGTGTGAGAGCAGCCCCAAGGTGTGCCGCTGTTTGCTGAGATAACAGCCCGGGGTCGGCGCCTGCCCTCGGAGTGGGAGGAGGGGAGGTCAAGTGTGGTCATGGGGAAATATTTCAGAAATGAATTCTCACCCAGGCTTGGTCTGACGTGTGGAGGTTGGAAGAGGAAATGGCCTTCAAGTGGAAGTTAAAAACTTGATAAGTTGGAGGGGGTTGGTGGGAAAGACTTGGAAAACTCTTCTGGCACAGAAGTGGTTTGGGTCTTGAGTAGTGTAAGGGAGGGAAGGGGAAATAAAAGGGGAAAGTGAAAAGGGAATGGAATGGAAAGGAGAATGGAATAGAATAGAATGGAATAGAATAGAATGGAATAGAATGGAATGGAATGGAATAGAATGGAATAGAATAGAATAGAATGGAATAGAATAGAATGGAATAGAATAGAATGGAATAGAATAGAATAGAATAGAATAGAATAGAATAGAATAGAATAGAATAGATGAAAGTTCAGTTGGATGGGACCTACAACAATCACCCTGTCCAGCTGCCTGACCACTTCAGGGCTGCCCAAATCAAAGCATGTGATTATTATAATGTAATATAGCAATATAATAGAACTCTATAATTTTTTGAACTGGTTTTGAAGGCGGAGCTGTGCGCCTGGGCTGGGCCCGGTCTCAGCCCAGAACTGGCAGCAGTTCTGAGCCACAATTAGAGATGTGACCCCTCCAAGGGCTGGATTTGGTTCTGCTGCCCCAATCTGGTGACTTCCCCCTTCCTTTGCCTCCCCCAAGCTGCTCCAGCGCCTCCTGGACGATCGCAAAGCCACGGTGGAGATGATCCAGGCGGAGGGCGACCGCATCGCGCAGTCGGCCGAGCCCGCGGACCGGGACAAGATCGTGGGGCAGCTGGAGAGCCTGGCACGGCGCTGGGCAGGGCTGCTGGGCAGGGCAGCTGCCAGGTGAGGGGCGCTGGGAGCAGCTCATCCCACGGGTCACCGTGCCCTGGAGCCTGGGGACAGCGCTCGGGAAGCTGGCGGAGATTTGGGTGCAGATACATCCTGGAAACAGCTGGAAAACACGAGGAATCAAAGGCTGGCTGGGAGCTGGTGCTGATAGCAGTGGTTTACAATGGCAGGGAAGAGCTGAGATTAAATAATTTCCCTGCAGGGGAGGGATGTTATTTTTATTCCTGTGAGCTTTAACGTTTTAGCAACATCCTGTTGACACCTTTATGCTGCCAGAATTTTGTTTATGAGTTACTTATTTCTACCTAAGCTGATGTTTGAGGTTATGAAGTCACTTCTGAGGCCAGATTGGACCTTTCTCCATCTTTTTAATCATTGCCAACAAGCTGGACTGTCCATCTAGGACTGTCCATCCAGGATTGTCTTTGACCAGAAGCTCTGAAAGACCAAGAGCCTGGCCTCAAGCTGAGGGATCTCCAAGACAGTGATAGGAATGGAACAAATGGAACTAAACGATCTTCAAGGTCCTTTCCATCTCAAACTTTTGCATGAAAAGCTGCACAATGGGGAAGCCCTTCTGTTGCCTTCACAGAGCAATAAACTAAAGGCACAGCTGCAGGAAAAGCTTATTTTGCAGTTCCTCCACATTGATTTTTATCTTTGCCATTGTAGCTTGCCTGACAATGGTGTCTCACCTTGCTCTGAGCAGAGCTGCTTCCTCCAAATACCTGAAGCTGCTTCCCATGCCTAGCTCCAACTGGGAGCTGCTCCTTAATGTTTTCACTGACTCCAGGAATCAGAGACTGGTTTTGGTTGGAGGGGACCTGAAAAAACATCTTGTTCCAACCCCCTGCTGCGAGCAGGGACACTTTCCCCCAGACCAGGTCACTCCAACCTGGCCTTGAACGATTATTTCCTTCTAATTTCATGATTACTTTTTATAGGCAGAAGCAGCTGGAGGATATCTTGGTGCTGGCAAAGCAGTTCCACGAAACCACAGAGCCTGTGTCTGACTGGCTGTCGGTGACAGAGAAGAAATTGGCCAACTCTGAGCCCATTGGCACCCAGACTGCCAAAATCCAGCAGCAGATCAGCCGCCACAAGGTAGGACCTGTGCAGGAGCAGGATGGAGGTGGTTGGAGTCAGGTCCCGCTCCAGTGGTGTTGTTTCCACCACAACCAGAGAGGTTTTTGGCACAAACAAGGACTGGAGGAGTTACCCAGAGAAGGCTGCACGCCCTGACCCACCAGCGTGGGTAAACATTAAACCGGTGTCCTTGCACCTCCCAGCAGATTTGGATAGAAAACAACCATCCCCATTCATGTGTTTCTTTTTAATTTCTCCTCAGTTTACCCATTCAGGGGTGGCTTTTACATCTCCTCCATTTTTCAGTTACGTTCATTGTTGCGTTCCCCCTTTTAAGTTGCGTTTATTTCATTTTCCTCATTCTCCGCTTATTTTTTTCCCCCCCTTTCTGTTGTCCATTCTACCCTCCACCATTCAGGCTCTCGAGGAGGAGATAGAGAGCCACTCCACCGACGTGTCTCGGGCGCTGGGGGTCGGGCAGTCTCTGTCCTCCCTGAGCTGTGCTGCTGAGCAGAGGCTGCTGGCAGAGAGATTAGAGGCTCTGCAGAGCCGCTACGGCGAGGTCCGCGAGCGGTGCGGCCGCAAGGCAGCACTGCTGGACCAGGCTCTGGCCAACGCCAGGATTTTTGGGGAGGAGGAGGTGGAAGTGCTCAACTGGCTGGCTGAGGTGGAGGACAAGCTGGGCTCAGTGGCCATAAAGGATTTCAAACGGGACGTCCTGCAGAAGCAGCATGCCGACCAGCTGGTATTTCCCCTTTTTTTGTTTTTGTTTTTTTTTTTTTGTTTCTTCCATATTTGTGTTGTTTGTTTTGTTGCATTTTAGCTGGTTTTGTTTATGTTTCTGGGGCCTGATATTAATTTTGTGAAAGCTCGTTCTGCTGCTGGGTCTGTCTGAGGTTTGGAGAGGAGTGTAAAGGGATTTCATGTGTTATAAACAACAATTGTGGGCCCCCCCCCAAAAAAAATGGGGTTCTCAAGGCGGGGGAACTTCAAATGGTTCGTTTGATTTGTGAACAGTGTCTGAGCCAGCTTGGCCACCCTGTGCCTTCAGAAAGCTGGATGCTGTTTCCAAAACTGAGAGCTGGAAAAGTCTGGTGGGTTTTAGAGCTGGGTTGGCCACTGAGGAAGCCTCTGCATCCACTCCCTGGGGCTGTGCAGCCTCTTTTCAAGAGTGAGGTTCTGTCTAATACAAGGGCGAGTCCTTTGGTGACACGGATCCAATGGGTTGGGTTGGGTTGGGTTTGCTCTGAGATTTGGGCCTTTGAGTCCCAAAAATCCCAGTAATTCCCATAGCAGGATGAGTGGACAGTTTTCAGATGGGTTGTCCAGCCTGCCTGTGCTCAGTAGGGAAATTCATGTTCCCCACAGCATCTCTGGCTGGCAGGACACAGGGACCTGCCTGCAGCAGGATGACCCAAATTTGCCTTTTCCTTCAGGCTCTGAATGAGGAAATTGTGAACAGGAAGAAGAACGTGGACCAAGCTATTAGGAATGGACAAGCTCTCCTGAAGCAAACCACAGGTAACACAGAGGAGATCTGGGAAATGTGGGGGCTCTGGGAATCCATCCTCCACGTGCTTTTCCTTGGGAAGTCCATGCTCTGTTGGGTGGAGGCTTTTCTCCCTCAGGTCTTCCTTTCCTTTTGGAAACTCCCAGAGTAGCTGGTTTGCATCCAGGCTTGGATGCTAAGCCACAAACACTCCAGCTTAAGATTTGCTCGGTCCCAAAATCCCGAACTCCCGGTTTGGGGAGCGGGTGATTCCCACTGCTGCTGTGGGGATGCTCAGAGCTGAGGGAGGCTTTTCTCACTGCAGCCAGCTGCTAAATCACATGGAAAAGAGGTTAAAAATACCCCCAGCCCTCTCCTAATACTGCTTTCCCAGACTGAGCAGTTGTGGCTGTTGCCACGTGGGTGTGAGTTTATGTTTATGAGTGGGAAGAGAGGTCGGGGCGCTGCGTTTCCTTCAGATGTGGCCTGCTCAGAGCAGATGTACAGCCCTGTGTCCTTGTGGGAGCTGTGGAGCAGGAAGAGTGATTACAAAGGATTTGGCAGGCAGCTCTGTGTCCTCTTGGAAGCAGCAGCGAGGGGTGAACTGACCCTTTTTTCTTGGAGCTGTGACGCGTTGATGAGAACTGAGTTGGGGTGGCTTTGGGGCTTGTGACAAAACCAGGGTTGGCAGCTGGTTTTATCACAAGCTTCCATCCCATCCCATCCCATCCCATCCCATCCCATCCCATCCCATCCCAGGGATGAGGTGGATGTTGTGCTGGTGGAAGATGTCAACTCTTAATAAAACCAGGCTGAATTCGCATTAATACAAAGAAAAATGAGGCTGAAATTAAAAGGGGGAGGCACAGAGAAAGTGGCTTATGAAGCCTCCTGGGGTGGCTCCTGAAGCCCCCAGAGCCCAGCATGGTTTTCCCCCTGCTGCAGGGGAGGAGGTGCTGCTGATCCAGGAGAAGCTGGATGGAATCAAGACGCGCTACTCGGACATCACCGCCGCCAGCTCCAAGGCCCTGCGCACGCTGGAGCAGGCCCGGCAGCTGGCCACCAAATTCCAGTCCACCCACGAGGAGCTCACTGGGTGGATGAGCAAGGTGGAGGAGGAGCTGGCCTCCAGCGGGGCACAATCCCCTGCTGGAGAGCAGATCCCCCAGTTCCAGCAGCGGCAAAAGGTGGGAGAGCAGCAGGGATGGGTTGTTCTCTGCTTTGGGAGGCTTTGGGGAGGACACAAATCCATGGGTGGCTTCCACAGGAGCTGAAGAAGGAGGTGATGGAGCACAGGCTCGTCCTGGACACGGTGAATGAGGTGAGCAGGGCTCTGCTGGAGCTGGTGCCCTGGAGAGCCCGGGAGGGGCTGGACAAGCTGGTGTCGGACACCAACGAGCGCTACAAGCTGGTCAGTGACACCATCAGGCAGAGGGTGGAGGAGATCGATGCTGCAATTCAGAGGTCTCAGCAGGTGAGTGAGGAACCCCTGCAGGGCTTGCTTGGGACAGCAGGAGCCAGCAGCCAGGCACTGCTCATCTCCCGTGGCAGTGGGAGGGATTGCAAGCACAGGCAAAGGGCAAATCCCATCAGGAATGCCAAGGGATGGACCCCAGCAGCAGGGATGGTGGCTGACCCATCCTGATGTGTGGTTTTGGGATGGCTGACCCATCCTGGTGTGTGGTTTTGGGATGGCTGACCCATCCTGGTGTGTGGTTTTGGGATGGGATAACTCTGGAGCAGCACTGCCTGTGAGCTTCTGCCTGCAGGGGTGATGTGGATGGTGTGAAACTGGTGATGAGTGACTGTCAGAGCTGGGAAAACATCATCCCCCACTGGGATTTGTTCCAGGCCAACAGTCCTCCCCAAAAAGGCTTGTCCTGCACGAACTGGAGGCTGTGGAGTGCTGGGAATACCTGACCTCGCTCCATGGAGTCAGTTCTCCATGGAGGAGCAAAGGAAATGCTCCTGTTTATAGGGATGTCCCTTTCCCCGCGGGCAGGGAGGGTGTGGGGAGAGGTGGCTGCTCCAGCTTGCCCCAAACCCAGCTGCAGGAGCCCCAAAACCTGAGCCCCAGCCCTTCTCCTCCCCACACTGGGGTGAGGAGTTTGTCCCTGCTGGGTGCCTCTGTCATTCCCACTGTCCCCATCTCCATCCCTGCTGCCCAGCACTGAGCACTGCCCCTCCTCTCCCCTGTGCCAGTACGAGCAGGCAGCTGATGCAGAGCTGGCCTGGGTGGCTGAGACCAAGAGGAAGCTGATGGCTCTGGGTCCCATCCGCCTGGAGCAGGACCAGACAACGGCTCAGCTGCAGGTGCAGAAGGTCTGTGTGCACTCCCTGATGGGCTCTGGGGGTGGGCACCAAGGAGGGATGGTCCAGTCTGGGTCGTGGGATGCGTTTTGGGGCAGCAGCTTTACCCTGTGCTGAGCTCAGAGCAGCAGGAGGGATGCAGCACTTGTCCTTGAGATGTGAAAGGGAAAAAAAAAACAAAAAACAAAACAAAGGAAAAAATTGCTGTAAATCATCCAAGTGTTTGGCTTCCCAAGGAAAAAGCTTCCTGTCTGTTCACAGGAGCCATTTAGGGCTTGATGGGTGCTTTGCTTTGGTGTCCCTTGGGAGAACTGCAGCCTTTCCTTGTGGGCACCAGAGCAAGCTCTGCCTGGGTCTCACCGGAGCTGGCAGCAGGAAGGGTTTAGAGAAATGTGTATATTGATTAATGAGGGTGGTTTCCATTTGCTTTTTGCTCATTGTTCCCTGCAGTGAGGGACTCCACAGTTCCCTCCCAGCAGCCAGACGTGGAACAAAGAGGTGCTGGAGGGGTTGAGGGTTTTTTTTTTTTATTATGTATCTTTGAGATGAGCTCATGCCTGAAAGAACGTGCACTTTAAATAAACCCTTTTCTTCCCTCTGCCTGGGCAATCAGAGCAGCACACAGGCTTATTGGATTTAAAATTAAAGAAAAAAAAAAAAGGAAAATAAGACAGTGTTATAAGAGAGGGGGGATTGAACCATCAAGCATTAAGTTAAATTGAGCTCAGCTTCCCACTGTTAATCTCGTGGACCTTGGGAATGGCAAAGTTATTGGTGGATGCAGCTCTGGAGAGCATCATTTTGTGGGATAACATTCACTAACAAATGGATGATGGAGCTTTTCCTCCACTGAGGACCTTGGGTGTGGATTGTACCTAATTTTAAGAGCTGTTTTAGGGTCTTTGAAAGAGAGAGGCTGATGTAGATGAGGAAAACAGGCAGGAATCTGCATTCCCAGCCAGACTTTCAGTTTGCCACAGGATTTTTGCAGGGTCTCTTTGGCAGGAGGGTGCTGTGGATGGGCTGGGGGGAGGCTGGGCTCAGCTCTGAGCTCTCCCCTCTCTCTTCTCAGGCGTTTTCCATCGACATCATCCGGCACAAAGACTCCATGGACGAGCTCTTCAGCCAGCGCCACGAGATCTTTGGCACCTGTGGAGAGGAGCAAAAAGCTGTTCTCCAGGTGAGCCCCCTCTGCCATTGACTGCAACAGAGAGGGCACAGAGGCCAATCCTCAGCCCTTGCACGTGCTGAAGGAGTTTAAAACTACTCCATCTCCAGTAATTCCCACCAGCGTTAGCAGAAATCTCTTTGCGTTTACGACTCTCCTTTATTGCCTGTGTTTATTGCAAGGTTTGGGGACGGGCAGGGGGAGATTCCCGAGGCTGCTTTAACTGGAATTACAACGTGGACGGCCACCAAAGGCACCTCCTTCTCTTCCAGCTCTCAGCATGGAGCTGGCCCTTTTCCTGGGCCCTTTTGCATCCCTGCCCATAACTCTCCTCCCTGGTTTTTTTAGGAGAAAACCGAGTCCCTGGTGCAGCAGTATGAGGCTGTGAGCCAGCTCAACTCGGAGCGTTACGCCCGCTTGGAGCGTGCCCAGGTCCTGGTGAACCAGTTCTGGGAGACCTACGAGGAGCTGAACCCGTGGATTGAGGAGACCCAAGCCCTCATCTCGCAGCTGCCACCCCCAGCCATCGACCACGAGCAGCTCAAGCAGCAGCAGGATGACATGAGGGTAAGAGGATGCAGAGTATGAGGGTGAGAGGATGCAGACTTTGCACCTCCTGTCCACCAACACAGGGCAAGAGCACCTTTTTATTCTGAATTTTCCTCCATTTCCCCCCCCTTTTGTGTTCTTTTTTGGGGGGGCTTTGCTTGTGTTATGCAAGAGTGCCACATGAAAATCCCTTGTTATGTTGGAGCACTCCTTACCAAAATTCAGCTTGCTTCCAAGGAAACCTGGCTGCTTTTGGATCTCCTTCCTGCTCGTGGCAGGAAAAAAAAACCACTTTGTGCTTTTAGGGTAGAGGCTGCAAAGCAGAAAATTCCCAGTGGGGTCCCCAGTGGAGCTGTGGGGAGGGTCAGAGGCTGGGGAAGGACCCGTGCCAGGCGCTGTGCCATAGCCATGTTGGGAAGAGCTGAGTGCCATGTGCTTGGCAGATGCTGGGGCATGAAATCCAGGGTGTGAGTTCCTCCCAGATACCATCCCTGCTCTTGGAGTGCTGTTTGGAATAAATAGGCAGTGGCTCGCAGCAGATTTCTAAACAAATGTCGTTTTTTTCCCCCCCCCCTCTATTCCCTAGCAACTGAGAGAGTCCATCGCTGAACACAAACCTCACATCGACAAGCTGCTGAAAATTGGGCCCCAGCTCAAGGACCTCAACCCCGAGGAAGGGGAGATGGTGCAGGAAAAATACTCCAGGGCTGAAGCCTTGTATGCCAAAATCAAGGAGGAGGTTTGCCTGCGGGCCCTGGCGCTGGACGAGGCGTTCTCACAGTCCACCCAGGTACGCCAGGGTGCCAGGGAGGTGAATCTTCCTCTCACAGCCCCCTGGGAGAGCCACGTGCTCTGGAATGTGGTTTTATTCCCCCTGTAAAAGCCCTTTATAAGGAATAACGTGGTCAGGCACCTCCAGGGTAGTTTCCTGTGGCTGTGGGAGCAGAGGAGGAGAAGGCGTTTGAGGCTCCACACAGTAAATGGGGTCGTAAATTTTTACGGCCTCAGTAATGATGCTGGTTCAAAGGGGCTGCTCTGGCATCCACCCAAGGTTGGAAAGGCCTCTTGAAAGAGCTTGAAGAGATAATTTTCCGTTGTGATAAGCTGTGAGTGCAGTGAGCAGCCTGGGATGCTTTGTATGGGAGAGGTAGCGGATGTCTCCGGGGTCTGGGCATCTCCTGAGGAGGTGGGTGAGTGCAGGAGGAGAAATAGGAAAGGAAGGGCAGAGACTGGAGGTGCTAAAGTCCAGAAAGGGGGTGAAGTGCTCCTGCTGCTGAGGGTTGATGACCCCCCCAGCTATGTTTCATTTCACCCCGTGTTACCGTAGCGCAGTTGGTTTTTGTCACGTCCTGGGTGTTTATTTTCTTAATTCCTGTATTGTGTAGTCACTTCTCTTGGTTTGCACTTGTATTAACTCCGAGTTTTTCCCCCCCCTCCACATTCCCCTTCCCTCTCATCTCTCACTCCCATTGTGGAATGTGTTGTCTGTGTGTGTTGCTGCCTGTGCCCGTCCTCCCCACATGGTCCCATTTCATTCTTGTGTTGACTGCGCCCCACCATTGCAGATTTCGGAGGTAAGCGAGTCCCCCCTCCACAGATGTTCATTTACCCTCCCTGGCCTGACTCTATTTGACACCCAGACTTTCATTTCTGGTCCGTGCACAGCTCAGCAGAACTTGCTTCAAATTTAATGCTGGGGATGGGGCTGGAATCACATTTTTTGGGATGGCTTTGGTTGCGTTGCTGCCTGGTCTCAGCTTCTGCTGGGAATGCTTCCTGCAGCGCAGAGGTTTTGCTTCTGGAAGGGTTCACACTGCTCCAGCTGGATGTGCTGGCTTGCTCCTGCTTGTTGGCTGAGCCAGCCTGTCATGATCAACTTTGCACCGAGAGCCCCAGCCCCTCTCTGCTGGGATTTGCTGGGCACCTGCACTGGTGTGTTCCCAGCAGGAACTGGGAGAGGGACAGGAGCAGCCCCAGTGCTGAGCTGTCCTTCCCGCCAGCAGAGATAGTTTGGGATCTTTAAGGCCAAAGTTGACTTCTCTCTTAAAAAAAAACAACAATAAACCCTGCTAGACCCCCTCCCTCCCTCACTCCTGGCTTTCTGGTTCTGCTTTGAGGCCGCAGCTCCTCCCCACCCGCATGCAGCTCCTGCTGATCCTAAAAAACTGGGATGGGTTTCCACTGGAGATTCCCATCAGCACCGAACACGGGCACTTTTCCAGCACCATTTTTTTGCCTGGCTATTCCCTCAGCCAGCACTGAGGTTTTGTGCCCAGCCACCAAAACAGAGACAGCGGCGCAAAAAAAGCGAATTTTTTAGGGTGCCGTGCTTGGGCCGCAGGTGCTCTGTGAGTGTCGCTCTGTGGGCTCTGCTGGAGCAGGGCAGGTGTGAGCAGGAGGCTGCAGGGGTGGCATTGCTGCTGCAGGGGTGGCATTGCTGCTGCAGGGGTGTCGTTGCTGCCGTCGCAGGCGTTTGTCCGTCCCCTCTCCAGGGCAGCGCGGCGCTCGGGGGGCCATGGCTCGTGCTGGTGGCTCTGCGGTGTCACTTTGTCCCCTCCCTCCTGCCCTAATGGCTTTGCTCCTCTCCAGTTCCACGACAAGATCGAGCCCATGCTGGAGACCCTGGAGGGGCTCTCGTCCCGCCTGCGGCTGCCGCCCCTGATCCCCGCCGAGGTCGACAAGATCCGCGAGTGCATCAGCGAGAACAAAAACTCCACGGTGGAGCTGGAGAAGCTGCAGCCCTCCTTTGAGGCCCTCAAACGCCGTGGGGAAGAGCTCATTGCCCGGTCTCAGGGAGCAGACAAGGACCTGGCAGCCAAAGGTAGCTCTGGGTTGATTGAAGCGTCCAATTTCTCCCCAAACCGTGGCTCCATCACTGCTGGCGAGGCTTTGATGTCCCAGGGATGTGTTCCGGAGGTTCTCCTGGCTTTAGGAGGAAGGATGAGTCTTCTGGGTGGATTTGGGAGGTTCTCCTAGACTTAGGATCAAGGTTGAGTCCTCTGTATGGGTTTGGGTGGTTCTCGTGGTTTTAGAACCAAGGATGAGTCGGATGGATGGATGGATGGATGGATGGATGGATGGATGGATGGATGGATGGATCTGCTTCCATCTGGAGCAGACAGGCTGGCATCAATCAGAAGAGAAAAGAAGCATTTGTGGCTTCTCAGCCCAGCTGGCTCTTGTTGGTGGCCCCTGGGACAGGATTTGTTGATGTCCCTTCAGCATCTAATGGAGGGGAGGGACATCCCCAGCACAAAAAGCCCATCAGCACGATTGGCACTAATTGGCACCTTCCTTGGCAGATCAACAGGCAGCTCATGCACTGAGTGAGCAGGGACTTCATGCTAGAGGTGGCCAGAACAGAGGTTTGTTGGAGGGAGAGTGTGTGGGCAAATCTGCCCTGAGCTTGCACATCAATAAAGGCTTTTCTGCAAGCTGGAGTTTCTCACGTCCCTCAGAGTTAATGCTCTGATAGCCCTGGCCATCTTTATTCCCCTCTGGATATTCTGTTGGCTGTTTCTGAGTGTTTTCAAAAATGCTCTTGCATTGTCAAAACTGAACACTTCCATTTCCTTCCACAGTCATCCAGGACAAGTTGGATCAGATGGTTTTCTTCTGGGAAGACATCAAAGCTCGGACCGAGGAACGTGAGATGAAGTTCCTTGATGTCCTGGAGCTTGCAGAGAAGTTCTGGTACGACATGGCAGCGCTCCTGACCACCATCAAGGACACCCAGGACATTGTCCACGACCTGGAGAGCCCGGGCATTGACCCCTCCATCATCAAGCAGCAGGTGGAAGCAGCAGAGGTGAGGCCCACGGGGCTGCTCCTCAGTCTGGAGCTTGTCTGCCCTCAGCTTATCTGCTAAATCAGTTTTGTAGGCAGTCAGTCAGATTATGAGGAGTTATTTCCACTGCACTTTGGAGCTGCAAGGAAAAAGCCAGAAGTGGATTTCACATGTCCTTCACCTTAAATCACATTATCTGCTGCTGTTTTGGGAAGCACACGGAGCTCTGTGTGGTCAGAGCTCTGTGCCCACTTGCTCAGAGTGATGTGGAGGCTTGCAGGGCTCTGCTCCCAGCCCAAGCCAGAGGCTGGCTGGCTTGGGAAGATTATATTTAGATTTTGGTCAGAGCAGAGATAAGTGCTTGGATTTGTCTGTTGCTGGTTGCTTCAAGTGGCAAAATGCACTTCAGGTGGATTTGAGTTGACTCAGGCCTTGAGGAGCAGGGCTGTTTCTTTATGCTTTGCTAAGTTTAGCCTTGCTGCTCCCTTTTCATAACCATTCTAACTTTGGTTTGCACCTTTTGAACCTCCAAACCCTCACTCCTGTATTGACAAAACGCTCCTGTAAACACCCATCTCCTGTAAACATCATCTTCAGCCAGCACAGTTGAGGCTCAGAGCTAAATACAGATGTTGTTATTTTAGTCCCAGAGGTGGGAGCAGAGCAGGGTGGTGGTGGTGGTGACAAAAGTGGCCACCTGCTCTCTGTTGTGGAAGGGGCTGACAGCTGCTCTGTGAGCCAGCAGGAGTTAGCAGAACAAGAAGCTGATAAGGTTCACATTTACCCCTGAAAGGAATTCTACCAAGGTTGTTGACATGGAAACTGAGAGGAAGGAAAAGATAAATGAAAGAAACCTGCAGTTGGATGTTAGCTGAAAACAGTGGTGGAGGCTGCTTGGTACCAATGAACCCTGTGTTGATCTGTTGTGACCAATGAGTAAAGCATAAACTCTGTGGGAAGCTGTAAGAGACATCAGGCTGTTACAATCAAGATTTGGGAATCTTGAAACAAAGAGAGACGAGAGAAGCCTTCTGAAATTGCATCAGTTTCAGAGTTTATTATTTCCAGACTTGTTCTGTGTGACCATCTCAACAGCAACTCTGTGTCACCTGCTCTCAGGGTTTGGAGTTGGGCTGTTGGCCAAGGTGCAGGGCACTGGAGCAGGAAGGACCCTCCTGCTCATGGAGCAGTTTTGGAAGAGGGCTTGATCATGAAGGTTTTCCTTCTGTGGCTGTGCCTCTGCAGACTATCAAGGAGGAGACAGACGGGTTGCACGAGGAGCTGGAGTTCATCCGCCTCCTGGGGACTGATCTCATCTTTGCCTGCGGTGAGACTGAGAAGCCAGAGGTGAAAAAGAGCATTGATGAGGTAGGGAGAGCTTCCCCTCCAGATAAAATCAGGTGGGAGCAAGTGGGAGCTCTGGTTGTGGAGCCTAACGAGTTCTGTGTTGCTCAGATGAACAACGCCTGGGAAAACCTAAACAGGACGTGGAAGGAGAGGCTGGAGAAGCTGGAGGAAGCCATGCAGTCAGCTGTGCAGTACCAGGACACACTCCAAGTAAGAGGCAGGGCTGCTGCTGTGGAGTGGGTGGGCCTTGGGAGCACCAGTGTGAGCCCTGTCCCCGGAGCTGTGCTGGGATTTGCACTTCCATAAGGCAGGAGACATCTCCTGGGTGAGAGGCTCTGAGGGAGCCTGAGCTCAACCACAGCAGCTCTGAGGAGGAGCAGATTTTGCTCTTCCCAAAGCTTGATTGGATGAGGGAAGGAAGAGGGAGCTGGACAGAGCTGCCCTGACAGAGGAGTTCCATGTCTGTGGGGTGGTGGGGGGACCATCTCCATCCCCTGCCCATCTCCATCCCCTGCCCATCTCCATCCCCTGCCCATCTCCATCCCCTG
>WBNP01005247.1:101270-117231 GCA_013401095.1 Passerina amoena
ACCATCTCCATCCCCTGACCATCTTCAGGGGGACACTTTGCCATTCCCTCACGTTGTCCTTGCTCCTTCCAGGCCATGTTTGACTGGCTGGACAACGCTGTGATCAAACTGTGCAACATGTCCCCTGTGGGCACCGACCTGAGCACGGTCAAGGAGCAGATGAATGAGATGAAGGTACCTGGGAGGGGAGGGAGAGGTTCCTGTGCCGCTGCTTCGCCTCACAGAGCTCCAGTGATTCACTCTGCCTCTGGTTTTTGTCCTGCTTGTCTTGGCAGGAGTTTAAAATGGAGGTTTACCAGCAGCAGATTGAGATGGAAAAGCTTAATCACCAAGGTGAACTGATGCTAAAAAAGGCTACGGATGAGACAGACAGAGACATCATCAAGGAGCCACTGACAGAGCTCAAACATCTCTGGGAGAACTTGGGCGAGAAGATTGCTCACAGACAGGTAGAGTGAGCACCTGGGGCTGTCACAGGATCAAACTGGCTCTGGTGCTCCCCAGCCCTTTCAAACTCCCCTTTTCCATCCCTGTCCTTGCCCAGCACAAGCTGGAAGCCGCCCTGCTGGCCCTGGGCCAGTTCCAGCACGCCCTGGCAGAGCTGATGGCCTGGCTGACCCACACTGAGGAGCTGCTGGACGCCCAAAAACCCATCAATGGAGACCCAAAAGTCATCGAGGTGGAACTTGCAAAGCACCACGTGAGTACTTTCCCACTCCAGATACATTTTTAGCCCATTCCCATGGCAGCACTCAGTTTCTCATGAGGGATTTGAGCTGTTTTGATCCCTGGGAGAGGGCAGGGTGTTCAGGAGAGGTTTCCAACCTTTGCCCACCTCGTGCAGGTGCTGAAGAACGACGTCCTGGCCCACCAAGCAACCGTGGAGACAGTGAACAAAGCAGGGAATGAGCTGCTGGAGTCGAGTGCAGGGGACGACGCCAGCAGCCTGCGGAACCGCCTGGAGAAGCTGAACTCCTGCTGGGAGTCAGTGCTGCAGAAAACAGAGGAGAGGGAGCAGCAGCTGCAGTCCACCCTCCAGCAGGTCAGCGGGAGGCAGTGGGAATACCCCCCTGTGCTGTGGGTGCCACTTTCCCCTTTGTTTTAGGGAGAAATAAAAGGGGGGAAAGGGTTGGGGCGACACTGGGATTTTTTTATGGAAGTTTTTCTGTACCTGCTGTGGTTCAGTGCCTGCCCAGGAGTGCACTGGGGACCAGGCACACCTGTGGGTTGTGGACACGCCAGTCTCACCCTCCTGAACTCGCTGGCACATCCAGCTCTGCCTCTTTATCTGCTTTCAAAGCAAACCCAGCGTTACCCCTGGCACTTGATCAATGGTGGCTGATGTCATCTGATCCGGGGCCGATTCTCTGTTCCCCAACAGGCTCAGGGTTTCCATGGTGAGATTGAAGACTTCCTCCTGTGGCTAACGAGGATGGAGAGCCAATTGTCGGCCTCAAAACCCACAGGAGGTCTGCCAGAAACTGCCCGGGAACAGCTCAATGCCCACATGGTAATTTCTCAGGAGAGATCTTTTTAAAATTTTTTTTCCTTTAAAGCTTTTAATTCAGCAAGTTCCTGTCAAATATCAGCATCAAAACTTCTCCGTTCTGTGTGTGATGGGGAGAACAGGCTGCTCTGGTCTCCTCTTAGAGATCATTTTGCATTTGATGCCTGGAGCGACCATCAGGATGCTTTAAGCGCCTTCCCTCGGCTCAAAGTGTCGCTCTGCTGTCACTTCCCAGCCTCATGTTCCCGTCACCTGCAGCCTTGCAGCACGACATGTTCCCTCCCTGAGCTTTTCCCTGCCTAACCCTTGCCTGGTGGCTCTTTGCAGGAGCTGTACAGCCAGCTCAAAGCCAAGGAGGATGTCTACAGCCAGCTGCTGGCCAAGGGGAGGCTGATGCTGCTCAACCGCGATGATTCCGGCTCCAGCTCGAAGACAGAGCAGAGCGTGGCCCTGCTGGAGCAGAAATGGACTCTGGTCAGCACCAAGATGGAGGAGAGAAAGGTAACATTGAGGGGAAAAATGCATCCAGCCTTGCCCCATGGTCTGACTGGGATGGTGTTCACAGGGGTCTGAGGATGAGGGAAGAGACGAGGATCTGACTCCGTGTTTCAGAAGGCTGATTTATTATTTTATCATATATAAAATAATATATATGATATATATATTATTTATATATACTAAAAGAATAGAAGAAAGGATTTCATCAGAAGGCTGGCTAAGAATAAAATAGGAAAGAATGATCACAAAGGCTTGTGGCTTGGACTCTCTGCCCGAGCCAGCTGACTGTGATGGGCCATTAATTAGAAACAACCCCATGAGACCAATCCCAGATGCACCTGTTGCATTCCACAACAGCAGATAACCATTGTTTGCATTTTGTTCCTGGGGCCTCTCAGCTTCTCAGGAGGAAAAATCCTGAGGAAAGGATTTTTCATAAAAGATGTCTGTGACGGTCTGACAGCAGCTGCTCCCTGTTTTCCCACACAAATTTGGGATTTTTTATCCATCTCCCTTGGCTGTGAAGGTTGAGTCTGTTTCTCAGGTGGTGCTGAGTGTCAGGCTATTGGCGTGGGGGTTTTTTTTGTAGTCATCAGAATTGGTTAAATCACACAGAAAATGAGGGTGAAATGGGTTAATTCAGGGAGGTGGGAAGAAGCCTCCTGCAGCTCTCAAAGGCAGGCTTTGTTGGTCCAGCCAAACCCTCCTCCGAGCTGACTCCATCCTCAGCTTTTGGCTGGGGATGAGATAAAACAAGGGCCTGGGCCCAGGATAAATCTGCAGCTGCTCCATCAGAGCCTCATCCCCCGTGCAGCCAGCCCTGTCCCCACGGAGATCCCTTCCCAGGAAGCCGAGGGTGACGCAGCTGCTCGTGTGCTGAGGAAGGGCTCCTCTTTCAGGGACCATTCTTGTTTGGAGAGAAAGCCTTGCCTTTCAGTGCAGCCCCCTCCCCTTGGCACAGCGCTGGCGCTTCTGGCCTGGGGTGATGAGGTTCCTGCTGCAGGGACACAAAGGCTGCCTCTGTCTGCAGATCACAGCTCTCACCCCTCCGTGTTGTGTTTTTTCCTCTCTTTTTTCCTCTCCCTTCCCCGCTGCCACAGGCGAAGCTGGAGGAGGCATTGGCCCTGGCCACGGACTTCCAGAACTCCCTCCAGGATTTCATCAACTGGCTGACCCTGGCTGAGCAGAGCCTGAACATTGCGCCACCCCCCAGCCTCATCCTGGCCGCGGTGCTGGCCCAGATCGACGAGCACAAGGTACCCAGGGGCTCCATCCCCGGGATATGGAGGGAGCCAGGGTGGCTCCTCACCTCTCCCGCGGCTCCTGGAGGTCACATCCATCCCCTCTGACCCGTGGGACACCCTTTGCTGTGTGCAGGTGTTCGCCAACGAGGTGAACGCGCACCGGGATCGCATCATCGAGCTGGACCAGACTGGGAACCAGCTGAAGTTCCTCAGCCAGAAGCAGGACGTGGTGCTGATCAAGAACCTGCTGGTCAGCGTCCAGTCCCGCTGGGAGAAGGTGGTGCAGCGCTCGGTGGAGCGGGGACGGGCTCTTGATGATGCCAGGAAGAGAGCCAAGCAGGTGAGGGGCATAGGAAAGGTGTGGCAAACCCCAAGGAAGGACCAGCAGGACCACAAAGGGCCTGGAGACACCACCAGTGGGATGTTTCAGGCTTGCTTGCATTGCCTTGCAGTTCCACGAAGCCTGGAAGAAGCTGATTGATTGGCTGGAGGATGCAGAGAATCACCTGGACTCAGAGCTGGAGATCTCCAATGATCCTGACAAAATCAAGCTGCAGCTCTCCAAACACAAGGTGAAGCTCTGCCAAAGCCAGGCTGGTGCTGGGTGGGCTGGAAGGGGCTCTGTTGGGAGGGTGAGCAGGGCAATATCTCCTCTGGCAGGACAGCAGAAAAGCCTGTCCATGCCTCCCATTGCCATGGAAATCTGGGAATCCTCACAGGATTTCCAGGCTTTCTGAAGCAGTTTTATTTTCTCTCCATTTCCCAGGAGTTCCAGAAGACTCTGGGTGGGAAGCAGCCTGTGTATGACACCACCATCAGGACAGGCAGAGCCCTCAAAGAAAAAGCCTTGCTTCCAGATGACACTCAAAAACTGGACAATCTGCTGGGAGAAGTCCGGGATAAGTGGGACACAGTGTGTGGGAAATCCGTGGAAAGGTGAGCCCAGCCCCAAGGCTGCACCAGCAGTGCCACAGGGAGGGTGTGGGGTCACTGGGGTGTGACAAAAGGAGGTGGGTTTGCTCATGGATGCTCACTGGGGTGTTTGTTTTCCAGGCAGCACAAGCTGGAGGAGGCCCTTCTGTTCTCTGGGCAGTTCATGGATGCTCTGCAGGCTCTGGTGGATTGGCTCTACAAGGTGGAACCCCAGTTAGCTGAGGACCAGCCTGTCCACGGGGACCTAGATCTGGTCATGAACCTGATGGATGCTCACAAGGTGAGAGCAGCTTTCCCCAGCTCTTCTCCGAGTCCTGAGTGGGGCAAAAAGATGCCCCAAAAAATGCCCAAAATGAAACAAACTTGGCTGTTGGAAGTGGATGACTCCTGAGACCTCTGGCTTTAATTTAGGCAGTGATTATAAAAATGTCTTCAACAAAAACTGAAAAATAATGAGAATTGATTCATCCTCACCAAGTGCCAGAGAGCAGACACGGAGCTGATGCTTTGCTGCTTGCCCTGCTTTCCTGCAGTGGATAAAAAGAGGAAAAAACAGCAAAAAAACGGGGAGAACTTCCACATTACTGGGAAGGCGACAGCAGTGGAGCTGCCTGGCCTTGCTCAGCTTCTGCTGTGTCCACGCAGGTGTTCCAGAAGGAGCTGGGGAAGCGCACGGGGACGGTGCAGGTGCTGAAGCGCTCGGGCCGGGAGCTCATCGACAACAGCCGGGACGACACCACCTGGGTGAAGGTGCAGCTGCAGGAGCTGAGCAACCGCTGGGACACGGTGTGCAAGCTGTCTGTGTCCAAACAAACCCGCCTGGAGCAGGCCCTCAAGCAGGTGAGGAGAAAAACCATGGCTGGAAACTCTCTTGGGATGCTTTGCTGGGCTCCAGGGGAAGAGGTTTTGCCTTCTCCAGGTAGGACATGCCAGCCCTGCAGTGCTTCCTGAGAAGCTATGGGGTGGTATCAGGCTGTTTCTCGTTGTTTTTTCTAAAAAATTAGCAGATAAAGGCTGGTTTGAAAAAGGGAGGATGGAAAGGTCTCACTGATGTGCACAGCAGTGACCAGACAGGCCTCCAGGGGAAGAGGATTTGCCCTCTCCAGGCAGGACACAGTGGTTCCTGTGAAGCCCTGCAGTGCTTCCTGAGAAGCAGTGGGGTGGTATCAGGCTGTTTCTCGTTGTTTTTTCTAAAAAAGGAGCAGATAAAGGCTGGTTTGAAAAAGGGAGGGTGGAAAGATCTCACTGATGTGCACAGCAGTGACCAGACAGGCCAGGCCGGTGTTCACCGGTGTCCAGAGGGACTCGACTGGAGCTAAAAAAATTTAAAAAAAACAACCAAAAAGGTCAAAGGCTCTTAAGCAGCTTTTACTTCAAGTAGGCAATTTACAGAATAAACTACCCAGGTGCCAAATTGCTCAGGATACAGCACTTGTGCTGTTTTTAAAAACATTTCCTTCTGCAGAGCAGCTGATGGTGAGGGGAGGGAGGTGCCAGAGTGCCCGGCAGCCCAAACCCCAGCCCCAAACAGGGCTTTCCCCCCTTTTTGAGTATTTTTAAAGCCCTTTTCAGCCCTCCAGCTGCCAGGAGGGAATGCAGCAGCCTGTCTGGGGAGGAGGAGGGCTGACCAAAGCCTGTGCTGTTGTTGCTGCAGGCTGAGGAGTTCAGGACAGCCGTGCACATGCTGCTGGAGTGGCTCTCGGAGGCAGAGCAGTCCCTGCGCTTTCGGGGAGCGCTGCCCGACGACGCCGAGGCCCTGCAGGCCCTCATCGATGCCCACAAGGTAAGGGGCAGCTCCAAAACACCACCCAGGGCAAGCTTGGAGGGGGGAATATCAGTAGATAATTCCTTTGTGGCTTGCAGGAGTTCATGAAGAAGGTGGAGGAGAAGAGGGTGGACGTGAATGCGGCGGTGGGGATGGGCGAGGTCATCCTGGGCGCCTGCCACCCCGACTGCATCACCACCATCAAGCACTGGATCACCATCATCCGAGCCAGGTTTGAGGAGGTGAGTCCTGCAGGCTGGTGGTGGTCCCAGGGAGAGCTGGGTCCTGCTCCAGGTTTCCCACACTGAGTGGTCACCCCGTGTTTCCAACAGGTTCTCACATGGGCAAAGCAGCACCAGCAGAGGCTGGAGTCGGCACTTTCCGAGCTGGTGGCCAATGCAGAGCTTCTGGAGGAGCTCCTGGCTTGGATCCAGTGGGCTGAGACCACCCTGATCCAGCGGGACCAGGACCCCATCCCCCAGAATATTGATCAGGTCAAAGCGCTCATCTCCGAGCACCAGGTGAGCCCCGAGCTGAGCTCGGGACAGGGGCAGGGAAGGGAGGCTCCTCCTGGCTCCCTGGGTGCAGGAGGCACTGCCTTCTCCTGGAATTCCCTATTCCCAACTGGAGCAAAACCAGCCCAGGGATGATCTCCAGCCCTGGCAAACCCAAGCCAGCCCTGAGCAGCAGCTCAGCCACAATCCCCAATCGCTGGTGCTTGATGCTCACCTCCCTCCACAGGCCTGGCACGTCCCAGTGAGGGCTGGAAAGCAAAAAAGGCTGGAATTACAAAGGGGTTTTTTTCATCCTTGCTGTGTTTTGACAGTCCTTTATGGAGGAGATGACACGGAAACAGCCGGACGTGGACCGGGTGACGAAAACCTACAAAAGAAAAGCGACTGAGCCTCCCCACGGGCCCTTCATCGACAAATCCCGCAGCAACAGTGAGTCTGCTCTGGGTCCTAGCATGGCAGGAAATGAAACTCCTAGGAAGATAATTAGCTCTGATTATCAATTAATGAGGCATCCTGCGCTAACAGCCGCCAGGAAGGCGCTGAGCCTCGTCAGGAGGGGAGAATCCAGGTGACATCTCCCAAAACAGCCAGGCTGGGGGTGCTGTTCCTGGGGTTGCTTAGGCCAGCATGGTTCCCCCCTCTCTTTCTCTCTCTGGGATGAAGTTTTGGGGTCTTTTAATGTGGTTTCTTGAAGCCAGAGTCCAGTGTGAGTTCCTGAGTGCTGGGGGTGTGGGTGTAGAGCTGTCTGTCACCCTGTCCTCCCACCTGGGGACAGCAGCCAGCAAGGCCGTGGGAGGTTTTCCCTTTCCCTTCCAAAAAACCAAAACACATTTCACTGCTGCTCTTCAGACTCCATGAACAGCACCTCAAACAACTCCTCTCCCTTTTTTTTTCTCCAGGGAAATGCTTGGGGCAGGCTGCTCCCCCCAGCATGCCCATTATCTCCCAGTCAGAAACGAAGAATCCCAGGATAAACCAGCTCTCAGCACGCTGGCAGCAGGTCTGGCTGCTGGCCCTGGAGAGGCAGAGGAAGCTCAACGATGCCCTGGACAGGCTGGAGGAGGTAACAGCCCCTGGCTGCTCTGGGCAGGGTGGGAGCTGGGAGTTCATCCCCAGAGAGGTGCAAGAAGCATTTTACATCAGTGTTGCCTCAGCTTTTACAGATAGTTCCTGCTGCCTTTTCAGAAATCAAATATTCCTAAAATATTAAGGCTAAAAAACCCTTTGGTGATTAAGTAATTAACTGCACATTAACCAGCTTTATGCCCCCTGTATTTGGTATCTGTAGAGGTAATGACAGCCAGGCCCTGCTTTCCTCTTAGTAATTAGTTTAACAATTACTGTCTCTATTTTATCCAACCGTCTAATGCCATTTTTGTTTTTATTTATGCTTAACAAAGCAGCTATGCCCAGAAGTGAGTGGTTTTTTTGTTTTCTGTTGCTTTTGCTGTAGGTCAGTTCAGTTCCTTCGTATCCATGTTTTTTCTTTGTTGCTTTTCACCCCAAGAATGTTTAGAAAGAGACAAAAGGAAAAAAAAAAACTTAAAATTGTTGTCTTACCTTGGTGTGAGCTGCTTGAGCTGGTGGGGTCCTTTTGGGGTGGGGTGTTTAAATTGGAGGGTGTTAGGCTGGGACTTGTAAAGTTGGAAGATGAGCAAGAAATCCCTTCTTGGCTGCTCAGAGGGAAAGGGAGTGGGGAGATCCGTGTCCAGATTGATGCTGGCAGTGGGAATTCCTCCCTGGCAAGTGCCTGGGGTGAGGAAGCCTCCCCAGAAGGCCGAGCAGAAGGGCTGTGTGTGTGTCTGTGTGCCTGTAGCTGATCCTGCCTGCCTGTGTGTCCCCGCAGCAGCGTGGGCAGCGCTGCATCCCCAGCTCCTGGGATGCACAATCCACCTGCTGGCTGTTGGCTCCGCTGTGTGTCCTGTGCTGGGAATTCTCTCTGGGCAAAGCCCTCGCTGGGAATTGTCTGGAAAAATCCAGATAAACCTTCCAGGAGGGCGGGCAGGGAGTGGCGGCGCCGGGAGCTCGCCCAAGGGCGTTTTGGGGTGGGTCTGTGAGTGCTGCTCCTTTGGGGTTTCCCCCAGTGACTCTCCCTGGGTTTGCCTTCCAGTTGAAGGAGTTTGCAAACTTCGACTTTGACGTCTGGAGGAAGAAGTACATGCGCTGGATGAACCACAAGAAGTCCCGGGTGATGGATTTCTTCCGGCGCATCGACAAGGACCAGGACGGGAAGATCACGCGGCAGGAATTCATCGACGGCATCCTGGCTTCCAGTGAGTCCCTGCACCCAGCCTGGGAAAACCTTGCTGCTCCTGAATGCCTGTTTCTGATTGAGGAGCTCCTCTTTTCCTCGTTTCCTTCCAGAATTCCCCACCACCAAGCTGGAGATGACGGCGGTGGCCGATATCTTTGACCGCGACGGTGACGGCTACATCGACTACTACGAGTTTGTGGCTGCCCTCCATCCCAACAAGGACGCCTACAGACCCACCACTGATGCTGACAAGATCGAGGATGAGGTGAAGCACCAAAAAAAGGGGGTGCTCAGCAGGGTTGGGGGCGGTTCAGGCTGTGGGTTGGCAGTGGGGAAGAGAAAAACTCGATTAGAAGAAGATTTTGGCGGTGCTGAGCCAAATTAATTGGTTGGAACTGAGGTGTTTTAGAAGGAAAGGCTGCTTGGGGCTGTTTTATCAGAGCAGTGATTTGCACGGGGGGAGGCTCCCAAAATCCTGGTTGCTCACCTCTCGTGTTGGTGGTGGCAGGTCACCAGGCAAGTGGCCCAGTGCAAGTGTGCCAAGAGATTCCAAGTGGAGCAGATCGGCGAGAACAAATACCGGGTAAGGCAGAGGGGGATGGAAACCCTCCCAAATCCTCCTCCCCCTTCCCACCGAGGGAGGGGGCATCACCCAGGGGGTGCCCAGCTTGGCACAGGGAGGGAACCCGGGGTGTGGCAGAGACCTCGTCCCCTGGCACGGGCAGAGGTGGCTGGGATGTGTTGTCCCAGCTCCATCCTTGGCCCCAGGGCGTTCCCTGAACTGGGAGAACATAAAAGTGTCCCTGTTCTGGGGCAGGCAGCCCAGGGGCCCCGTGAAATGCTGCATTCACTGGGCTGGAGCCGCCCTTGAAGTTTCCCTGCTGGATGAGTGTACCTTGTGCCTGTGTTTTTCTTAGCTCGCTCCCGAAGAAGGGAGAAGGATTTCCTGACAGAATCTCTTTGTAACCAGCTGCTGGTTGTGTTTCAAACCCTTCACCGAGGTGAAGTGGCGGCAGAATTCCCACTTTCACCCCCCCCCAGCTGGGTTTGGGGTTGATGTTCCAGCTGGGAGGAGCTGATCCCCCTCCAGCAGCACCGGCCCCAAGCTCCCAGAGCTTCTCCTTCCCCCCAGATAGCCCAAAACCCCCCTCAGATTTCTAACTCCTGCAGTTAACAGATTTCATGGTTGTTGCACTGTTAATCCCATAAATGTTTTTCTTGTTTTTCTTTTCCCCCTCCTCTTCCTCTGGACTTTCCTCCCCTCTCCCCCTTCCCTCTCCCTCCATAGTTCTTCCTCGGCAATCAGGTACAGTTTACCTCGTGGTGCTGTCTCTCACCTCTGGAATTTTTTTTAACCTCTGTGTGTTGTGATGCTGCTCTGTCCTGTGGTGCTGTGGGAGGATGTGATCTGGGAGCTCTGCTCAGCAGAGCCTGGTACAGAGGAGTGCCACCCCCCAAAAAAAAAAAAAAAAAAAATTGGGCAGAAAAAAGGAAAAAAATCTGATGGAAAAAAAGCAGGATTTGGTAAAAGTGCAGAGATTTTTCTCTCTGAGATCCTCCCCTGGATTTGCTGGGGATGTTCATGGTGGTGAATTATGGTCACTGGATGTGTTCTGCTGAGGGGCACAGCCAGCCCAGGGGGTACAACCTGCACCAGGCTCGGGGTGGGTTTGGGCTGCAATCACCATGGAATGAGAGCGCTGAGTAATCCTGTAGGACAACTAAACCCTCATCCTGCTACTCCCACTGAGTAACTCCTCACTGGGGCAAGGCTCCCCTCCCAGAACCTGCATGTATCCTGAGAGTGTTGTGACCTGAAATGAGCCCAGCCTCCTTTGGAACAGGGCTGGAGCACCCTGTGTCCCTCTGATGTCCCCACAGCCCCTGCCCAGATAAAAAAAGCTTATTTTTCACATGCAGTGATGGTGCCCACCCAAAAAGATGCCCCAAAAGGTGCCCAAAATGAAACAAACCTGGATGTTGGAAGTGGATGACTCCTGAGAGCTCTGGCTTTCATTTCGGCAGTGATTGTAGAAATGTCTTCAACAAAAACTGAAAAATGATGAGAATTGATTCGTCCCTGGGGTTGGCTCTTGAAGGACACCTCATGTAGAGGTTTCCCTGCTCCCTTCCCTGCCTGTGAGCACAGTGGCAGCTCTTAAAATGAGACACAAACACCTTGGTAGGACCCTCGAGCAGGGAGATCCACCAATGGTCCTGGTCCCGTATCCCTGTGGGTCAGAGATGTCACCTCCTGCCCTGACCCATCCCAGACACTTTGCATTCTCTGTTTTCATTGAATCTCTTATTTTTTGCGTCTCCACCCACAGAAAATGTTCCTGTTTGGGGGTTTTTTCCCCCTTTTTTTAATCATTCTGGGGGAGGGTCTTGCCTCCCAAACCTGGTTCTCCTGTCTTCTCATCCCAGCAGGTGCTCTGCAGACCTGGGTGCAGAGCTGCCACATCCCAGCCAGGCTCTCCATGTCCCTCCCAGGTCTGGCAGACCCAGGAACCTGGGCTTGGGTGTCCAGGAGATTTTAGGGCACCTTTACAAACACATGCTTTTGATCTGGGGTGCACTTTTTTGATCTCACAGGCATTCCAAACCACTAATGAACATGGCGATCACTAATCAGCATTGCTGGGCACTCCTGCCTGGATTCCCATCACTCTGCACTCATCCAAACATCCTCACTGGGCAATTGCTGCAGCAGGGGCTTTGTGGCTGGTGGGGTCAAGTCTGAGGCTCAGGGGAGTCCCTGGGTTTCAGACTTGCTTGGTGGTGATCAGAGGTGTCTGGCTCAGCTTGTCCTGCTGAATCAGCCGGCTCCTTCCCTCGTGGGCTGCACCAAGAGGGTCAGGGCATTGCCAGCCTCTATTTCCTTCACAAAAAAAAAAAAAAAAAGGAAAGAAACTACAATTCTGGCTGAGAAAACCCATCCAACCCCAAATTCTAAAATTTCCTTTGAAATTAAAGCGTTTGGGTTGGTTGCATCATCTTCAAACCAGGCAGGAAAATTCCTCATCAACTGGGGATTTACCTCTCACTTATTCCAGAAGAACCTGTCTGGAGAAGCCTTTAAACTGTGGAATAGGTGGCTGAGAGCCTTTGGTGCAGCCTGGGGAGGGAAGGAGCCGTGTGGCCCTGGTTGTTCCCCTTTCCCTGACCCTTTCCTTGCCCCACAGTTTGGAGATTCCCAGCAGCTGCGGCTGGTGCGGATCCTGAGGAGCACGGTCATGGTCCGTGTGGGAGGAGGATGGATGGCCCTGGACGAGTTTCTAGTGAAGAATGACCCGTGCAGAGGTAAGGCTTGATGCAATCTGGGTCTTCTCACCCACAGAGGGGAGTTTGGATGCTGTGGCTGGGTGACCAGCGTGGGTCATTGTCCACATGGGCAGGAGCTGGAGAAAACAGATCCAAAGCAAACCAAGAATTCAGAATCACCAGATTTGGTGATGCTGCAGCAAACCTGGCAGTGTTTATCCAGGGAAAGAGGGGAAGGGTTGTGTTTTCCTTGGTTTTAAGGCCTCAGCAAGTGGAGCTGGGGTCGCCTCTCACCTCCTCCCCAAAACCTTGAGGTTTGACAGTGGTCAGAACCACTGGGCTGGACCAGAGCCATGCCCAGGGGGCAGAGCATGATTAGCCAGGGGCTGGCCAGGACTGGAGCGTGTTTTGGAGAGTGCACCGTGCTTCCCTGGGGTCTCTGGGGTGCTAATTGCTTCGGCTGTGTCTTGTTCAAGCTGCTGCATTCCGCGCTCCGGCTGCCCGACGGCTCTTGCTGAAAGCAGCATGATTTACAGCGAGCTGAGCTCCCCCTCAGGCTTTTCCTGCTCCTCCTCCGCCCTTCACGCTTTGCAGCAGATGTTTTGCAGCGCTGACATCGAGGTTGTTTCTGTCCCTTGCTTATCTCAGCGTGGTGCTTCCCTTCTGCTTTCTTGGCTTTCTGGCCCCGGAATTCCTCCGGTGTCCCGTAAGGCTCAGTGCATGCCCTCGCTCTCTGTCTGAACACCCCTGAGCATGAAGCACCCTGGCACACGTCAGCTGAAGCCCACAGACCTTCTCCTTGCTTGGTTGCCCCTTGCTTGTCAAAAGGAGACCCTCCAGCTCTTTGAGGCGTTTGGATGAGAGTTTTTTGAAAAGTCGGTTTTCAAAAAAGTTGGGAAGGTGTTTTCCTCTCCTCTCTCCCCAAATAATACGTGGAGAGCTGCCCAGAGCTGTGAGAGAGCAGAATCTCTCTCCGATTCTCAAGGATCTCAACCCTTCAAAGCTGCTTTTGCTATTTTGAAGCCACATTAAAGATCACACTGGCTGCTGTTGTGACACGGTGAGTTTAAAGGCCATCAGGATGCACAAGAGAGGAACTGAGCATCCAGTGTGAACTCCTGGCCCTGGGGCAGCTTTTAATCAGCCAGTTTCTCAAAGAGCTGAGCCATGGTTTTAAGGCAGAGCAGGAGAACCTTGCTGCTCTCAGAGATGGGCGTGGGGAGATGCCCAAAGAAGCTGCTCCCAGCCCTGGAGCCTCCTGAGCCCTGATGAGGATGTTGAATCCCTCCAAAGCTGAGTTCTCCTCCCTCTCTCCGTTGCAGCACGAGGAAGGACCAACCTGGAGCTGCGGGAGAAGTTCATCCTGCCCGAGGGAGCCTCGCAGGGGATGACCCCGTTCCGCTCGCGGGGCCGCCGGTCCAAACCCTCCTCCAGAGCAGCCTCCCCGACCAGATCCAGCTCCAGTGCCAGCCAGAGCAACCACAGCTGCGCCTCCATGCCCTCCTCTCCAGCCACCCCAGCCAGTGGAGCCAAGGTGGGGACAGGGGGGAAGCTTTCCCTTCCCTTCAGGGACTCCAAAACCCAGATGAGGAGCTGCAGGTGCCGGGAGGAGGAAGGTTGGGGCTCTAGGAGGTGCTCCTTGGTGTCCAGGTGGGATGGGGGTGGGATGCTGCAGGACAGATTTCCAGGTTTCCAGCCCTCCTGTGGCTCCACAGGAGGGTGCCCAGCGCTCGCCGTGCAGCTGAAGGCTCCTGGTGCCCTTGGCAGGGCTGTGGTGTCAGGAGGAAACCATCACCCCTCATCTCTCCTTCCCCACCATGTCATTATTTCATCACCTGTTGGGTTTTTTCCCTTTATTTTAATTTATGTAATTCCTGTTTGGTTCTCGCTCCATTTTAGTGCCGTTTCCCCCTCCCCCCATTTTCCAGATACTCTCCCCTTTCTCTTTTTTTTTTTTTTTTTTTTTTTTTTTTTTTTTACCACTCATCCCACCTCTCCCCCCCTTTCCTTGGCTTTTCCATTTCACAGACTCCACACCACTTCTCCCGATGTTATGACAAACCCTGGTTGATAAACAGTAAAGCGGGCACCCCCCTGAGGGGAATCGATTATTCCGACTTCCAGCTCCCCAGCACCGAGGTAGAGTATGGTCTGCCAGCCCCCAGGAGGAGCTGCTGGCAGGCTGGAGTGCCCCTGGCACGGAGCCATCCCACTGCCCTGCCTGCTCCTAACGCTTTCCTCCTGGTAGAGCAGCGCTTGTAGCACCGCTAACGCTCCAACTGTCGGTTTTTCATGAGTCTCCAACTCGGATTGAAATTTAAAAGTCGGCTTCAAAGTGAAGCACAACGCTTCCAATTCACCCTCACCTGCTTCCAAACGGTGTTAATCCTCTCGTGCTTTGAAAAATGTATTAATTTTCTGAGCTTTATTGGAAAGGGGCCGTGTTTGGCTTCCCAAAAATTGAAATCCAGCAGCCGAGTTGAGACTTGAAAATCAGCTACAGCGCATGCACCGTAAGCACAGCGCCTCAGTTTTATGGAGAGCTTGTGTTTATCACCGTGTTCAAGCACGTCTGGTGTGTCCAGCCACCGCCTTGATGCTCCCAGGAGGATGAATTTGGGCTGAGGCTTTGGTTTCCCTCAAGTTTTCAGCCTCCTCGTGGACTTTTCCTGCCCTTGCGAGTGGGTGATGAGAAGCACTGGGTAGATCCCGCTGGTTCCCTGTGTCTTGCTCAGCGGTGCTTCCGTGTGCAAAATGGGTTAATTTGATTCACCAGGAGGTCAGGAGCACTTCCCCAATTGCCCCAAATTGATGCTTGCTGCCTATTTTATAATAGGATCAAGGATGAGAATCGAAATCTCTGATGATGACAGTGATACCTTGAAAATCGCGTGTTAATGGATTTTGATTCCCTCAGCTGCCCCTCTCTCCCTGCAGCTCCAGTTTCATCACATTCCAACATTTCTGAGGTTCTCAAAACCCACAAAATCGCAGGGGATGGAGGAAAACCCCTCCAGCTGTGGGAAATGCCCTCTGGGATTTGTGTCCATCTCTCCAGGGATGCAGCACCCCTAAAACCGCCAGGGCTGGGGACACCACAGGCAGGCGCTTTCCTGCAGCTCTGCCCCAAACCCAGAGCTTTGGATGGTGAACTGGAACTGGAGCTGCCTTTTCCAGCTGGATCCAGGTGCCCTCGCCCTGCTGGCACCTTCCCCTTGGCTTCCTGCAGCAGCAGTGGGAGCAGAGTTGCCTGTTGTGCTGCTTCACCCCACACCAGCTGCACTTCCAACATCTTAAAGGTCGGGAAAAGGCACCGTGAAAAGAGCTGAGCTGCTGTGGTTTGTCTCCCTGTCCATCACTTCTCCAATTTGGCTGCCTCTGGGCACGGGGAGTGGTGTGGACATCAGCACCAGGGTGTCCCTGCACCTCTGCCCTGTGCTACTCAAGATCCTGAGGTGGACTTGACCTTCCAAAATGCTCCTGAGCTGCTTGGATGCTAAAATCCTTATTTTTCCCATATTCCACATTCCCTTTGTGGAGGTTTCCAGCCCAGCTGATGCTGTCTCTTAACAGCTTTGCTCAGAATTTTTTTTTTCTCATCCTACAGCTCACAAACTGCCATTCCCCTCCAAATTTTCAGCCTTTGGGCTTTCCCCTTATTTTATAAACCACCGAAACAGCAGCTTGTGCCTTCCCTGACCATTGAGATGGGGGTTCCTTGAATGCCCAGATTTTTGCTGAGGATCTGATCTGGGCTGTGCCCCGGGCCTGTCGGGGTGCAGGTGGCAGCTGAAGGATGTCCTGTGTGTGCTTCCTCCCAAGGTGACCCCCTCGGCGGGCAGCAAGCTGAAGCGCCCCACCTTCCACTCCAGCCGGACCTCCCTGGCTGGGGACACCAGTAACAGCTCCTCCCCAGCCTCAACAGGTGCCAAACCCACTCGGGCAGGTGAGTGAGGGGAAAAGATGGGAAAACTCCCCCCC
>WBNP01005249.1:0-15357 GCA_013401095.1 Passerina amoena
TACAGACTGCTCTGAAAAAAAGCAAAATATTGTGGCCTGTCACTTGGTGTTCATTGAGGCCACACATGACCATAGGCAATGTTAGTGAGGAACACAGTGCTGGAAATTGTTATTTCAAATTAAAAATTATGCAGCTAAAGGAAAAGATAGGATTTTATCATTCCATCTGTATATAGCATGGAAAAAATAAAACCCATTTAAAAAACCCCCTGATTTCAATGGCTGAGGACAAACCAGTTCCTGGGTTGTCTCAGGGATACAATAGGGAAATTTTGGCATTCTAGGAACAGCTTTGTTCTGTTACCAACATCAGGAGCTCGTGGAAAGCCTTCAACAAATGCAGTCATCTGTCATCTCTTTCAAACTCTGCTGTTGTGACCCATTTCCCTTCCTGTTCCAGGGCTTTAGGAAATGAGGCAGGACCTTGTAAGAAGTTTCCCAGAGCAGGCTTGTTTTTAAGAAACATTTGCCTCTTCATGAACACTTTTGCTTTCCCAGCAGACTCTTGCACTTCTTTCTGCTTGTTTTTCCTGTTCTCATCTCTCTTACTACTGTCTTGATTTTTGCATTGGTACTTCCAGGGTTCCTCTTAAGAAATTTGCTTGTTTCTCCCTTTTTTTTTAATTTAATTGAAGAAATTCTTTGAGAGAAATTAGGCAAACAGTAATGCAAGTCCTTTAGCAACTTTAGTTTAGGGTTCCCATGCGAGTCAGTTCCACTAACAGGACATTAATATACTAAATTATATTTTTTTGTATTCTTATTGCTGCTACCCTGAGGAAAACTTGTATTCTTACCAACTTTTGTGTGTGTGTTTTTCTAGAAATCAGGTACTTTTTACTAGTGCCAAGTTTTTGATAGTTCATGGTGCTGCTCTCTACTTGCTCCTTCAGCTTCTCAGGATTTTGGGCAAACTTCAGTAAAAATTTCTGCTGAGCAGCACTAAAAAAGAGCACTTTAAAAATAATACAGAATTATTTCTGTTTGTCAGTGATGTGTCAACACTGGTAGACTTGAAAACAAATAAGCAGGAGGCTTCTTCAGCTGGAAGAGGCTGTTCTAGAATTGAAAACAGCCCTTTCAATATTTCTCTGCTGGAGATCAGAGCCTCTGTTGCCCAAATATTAAAGAATAAAATCATCTACCCAAGCAATATCTATGCTAGAAGGATCAGCTTCCTTTTTTTGTGTGCTGTGCCCACCAGAAAATAAAGTTGGTTTTGAAGGATTAGATCAGAAAATAGAATTGTAGCTTCAAAAATCTCTTAGATATTTGAGTGAGAGTTTGAGAAAATAGAATTCTAGCTTCAGAAATCTCTGAGATATTTGAGTGAGAGTTTGAGTTGAGTGAGAGTTGCCCATTTGAGCCAGGTTTTGTCCATTTTGGAGCTGTCCTTGTTTCTGGATGTCCAAGGATGAGGAAGGATCAGGTTGTCCAAGATTTTCCTGCCTTCTCCCAAGGGTAGTGGAAAAGTGAGACCATGGGAGCAGCACTGGCACTGCTGGATGGAAAAAGTGGAATTCCTTGGATTAGTTTAACATCATTATGTCCTTCTCAGACATTCTGCTCTTGCCTTAGTGAAAATGCTGTTTTTCAGGTCAGTTTTCTCAAATGAAGTTGGGTTCAGGGAGTGGGGTTCTGCCAGGCTCTGGCTCAGCCTCTTGCTGCTGCAGTGCAAATTGACAAATATACCCATTAGTAGATCTTAAAGCTGAAAAAGTTCCAGTAAATACAGGTACTTTCTTATTGTCATCTCCTATTAATCATGGCATGGGTTATATCAGTCCAGTCTCCTAAAAATCATAAATGCCAGTGTACTAACAGATCATTTCAGCAACTAAAATGCAAAATCCTGATTTTATTTTTTATTTTTTTTACCCTGGTTTCTTGAATACTTGGAACTTTTGGTTTAAAATGTTTGAGTTCTACATTTACTGCTCCAGACCTTTGTTCTACCCTTTAAAAGCCATTACCCTTACAGTGATTTTTTTTTTCTTTTTCCCCAGGGTGACCAGATGCAGGTCATGCCTATACCAAGTGTATGTATTTTTATCCCTTTTTCTTTTAATAATTTTCATGACTTTTGCTTTGATTCATTTTATGTTGCAGTCTAACAGGTCTGTTTTGTGTTGCATGTTAACAAAAGGATTTTATGTTCTGTCTGTAATGTTGTATCCCCAGAGGTGGAGTGAACTGCATGTCTTCTACAGGGACTGAAAGAAGAGTTTGGGTTTTATCTGGGTTTCTTCTGAATTTTTAGCATTTTGAAAACACATGAGGTAGTCTGAAAATTATTTATTTTAACAGAGGCAAAAGGTGATTCATCATCATTATGTGAGACACAATTACAAAAACCTTTTCCTCTCATTTTCCTCTATATTCCAGTTGAAAAGAAGAGTTGGAAACAGCATAATTTATTTGAAATAAGTCACATTGAGAAAACAGAGCACACTGACTGTTGCTCATCCCTGCACTTGTTTGAGATGATGCTCTTGGTATCAGCTGCTGCTTTATGAGCCTCAGTATTTCTGTTTATCTTCCCTGGATTAAACTTGGAATGCTGTTTGGCATCTGAATTATTTTTCAAAGCTAAATAAAAGGAAGGAAAAAAAACAAGTCCTTCAAACTGAAGCTTTTAATTTAATTAGTTTTAACCTTTTTTGGTCAAAAAGCTGCTCTTTTTTTTTACAAGGATGAAGGCTTAGGCTTTGTAAAGCTGAAAATACTTCTTTTTTTTTTTTTTTTTTGGGCTCTTTTTTGCTTTTCAAAATTCTTTATTGCTGACTATTCTCGCAAACAGCAGTGCTGATGTGTGGAGATAATGACCCAGCCCTCTTGTTTGAGATATTTGGTAGCTTTTAAAGACCTGGATATTCCCCAAGATGTCATTCTTTATCTTCTTTCCCTTCCTTCTCACGTAGCCCAGCATTCCAAATGCTCCTGTAAGAATCCCCCTGTCTGTGCTGCAGTGCAACAGTGCCAGGAGATCCCTGGGACTGGGCACATCTTCCCTCTTCCAACAGCTTTTCTTGGGTTTGAAAACTGTTGGAAATTCCTCTTTATTGCTTCCCTGTTATTTCTGGTGTGGCTCATGCATGGTGTGTATGCAGGCAGGCATGGACATGCATGTGATTTGTATTTCTGCAAGTCTAGGAATAGAAAAACCTCAAATGTAAATCAGAAAATACTCATTTCCAAACTACTTTTCTTTTTTACATAACCTGCCAAATTCTGTTAGGTGACTGTAGTTGCTCCACTAGGAATTATTTGAACATGGAGCATGTTCTGGCTGCGCTCTGACCTGGAATAAAACCTTTCCCAAGAGTGACTCTAGGGACTAACAGAATAAGAATTCAAACAGGACAGAATTGTGGAAGGATAAATGAGTAGAGCTCTGACAGGTACAGAAATTAAATCAGATGCTGTGTTAGAACACTGTCTTTGCAATGTTAAAGCAGTGCTCTGTTAGAGTTGGGCAGTGGTAGGAAAATGAATGATTCAAGAAGGGACATCTTTTTTTTTCCCTCCTTTTTTTAAATTATTTTTTTTAAGCTCAGCTGTAATTTTGCAGACATATTCCCAGCACTAACAAGGCAGTAAAATCAACTTATCCCTGCAGTCATGATGTAGAGTTCTGAGCAAGCAGGTGACTTTGAACACTCCTTCCCCTTCTCCAGTGCCATCTGATGCTTCTTGCAGCAGGACAGGGCAGTGTTGTCAGGCAACCATGGCCCTTGGGCACTGCTGTGACATTTACTCCCAGGATCAAAGAGCTGCTGCCTCTCAGGAGCCAGCCAGCAGCTCTGTGTCATCAGCTAAATAAAGGCACAAGGGAGCTGCACATGCAGGGAGTGCTAGGAAGGAAAATTCAGGGTTATGTTAGGAAAAAGATCTAAAATTGAAGTGTTGCTCTGTTGGGCTTAGGAGGGGTGTTGGTCCAAGGCAGCTCTAATTTTGTGTTTCAGACCCATTAAGGCAGAAATTCTTGATTTTCTGCTACCTAGGGATAAGAAGTGGGGCTGTGTGAGCTGCAGTGTCTTGTACAAACCAGGAGAAAAATCTCTAAACAGACACAGAGCTTGGTCACAATTCAGTGGACATTTACACTTTTACAGGGCTGGTTGCAAATGTCATCAGTTCAAGTGTTCAGAGATTTCCTGAGTGGCTCTAAAATGAGCTCTGCCCACTCCCCACTTTCAAATTGAAGCCTCCAGTCAAAATATGAGGATTTCTGGAGCTTTATTGTGCTTTTTATTGTGTATTAAACCTGGCAGTGTGCTGAGGTCACCTGTTTGAAAGCTTCCATTGCTTTATGTGCAGTTTGCATTGCTTTTATTTGCATTTATGTGTGCAGTTCAGTGAAATGGATCTTCTGCTCAATCAGATTTGTCCTGTATTAATTGAACTGAATTGAAAAGTTTGACTTAATGTGAATTTTTGCTTGGTTATTGATGAAGATGACTGCTAAACAAAAAATATTCCAGCTTCAAGTTAAGTGCTTCAGAAAACAGAAACAACATTACTTTGGAGGGTTTCTTTTAAATATGAATTTTACTGTGTTTGTAACTCATATTTTGAAGCTGTTTCCAGTTAAGGCATAGGTTAAACAGCAGCATAATTGATTATTTTCCTAATACTGCAAAATTAATTATTTTTAGGGCTGAAATAAACACAAAATTTCTAAAAAGGGAAGCCCAAAACATTCCCAGGTGACACATTTTGATAGACCTGATGACAAATGTAAATGTAGCTCAGGATGCCTTTGTTTTCATGGATTTTATTCAGCTTTATATGGAAAGGATATGGTAGAGAAATCATAAAATCATACAGTGGTTTGGGTTGGAATGAACTTAAAAAGAATCTCCTTCCAACCCCCAAATCAATCAAATAGCAGCTTCAGTATTTTATATTCTTTTGAATGAAGATGGAGTTCTTTTGAATGTAGATGGAAATACAAAGCTATGCTTATGCAACAAATTAAATGAGATGTTGTCAAACTTCTCTTAAACAACTCTTAAATGAGTTGGAGTGTCCACTTTTGTTCAGCTTAAAATTCCACTCTTAAGGAGTGGTATCCAAATGATCCCTCAGAATCCCTGCAGGAGTTAAATCTTAGCACAGGGATATTGGGGTTTGTTTCCACTTCTCCTCACCTACATTAGCTAAATCCTTATTATTACTTTTTTCTAGCAGAAATTTTGGGAGCTGCCTGCTCCACAAGGGGAGCTGGCATCTTCTGGCAGCTGTGTTTTAAGTAGGAATAATTTCTCTTCTGTGAGAGTATTTCTGCACATAGCTGCTGGGAGAAGCTGTTAGCCCTGCCAGTGCAGCCCAGAGTGCGAGCAGAGGACACAAACAGTAAATTAATGTGCTGCACTTGAGCTTAACAACACTGCCAGCACAGAGAGAATCAAAAGGCTTATTAATTCTGATACCTGTGGGAAATACAGGCCTACAGGGAGGAGAGCTGATGGTTGTTCTGTACAGTGAATTTCTGCAAGATTTGTGTTGACCCGCTGTTGATGCTTCAACCAAAAGTCCTGTTCTCTTGCAGCCACCATCCCCTTTTTTTTTTGTTTTTTTCTTAGGGAATTTACTATTTCCACGGGACTGAAGCAGTGCAGCAGTCGTTCCACTACAAGGTCTGTTGAGCTGATCAGCCCTGAGACCTGGCTGGAATGCATAAATCCCAAACAGTGACTAGTTTAACTTGTGTTCAGTTTGTGTCTTGTTGGAATTGAAGGGCAAACCAGTGGGATACCACGTGTCATTTTTCTGCTGACTTCTATGGAAGGCTTTGTGCAGCTTTTGGGGGAGTGTTGCATAGTAAATATGAGTTGCTCTTAGCCACAATGAAATATTCTTAATCATCTCAGATGTCTTTAAGTGATGTGTGTAAAAAAAGAAAAGACATTGTCAAACTTCCATAACTATATTCACTGTTAACTGTGATGGAAATCTGGTATTTAGAACTCTTCTTGGGTATGTCTCCATTAGGGAGAAAATTAAAACACAGTGTTGAGTAATGCTTGTTTCTGACTAAAAGCTTTGCTGCCCTTGACAGGTGGAAATTGCTTTAGATCAGAAAGCTTGAACAGCAAAACAAATGGGCTGATACTTTGCATACAAATCCTTTCAAGTTCCTAAAAGCCTCAGAAATGCCACCCTTGCTCCCAAGTCCTTCACCAGCTATTTAGCAGCCTCACGACTTGTAGTGGCTTCAGCTTCAGAATTATTTCCTTCTCCCTATTATCAAAAGGTGAATGTTTTCACAGTTGAGGGTAAGAGAATTGCAATTTGTGAAATGGAAAATTCATTTATTCTGATCTTCAAAAGTGTGAACTTAAGGAAACAAGATCAGATTGAACTCAAGATGCCAAAGCTTGTGGGAGAGTTGGTTGTGCCCTTGTTGGATGAAGTTAGGTCAGAAACTGCCCATGATCTCCTAAAGCAGTGCTGAAGAGGGAGAGGAGCTCCAGCAGTGACCAGAATCTCTGTGTGGGTACCACAGGGGAATTGTGCCTCTCCCAGCCACTGATTTTGGGAAAGCAGAGGTGCAGGTGGGTGAAAAAAAAACCAGTTGCAGGTCACCTTGCTGTGCATTCAGGGAATTTGGGCTCTCAGAGATGAAAGTTCCTGCATTTTGTAGTCCTTGGTGTGTGTCCATCCTTTCCTTGATGACAAATGCAACAGTTTGCAGCTAAAAGAATAAAGGTATCTGTGGTAAGACAGTGCTTGTATTTTTCATATATGCATTTTTATATGGAAGAATATACAGTTCCATATATTTTCCATAGATATGGATATTTTCAGTTGGATAAGGAATTCACATAGCAGAAGGAATTTCTGGCTTTGAACTGCCTGTGCAGATTAATGTAGTCAAAAATTCAAAGGAGATAAGAGTTTTGAGTACAACAATAAACTGAACTATTATTTTTTTTAAAGAAGGATGTTTAAGGTTTCTTGGGGTGTTCCTACCTTTTTATCATCCTCAAAGACAAGAAGTATTGGAACACGGGTTCTGGAGATTACTGTTTCTAAATGGGTTGGATTTTTCTTTCAATAAGCTTTTACTTTATTTAGCTTGCAAGTTTGGATCGTTCTTAATATGAAAAACTGAGGTGGAGTGCTAAATAACCTTTTAGGCTTTGAATAGGAGGAAAAAACCAAAATTCTTTAGGTCTGGTTGTAGCTGCCAAAAAGCAGAGGTGGAACTGAAGCAGCTGTGGGGCTGTCCATAACCTAGCCAGGGTGTTGTATAAATTCCAGCCTGCTTGGGTGGCTGTGGAGCCTGGCAGGCATTAGGCAGAAGCTGTTTGAATTGCAAGGTCCTTGTCAGATGTGTGCTGAGAGGAAATGCACTGAGAAAAGTGGTTTTAGGCAGGGCAGCTTCCAGTTTGGTGGCTGAGAGAACTGTTGTCAATGTTAATTGTAAGGAACTTAATCAATTTCAGTAAATGCTCCTAAAAAGCCCCCAAGAACTCCTGCTTTAGCTAAAACCACTTAATTTAAGTCCAGAATCTGATTTGTTAGGTGCTTCATGGAAGAGTTTATTAGGCATCGTTAGCCAGTATCTATCAAGGTGACATTTGAATTCAGCCAGTGGTTGATGATCTGTCCTGGCTGCTGGAAGTGTCCCTGCCTCACCTGTGTCACCCCTGCCTGCACAGGGATGGCCTCAAATCTCTGCCAGCACCTCTGCAAAGAGCAAACCCATAAATCAATATAAATGATAAATGACGAATCCTTACCAGAGCGACAGTGAACAGATAAAACAATAGGAGAAGAATGGAGTTAGAGTTGTGTATCCAAGTCTAAATTTTAATTTCCTCTCTGTCTTAAACTTCTCCCTACTGATGCTTTTCTATAAAGCTAATCCTTTTCTTTCATCAAAAAAACCCCAAGTGGCAGCAGTGTTTCAGCTCCAAATGGAAGCATTCTCTCCCATTTCAGAAAATATCCAGTATCAAAATCTAAAGTAACATATTTCTATTGCAAACTGGGGTATTGAAGTGGGAAATGATCCAAAGAATATGAGACTGTCTGCATTGCTTTCAGAAAAATTGTCAAAATTCATGGGATTGGTGCCATTTTTAGTAATGGCAGTGTGCTGTAGAAGAGCCCAGTTCAGGTTCTTCACTCCAGTTTTAATCCCTTGACTGGGAGCATAATTCACATGGAAGTTGATCACCACCCTCCTAAGTGGTAAAAACAAGCAGTGAAGACATGTCCTGGAAGATAAAATTAGTAATGCTGTCTTCCATCAGGATGGATTCCTCAGTTTCAGCATTTTTCATGGCAAACAGAAATAATGATTTGTGTAAATGTCCATCAGCCTGATAGGGCTGCAAATGGCATTGACTGGAATAGGATAACAACAGCAACCAAACCAGGCATTGGGAAAGAGCCACTGGAAAAAGATGTACCAAATATCCTGGTTTTATGATTATTTTTTTTTTAAGATAGTGGTGGTGTTTTACCATTTTCGTTTCCAGTGCTTTGGAGGTCATTCTAAATAAGTCTCTAATTTAAAAAAGAAAAGTCTGTATGGGTATTGCAATTGCATGAGCCATTAATATCCATACATAAACTTGGGATGAGCCCAGAAAATCATTTGATTTCAAGTCATGTATTCCAGCTGCCAGTAATTACTAGAATAGTAATCTTGACAGAAGGGTGCCCCTTCCATAGAGGTTTTACTTTTTTTTGTTGTCTTCCTCTTTTCTTTTTATTTATAGCCACCAGCTAAATACCTCCTGCCAGAACTGACAGCATCAGACTATGGGAAGAAGTGTGTGGTCATTGATTTAGATGAAACTTTAGTGCACAGTTCATTTAAGGTAAGTAAATTCAAAAGGGATCTCTTGCAGCTTGAATCTGTCAGTGAATGCTGCAGGAACTGTTAAGCCTCTTAACACTTGAACTCCTCTTACATCCTCTGCCTGGGAGTCCTCATTGCCTCTCCTGTGATTATTCATCCTAATTTAGCTCTCAGGGGAGTAACAACAGAGATTGCTTTTTAAATTTTATTTTATTTTTTTTGAGAAAATCACACTGCGACAAGGCCTGGAATAGGTATTGACTTCAGGGCTTTAAGTATTCCACCAAAGACCTGTGTTTTGGACAGGTGCAAATTTGGTTGCTTTGAAAATAGCAACAGATGCTTTGAAGTTTTTTTTTTTTTTTGCAGTTTAAATGATGCCATAGTTAGTTCAGGAGAATGGAAAATCAGCACAGCTTTGTGCTGGGTTAGATGTACCTCTAACCAGGAGATTTTGGGCACCAGTGGTGGCTCTTCTCTCTTGCTGGAGGATGTTGTTTTCCAGGTCAGGCTTCTGTCCTGATCACAGCAGTTGTTTTTAGATATTTAGTTTTCACAGCAGGAAAGCAAATACCATTTAGCTGTTGGTGGTGAGTCCATCATCTTCAAAAAGCAGCTTCTGTTACCCTTCAGAGTTCCCAATGTGCTGAAGGTACTGTTTCTTCAAAATACTGTGTATTTTTTCTGCTGTTTAAGTAGGGCTGAAATTAGGAGACTTCAGAAATACAAAGAGTCTAAATTGGCTTAGGGTGCTGATAGCATTTGTGGTTAGTACAGCTAATAGTGATAAAGCATCTGCTGGTTTTATACATTGATTGGAGAATTTATAAGAATTGATGATGTTATTTTACTACTCCCAAACCAGATTAACCACCCTTACAGTCTTCTAGCTGCTTGCTCTCAATTTTTCCCTGGAAGCATCAGCTCCACTTTTTAATCCTTCACTTGTTGGTTGCCAGTATTTGAAATGCAAACTTGTAATTCATGTTGTGGTTAGAATTTGGCAGCGGCCTCTCTTTATTGACTTAAAGAAAACCTTATATGGAAATACTAGAACAAATATTCCTGTGCCTCAGACTGAAATGAAGAATTTTTTTCTTTGTGTTTTTTGTGCCTGATGGTACAGAATAATTTCTGTTGTACAGGAACCTCCAAGCCTCAGTGCCATATTTGTCTTCTGTAGCCAGACTGAGCTTGCTCTAGAGAACTTTTCAGGGAGATAAAATCCACATCTGGACTGGGAAGGGAGGAGCCATACCTTCCTATTTAAGCAAGAGTCAAAAACAAGAAGAGAAAGCTGAATTTAAAAGTCTAATTGTGTATAATAAAATTGAAGCGTGAGGCTTATTGTTACCTGAAAGATAAAAATACAATTTTGCTTTCTAAGCGCTGTGGGTAATTTTGTACTGTGATTTTTTTTCTGGTTTTAAAACAAAATGAGATTCAGTTTAGGTGGTTATTAGTTATTTTTTAAACCATTTTAAAGAAATGCATGTTTAATGGTTGACACAGTTGCAAATCTCTCTTGTAGGACTGAGATTTGCAGAGTGTTTCTTAGAGGGCTCCTTTTAATCCTCCCACATTCAAATGATATTTAATGGGTATTTAAATGATGTTGAGTAGATATTTAAGAAAAACCAAAAGATTTTTCTGCTTGATGATGAGCACTGAATAATGTTTTTTTGTGAGGGAAAGAAAGCTGGTCCTTTTTTGTGTGAGGTCAGTAGAGTTGGGCAGATCTTGGAGTTTCTGCAGAATTGGAGTTTTAGGGTGACAGTGGTGTTATTTCAATATGAAACCCTGAGACTGGGGGTGTGTAAGAGAAAACCAAGTGCTGGAGGAAATTAATTTAGTTGTTCAGTGGCTGGCACTGTCCAGTGGTGCTGTTTGGGTTTTGTTTCATGAAGGGAAATTCTTCAGCTGAATTAAGACTATTAATTGTCACCAAAAATAATGACACATTCCAGCAGAGCAGAGGTTTGAACACCTGGGTGCACCCTGCTCTGCCTGGGTAGTCAAGTTACTTTTATAGTTCTTTATTTTGTAGGAGTTTGGGGGTATTTGGGGGGTTTTTCTTCCATTAAAACATACCTGCTCTAACCAGGTAGGTCCCCACTTAAAAGGTGGATAAGCATACATAAATTTGAGAGTTTTAGTACAAAAGGCTTTATTTAAAGCACCTGATACTTTAGAATTTGTAATTCTGTTATGAAATAGGCTTCATATTTCAAATGCAGATTGCATGTTTTTTTGACACAACCAGAGAGGCAGAATATTTAAAGTGCTCTTTATGAAAGCAGCAACATCTGAGGGAGGGTAATTCTCATCTTTTTATGCCCCTGCATATTTGTGAAGCTTTAAGGAGGTACTGGTCTTTCATGTTAGGTGCATATTAAAGGAATAAAGTTTGGGGTTCTTTGGCAAGGGTAAAAAAGGAATAGATAGACATGGTAGTTATCATTCCCATCATAAAACAATAAGAGAAGCAAAAAATAATAAATTATTCAATCAAGGAGATGTAAACACGGTTTTGTATAAAATGTATTAAACCACATGCAAGCCTGGAATGTAGTCCTGTTCAAAATTGGCAGTGAAACACCTTTAGAACATTTAAAATGCTGAAAGTTTGGGGGCTTTTAAATACAAAAGTTCTAACTGAGCTGAAGATTTTCAGTGGAATTCCATTCCCTTCTTCCAGGCTCTGTCTCTGTGCTTCCCACTGGAGGCATGGACGTGCCTCATGTGCCCAAAAACCTTTGCCCAGCAAATTGCTGCAGCCTTTTCTCCTCTTTTCCCTCCCTGAGGAGCTCAGAATCCAATCTGTGCTCCTTTCCTTATCACCAGTGCCAACAAGAAGGCAACAAAATACCTGAAGTATAAGGGGGGAGAAGCAGATTGGGAGTAGTTTAGTGACAAAGTCTGAGGCTGAGTTGCATTTGTTAGAAAAAGCCAAAGTTGCTCACACTGAATGTGGTTTTCTCTGGCATCTGGTTGATGTTGCTCCTGTTAGGATTAAATTCTGTAAAAGCTGTAGTTTTATCAGTGGATTTCAAAACCTCTGCAGCTTGCAGTGACCTATTCTTTTGCTGCTGCTGCTGCTGCTGCAGAGTGTTTCTCTTGCTGAAGGGAGTCATGCATAGAAAAATCCTTCAAGTGTGTGCAAGCCTCTTCAAAGTCTGCAGGGAGCTGGCACCCACTGGAAAACTGGTGGCTGAGGCTTCTTGACAATTCATTTGAGTTTGTTTTTTTTTTTTTTAAGGTGAAGCATCAGAACTTTTGTGTAGCTGTTCTGTGGCTGTTAGAGCTGCACAGTATCTTCTCTATCTGAGGAGCTTCATGCAGGGAGCAGATGGGAGCCTCCCCTCTGTCTTTTTCCAGAGCAGAAAGGGGAAATTGCTCAGTGTTAGATAAGAAGAATTCAGATTGATCTGTGTGTATTTGAGGAATTACTCAGATCATATCAGCACAGGGATCAGCAAGAGGTCTGTTGCCAATCCTGGCTGGTCAGGATGAGAGGATTTCATGGAGCCTCTCCTGTGCCCTCAGACCCAGCACTTGCAGGTGGCAGATCAAACCATCCTTTTTTATTTCTTTTCTCCTGAGAAAGGGTGTTTCCCTCCACAGAAATTCTTTGTGGTCACTTTGCTCTCCTGGCAGGGAGGTTGTCTGACAGGGGAATTAGAATCTGGTTTCTCCAGGGAGTGGGATCAAAGTGCTGCTGGCAGGTTAATACTGCAGGATCCTCTTTTCCCACCGTTTTTTCACAGAGCACCTGTTTAGACTCCCCAGTTTGTGATCTGCTTCTTAAGTCACTTGACCTCAGCTGCTGCTTCTCTGCTTTCTTGGCACACCTTTGCCCCCTGAAAGAGTTTAAAGTCTGTTTCCAGTCCCAAAAATACTTCAGGGGCAACTTTTTGGTGGTTCCTGAGATCAGCCTGCTAACTGATCCAGAAGAGAGGTGGGACCATCTGAACAAATCTCCCAGAGCTGAGTGAAGATGTTCTCCAGCCTGGGCAGTATCCATGCAAGATACTGGCTGTTAATCAGTCATGTTAAAACTGTCTTTGGCAGCTCTGTCTCAGCCATTTCCAGGCTGCAGGTGATGGAATGAGCTCCAGGCATGTTCACATGACTGTTTTTTTAGCATGGACACAGTGCAAGAGCTGTACCTAAGTGTGGTGTCCACTTCAACCAGCAAACATTGGCAGCAGCCTGTTCCCAACTGCCCCTGCTGTCTAGCCAAGATTAGATTATGAACTCCTGAACTGTCTACAAGGCCACTTTGCTGCTTTCCAAGGCAATTTTACTTGAGCAGCAGTTTTTCACAGTAAGTCTTGAGAATTAAGTTGTGTTCAACAGGCTGGAAAAACAGATTCAAGGACTTGGGTAGAGTGTGCCTGCTCTTCCTTTTGGAATTAAAATGCAATTTTACATGATTAGGTTGATTGAATTGGCATGTTTACAATCCTTTAGTCTTGTTGCAGCTGCTGATTCAAATATCACCATTAGGTATTATTTTTACCACTGTCTTTATTTTTAATTTAGTCACCAGCTGATACCCTCGAGTAGAATGTGTGCAGTACACAGTTGATTTTCTTGACGGTCATTTATCCATAAAGACTGGATGGAGGAGTTTATCCAAAGAGATGTTTTCCTGATGAACACACTCAGTGGTAGTGGGGGTTGTTCAAGCAGTGAAGCGTGCTAGGTTTTATGAGGCTTAAAAATAGGAGAGAAAAGGGAAGTGCAGCATCTGAAATTACAACTCTGAGCTTCTGACTCGTGTAGGAGCACACACAGAGTGGGTATGTGTGGTCAATAATGATCATTAACTTGTTCCTCAGAAGTTGGTACTCTTCCCTTTCATGCCCCTGAAATTTTCCCTCTAACCGTTTTATTTTTAATGCTGATGATTTCCTTGTCATTCTTTCTAGCCAATTAGCAATGCTGATTTCATCGTTCCTGTTGAAATTGATGGAACCATACATCAGGTAAGTGCTGGTTTTTCCTTCAGCATTGTGTCCTGAGTCCCACAATGTTCTCTTCCTCCATTTGCTGCTTTTTATCCAATAATTTCTCTTGCAAAGCATGGAAGCTGTGTATTCTGGAATGCAGACAGGCATCCCTGTGTGCTCAGGTGGAATTTCTCTCTCAGGACTTCAATACTCAACTCTTTGTCAATTTTAAAAATTTTCCAAGAGGAAATGATGTAAGGATGGGATTTCAAACATTGCTGGGCCCAGAAAAAGCTGCTTGAACACTGCATTTTTCATTCCCTCCAGCATAAATAGGACATAGGTTGGTTTTAACATATGTTGGTAGCTCATATGCTAAAGGTTATTTATTTTATAAAAGTATAAAAGAAGATCAGACATTTATTCAGTTTTTGTGGCAATCTCTGTTCAATTTCTGTCCCCTTTTATTCCTGTAAGTAATTCAAATTCCTCTGATAGGAGTTATTATATACTTCAGCATATTTGAAAGGTCTGGACAAAATCATGAGGAGACTGATTTCTGTGTCTTACTCTTTAAGAACTTCATTTAAGGCTCTAAGAAATGGTTTTGAGTAAATGCAAAACACCCATAATTTGAAAATCAGTCCCTTCCATGTGTCTTGGATTGGTGTCTTTAATCAGTGATCATTTCTGAAGGGTTGAATCAAATAAATTACAGTGCTGTTACTTTCCCTCTTCAGGCAGACCCTGAAGTTCTTGCTGGAGATGAATTAAACAGGTTAATGTCAAGTTGAGCCTTTCTGATACATGAACTCTGTAAATTGTTTGAAACAGCTTCTCTTGGGTGTTACAGTTAGCAAACCTTCTCTCCATGTGATTTTACAGAAATTTTAAGTACTGTAAATTCTGAAATGTTGTTTACATATTATCTTTATGGATTATCTCTACTTGGACAAAGAGGTTTGTATATTTTAAGAGGTTTTATATTTTATTTGTATATTATTTCTTGTACTAATTGGTGGGTCATAAAGATAGTTCATAATTTTGTCTGATTCCCTGTAATAGAAGCTCTCCATGTATTTGTCACTCTTAAAATGATTACTGAATATCAGTCAGTGGACTGAAACCTGCTTTAAAAGTAATGGTTATTTTGACAGTTCTTACACTGTGCCTGTTTTATGTAGAAAAAATCAATATCTGGGGTACTTCCACCTGTAATGTTCACCAGAGCTGATGCTTACTATATTTAAGTGATGTTCTGGAGATTTGTGATTTTTAATCCTGATTTGATGTGGGCTTTAGCTGTGTTTGGTGCTGTGGAACAGACAAATTCTCTCTCCTAACACTTTACAGAATGCTTTTGAAAGTGAATTTTTGAGTGGCTTAGAGTTGTGATCACTTAGCTTGTCAGGATGACATATTTACATTTGGAAACAAATCCCAATAAAAGGCTTGGGCTTTATAGTCAAACATTTCAAAACCTGGTTGCTTTTCCATTCCCTGCTGCAAACTCTGAGATTCTTCACCAAAAATGATGCAGTTTGGCACTTGGAGGTGACTCCATGTGGGGAAAAGAGAAAA
>WBNP01005249.1:20357-36628 GCA_013401095.1 Passerina amoena
TTAATTCAATTAATTGCTTATTTTTAATTGTTGAAAGCTGAAGGAACATTTGGCATGTATGCTTTGGATATAATACCCAAATTTCTTTTTTTTTTTGATGATGGGGGAAAAAGGCTGTTTGAATAATAGAGTTCCTTCCTGTAAAGCACAGAATTCTTGGATTTCCTTGCATGAGGCTGTGGCCTGGTTCAAGTAATCCAGGATAGGCTGTATCCATTCTAACTGGCCTATTCTTGGTTACTTGCACTGGGACAGGGCCACCACTGTGTGACCCAGGACCACGAGGGACACGTGGGATTTTCTGCTCACTGCTCAGAAGAGACATGAAACAGGAGATTCCAGGAGTTGGAGTTGTCATGGGCAGAATTTTTGGTCATTACTTGCAGATTTCCTCATTGTAAAGCTGGTTTTGAAAGGCAATTCTGTGTGTCCTGTTCAATTGGTTGAAAATGAGCTGGGTTTGTCTTTGGGTTTCACAAATACTGAGTCTCTGTAGGCTGAGGCTGCTTTGAGGTATAGAAAATTCATGGGGAAGTATGAAATGCTTGAAAACAATTAAAGATAATTGCTTGTGCTCTGCCATCAGCAGCTATAAGAATCCTGTGGAAACATGCCTAGTGCCTGATTTGTGCTTAAAATGTTGAGTAGGGTTCATTTTAAATAAAAAAAATATTGTATTCTTCTAAATTCTTGCTGTGATAAGGAGAAAAATTAGTGAGCATACAAAAAAAAAAAAAAAAGGAATTTATTTTTTTTTAATGCCATGAAATCAGTATATAAATCTCAGAAAAATGCCAGGAGCCAGTTAGTCTAGAGATTTCAACAGAAGACATCAGGCAATGGAGGAAAAAGCCAAGCCACAAATAACCATGCAGCATTGAGATTCAAGTCCAGCCACTAACAAAGTAAAGGGGAAAAAATTCCAAATGAGAAGGAAGAGGAGAAAAGAGCTGCACTGTCAGCTGAAGAAAGCTTTCTATGTGGAGTAAACCAAAGAGATTTTGTAGCCCAGGATACCAGTACATTTTGGAGTTGCTTCCAGGCTCTAAGTAGGACTTCTCAAAGAAAACTTCAGCTCTGGAGAATAACTATCCAGAGTATTAAGATATTTTGTTCTGCCAAAAAAAAAAAAAAAAGGAAGAAACAAAAAGTGAAGGAATTGGGGCTTTGTACAGAGGGAAATAATTAAGGGAAAATTTTGGTGAGACTTCATCTTAAGAGATGACATTTATTATTAATTAGGCATTTAACATGAGAAGCAAATCTGTTGGCCAGATCCCAGAAGGGAAAGATTTAAGGCAAAGCAGCAGGAGAAACTCAAGTAGAGGAGGCTGTGAGTGCTCTGTGGTGGATCAGGAGCCCTAAACTGCAGAAAGGACACCAGCTAAAAGTTCTGTGTATTCACAGCTAATCCTGAATGAGGGGCAGAATTAGGAGCCCTAAAACCAGCCAGGGGGTGTTTATTGCCAAGAGCTCAGGGCTCTGGGGCTGCAGCTCTGGGCTTGATTTACTGAGTGCTCCTGATGGAGGCTTGAGTTGCAAGCAGCAAAGTTCAGATCCTTGGCAGGGAGTTTGTAATTACATTCCAAGTGGAAATACTTCACTGACAGGGGCAGAGATAGGGATGGAGAGCAAAGAGGAGACTTCTGCTGAGGCTGGAAGCACTGGACTTTAAAAGGGAAAATTAATATTAAATTCCAGCACTTACTCTCCAAAAATGATGTTAAGACTCTGGAGTGCCCCTTTTGTGCCCTCAAAAATAAGTGTAGGAATAAAATAAAGGCTAAAGAATCAAGAAATTAATTATGAGCTTGGATCCTGCTGTCTTTTCCTCTCACATCTGGAAACTCCCTGGAAACCCAAAAGCAGAGGGACTGCAGCTGTCTTTCTGGTTTTTTTTTTTAAATTCAAAGGTAGGATCTGGAGAGGAAATACTACAGCACAACTTTGTGTAGAAAGAATTAAATGAAAAATTAATTGCGTTGTAATGGGAGAGGAAATTACTTGGTTTATGCCTGGTGAAATACAGGAAACATTGCTGTAATTATCTGGGAAAAGAGTGGTGGTGAAGTACATCTGTTAACTGTCTATAATCCATAAAATGTCACCATTATTTGATGTGTTAGGTGCTGCTGTGGTTGTTTTAAAAAAAAATCTGGGTTATAAATTGTTATCTGTATCAAAGTTTGGATGTAATGTTTATGGGGTCAGAAATAGTTTAGATGAATTTCACAGAAATAACTTAAAACAGATAAAGACTTCATGGTATGATCTGTATGCTGCATAAAGGGGAAAATTAACATTTCTGCTTTAGTCATTAAGGAACAGCTCCTCATATGTGTTTTTAAAAAAAAAACTTCACTTTCAATTCTAGGTTTTCAATTCCAATTACACAGTTTCTTTTTTTCTTCTTTTGCTGAAGGCTTTAATTGTTACACTTGAGTTCAAGCTGCTGTTTCCATATTTTTCTCCTTCTGGCTTTTTCTCTGAGTACCTTGATTTTTTTTTTTTTACCTCTTATTAATAGGAATCTAGTAAAATACACACAATTAATATAGTTTTACATATCAAAGAATGAAATTCCTGAAATAGCATCAGTCTTGCAATTCTTCCTGAATTCAGCTCTATGCCAGACTTCTCCACTTGAAATTTCCAGCATTAGGGATTATTTGCCAAACAAAAGAAGATAAAATGCTGCCAATATTTTCTCTCAAACTTTTAATCTAACTGCAAACAAGACAGATAAATATTTTTCAAGCAGACTCCCTTCTTCAGCTTCCCAGTATATTGTGAGCTGTTTCCAAGCTTTGTGAGCAGCACTTCCCTTGTTCTGGTATCTTCTGTGAGCACAAAATCATCTTGTGTGCTCTGCAAGGAGAATCAGGGAGGTTTTAATAATCTGCTAATCAGGTTGTTGACAGCAGGCAGCCAAGGCAGTGCTAAAAGGCAGCAGAGCACTGCTGAAGAGGACAGAAATCCTGGGAATTTGCCATCTTTTGGCAAGGTCCTCTTTAGAAGATGCTGTAGACTTTGTCAGATTTCAAACCCAGCACTTTCAAGCTTTCTGCATGGTGCTGTGAAGATTTTTGGTGAAAAAAGTTCCCTGTAGAGCTGGAGGGCTTGATCACTCTCCATAGTGAGCTGTGGTGCTTAGCACCTGGAATTTCAGAAATGAGAGAATCAGCCACAGAAGGAAAACAGGTCCCTGTTGAGCAATTCCTGCTGTCAAGAGAGGTTTAATCAGATTGATTCCTTCTGTGGAGCTCCTCAGCTTCCCAGCACCAGAGTGGGTTTGGTGGAAAGATCCAGATCCTCACTTCTTGAGAAGCCCTCCTGTCTCCCTTTGCCTCTAATGAGATTTTTTTGAGGAGCACCCTCCTGATGATGCTCAGTGTTTGCAGTTCCATAACCAGCAGGGGCTTGGCAGCCTGTGTGTGCCAATCTCTCATTATTGCAGCTCTGCTTTTATCTTGCATACTTTCCTTTTCCCCCAGCATTTCATTTGAACTGCTTCCCTGTTAACTTTTGTTTCCAAGTGCTGGCATTGCAGGAGTGGTTTTGTTTTGGGTTTTTTTTTTTTTCCTTTCCTTGAGCAGCATCTGACCTAAATGCTGTTATCATTCCAGGTTTATGTATTGAAACGACCACATGTGGACGAGTTTCTTCAGAGGATGGGAGAGCTCTTTGAATGTGTACTCTTCACAGCCAGTCTAGCCAAGGTTTGTTCCTCCCTTCATCTCTTTAACCCTTATGGTGCTGGTCAGTGGACTTTTGGTTGGGTTTTCTATGGATAATTATTTCCACAGTTGGTACTATCTTAATTTTTCCCCTTCTTTTCTGCTTCTTTGTCTGACAGTGTGTACTTTGTCTGCTAGTGTGTGGGTAAGTGTTTCCATGGTAACACCATCACATATGGGCTTGTCTCATAATGTAGCCTCCATGCATTGCTCATGATGCCAATATGAAAGGCTCCCAAGTTACCATGGTTATAGTGAGAAATTAGAACAAATAGAGTGCCAGTGAAGCAGCACATGAAAGCTGGGCATGAAATAAAACACCGAATTAAACCCTGTCTACACCGTCAGCCAGTGACTCAGAAACTCACTGGAAATTGAGAACCAAGCTTCTTGCTCTCTTGAGGGGCAATTTCAACCTGGAGTTAATAAATGAGACTTTTTTGAGACTTTTTTGCAAAGCTTGAAATGTCCCCAGGGATATTTTGTGCCCTCTGGTCCTGCAGTAGCAGTAGTGGCTCGTAGGTAGTTTTTGTGGTAGATGTTACAGTAGTAGAGTGATCTGGAATTCTCCACTTCCTTCAGTGTATTGTATTTGTGGTGTCTTGTTTGTAAAATGACATTGGTTATTTCTAAGTAGTGCTGTAGCATGGCAAGCTTTTGCTCCAGCCTAGTGTAGAGATGGTGGCAGGGGACAGGACCCTGATCTTCTGTAAAGCCTTTTTCCCTGCATTCTCTTTACCACATACTGTTCAGTCATGTTGAAAGAATCCTAAATACTGCCCCAATTTCATACTGAAATTATGTGCATTATTTCATAATCAAGAGATGATTGATTTCAACATCAGGTCTTTTTCTTGGTTTAAAATCTAGGAAAATGGTAACTCCTGTTGTGCAATAATAAGATGTAACTACCATTTTCAACTATGTGGTTATTCATGTTTGAGTTTATTGGGATACTTTTTCTTGGTCACTCTATATAAATGTTGGATTCTAAGCTATGCTTCACTTAAAATATCATCTTATGTATAAAATGAGAATTTTCCTGATACTGTACATGAGTATTTTTATTAATAACATCTTTGGCTGATCCTTTTTGGCCTAATTATGCAATTTGGTAATCTTAAGAGTCTTGCTGACCCAGTTGCGCCAAGGGCATCATTTGGCAGAGCCACATCAGGCTCACTGCAGGTTCACTGCAGTTTATCTTCAGAGGCACATGGAAACAAATCAGCTGGGGAAAAGCTTCCTATTGATTTTCTGTTAGCATTGGTTGGTTTTATGGTAATGGCAGGTGAGATCTCTGGATCCATCAACCTTTAGAAAAAACTCTCAGGTTAACTCTAAGTTGGCCCTGAGAATAAAACCTAATTAATAAATCACAGAAAACATTTAGAGTGCAAGTTAGCCTTCTCTAGAAAGAGAATTGTCCTACTTTTCCTTTATCTCTCTATTAATCACTTCAGGTTTGCAGGCAATTGAGTTAATTAACAAGGAGCAGGGATGAAAATGGAGAAAAAGGGCATTTTATCTGAAATTCTTTTCTGTCCCTTCTCTGTGAATCAGCCTTTTTTGTGCATGTTGCTAACTTGAATGTTTCTGACTTGTATTTTTAAGTATGCAGACCCAGTAGCTGACTTACTGGATCGCTGGGGTGTGTTCAGGGCAAGGCTCTTTAGAGAATCCTGTGTTTTCCACCGAGGCAATTACGTGAAGGATCTGAGTCGACTGGGCCGTGAGCTGAGTAAAGTTATTATAGTAGATAATTCTCCTGCATCTTACATCTTCCATCCTGAAAATGCAGTAAGTATTCAGAGTACTCCGGCCTAACTTCCGTCTCTCTGGCCCTTGCCCAGGTTTTGTGATTCAGAAAATAGACTTTGCAGAGCACTGTGTCAGATTCTGTGGGTTTTTTAGGCTGCAGTGGGTTCTGGGGTTCACTGCCAAGTGGTGAAGGACATGGGCAAAGTGATCTTGACAGAATGTCACAGCCATGACTGCTCCTGTGCTCTGAGCTTTGGCTGCTGCCTTGAGCTCCAGCAGTTTTGAGGAATACACAGTGGTGTGGAACCTGAAAAACCAACCTAGCTCTAAGAAGCAAAGCTGCCCTGCAGCACAGATTTTGTTCTTTGGAGTAGTGACTGCAGGAAGAATGGTTTGCTTGTGTTGTATTTACAGGCACCCCTGACAAAGGCAGGAATGATGAATCTGACTCCATGTTCTCAGAAGGCTAATTTATTATTTTATAATACTATATTATATTAAAGAATACTATACTAAACTGTACTAAAGAATACAGAAAGGCTACAGACAGAATGCTAAAAAGATAATAATGAAAACTCCTGACTCTCTCCAGAGTCTCAACACAGCTTGGCCCTGACTGGCCAAAGAGTGAAAACAACTCACAGCAGAATCCAATGAAACAATCACCTGTGGGTAACCAATCTCCAAACACATTCCACATGAGCACAACACAGGAGAGGCAAATGAGATAAGAATTGTTTTCCTTTTCTCTGAGGCTTCTCAGCTTCCCAGGAGAAAAATCCTGGGTGAAGGGGTTTTTTCAGAGAATGTGAGTGCCATGTGCTTGAACTTCTTTTTAGGTACTCCCATCTTTTTTCATTGTGGGAATAATATTTTATTAGGCAAGATAATTAATGATTTACTGGTTACTACTAAGATCTGCATTTGTGGGTAAGGGAAAGAAAGAAAAAAAACAAAACCAACAAGATCCTGTTGTGTTGTTATGCTCCTCTCTCAATTATTTTTGTCATAGTTCCATAATTAGAACTGTTGGTCAACAAATTAATCAAGGTTTAGGAACAAGGATAAAGGGCAGGCAGCAGTTCTGTAGGGGAGAACAATGAGGAGCAATGAGCATTTTCCCTGTGTGTTTGTATTGGCTCCAGGAGCCCTCATGGAGAGCTCTGGGGTGCTCCATCCATGGCTGCAGCCAGTACAGCTGCTCACATCTGCTTTAGCTGCCAGGGGAGAAGCTGGAACTCTTAGATCTGCTGACTTTTAGACAACCAGGCTGTGCACTGTTTGCTTTGATGTTTTTAGGCTGCCTTCTTTTGTGAACTGTTAAAAATCAATGTAGGAAATCTTTTATTAAGAACACTGCTTTGCACAGTCCTGCCTCTCCAGAAGCTTTTTTTAATAATCTTTCTTTTTGTATCAAGAGCTATTTATCTTCCAGCAGTCAGCTTTCAAGTTCAGATCCTAATATTGTGATGCCCTAAGTGATGGGGTGAAAACATTTTTCTGGTTGGTGCCACACATTGTTTAAAGCTGCCATATATAATAACCAGGACCTGTAGCTCTAATATATGTTCATGGTTAAAATTAAAAACCTGATCCAAGATCATCATTTGGGATCTTGGAAATCAGTGCCAAGGAAATAATGAGCTGTAGAAATTTGGGAGATGAAATTAAAGGCCTTGTCAGAGTGGTTTAATCATGTATAGAAAAGTGCTGCTGGCTGACTGATAATGGAGTCTCTGCAGAAACCAGAGCTTGTAACAAGATCCAAGATAGTCTTGGAAAGACCTCAGTGTGCTGAAGATACACAGAACACCTTCCCCAAATCCAGCCTGCATATTTAAGAAGGGTTATTATCTTTGTTGTTCTCTGAACCCACTCACTAGATCTAACATTTTTACCTGAACAATGTTCTGCCCTTGCAGTTAAACATTTCCTCCAAACCCCATGCTGGAAGGGGTTGTTGCTGCCTGCCTGTTCCTGGTGACTCACTCTGATAATTCTTAAGGAGGGAAAAAAAAAATTGCCTGTAAACAAAGTGTCAGTGCAGCTTCATAAGCTGTGTCTGCCTTCCAGTCTATTCTGGATACCAAGGAGGCAGAGCAAGGAGAGCTGCCCAATGTGGGGTCATGTGGGTCACCTGGGCATGCAGGTGAAGCTCAGCTGTCCTGGTTGGGCTTGGGGTTGACCCTGCTGCTCCACCTGCATGCTAATGAGTAGCTAATTGCCATGATTATTATAGCATGGTGATGATGCTCACAGAACACCTACACAGACAAAACTCACGTGTCTCTTACATCGTGAAACCCTCTCAGTGTTTGTTGGTTGCTTTGTTTCAGGTGCCTGTGCAGTCCTGGTTTGATGACATGACAGACACAGAGCTGCTAGATCTTATTCCTTTCTTTGAAGGACTAAGCAAAGAGGAAGAAGTTTACAGTATGCTTCATAAACTCTGCAACAGGTAGCCCTTAACTCTGACTGACTCCTGCTCCTAGATTGCAGTTGCTAGAGGCTGTCTCCATCTCTTTCAGCTCTTTCAAATGTAAGCCTGGGGAGGTCACCCCAGTCAGAAGTGCTACTCTTGATCTTCCTGTTACATTGGACACGAAGGACAATCATGAGTGATGCTATTAAGCCTTCAGAAGCCTGACTCCTAAGGTCATGTGTTCAGACTACTTTTTTAAAGGAAAAAAAAAAAAAGCTATTTTAAATGGGACTCTTTTAATTAATTTCATAAATGGACATCTTTTACTGGATCAGCTTTTCTTAAAACATGCCAAAAAAAAGAAGCTTGTATTTCAGCAGTTGAATTTCTCTCCCTTTCTTCCCCTCCCACTATGCAGACAATTTTACCCCCCTGCTTAGAGCAGTTGACCTGACTCTGAATTTTTTCTTACAGAATGAAGTGCCTTTTTGAATGTTATTTTAAGATAAAAATTCATTTTTGTATAAGACGTATTTCCAGACATCTTTTAGTCTTGTATTGTCTAAATGCTTTAAAAGGAAAAAGGAAAAAAAAAAAATTTATAGAGCACTGTAATATATAACAAAGGAAAAAGTTGAAACCAAGATGCTGGGTTCCTGTCTCCACGATGACAATGAGTTGTGTTACACTTTGTCATGCTCAGAAGGTTCAGGTGGTCGTGGGAGGGGTGAACTGGGGTCATTAACATGGTTGTTTCACTGATGAGGATTTTGGGCACAGTTTCAAAACATATCTGCAGTTGTTTGAGTATTTAGGGAGTGATGGAGTTGAGGAAATGAGGTGGCTGATAGACCTAAAGCACCTTGAATTGCAGACAGATGAAGTTCTGCTGTCTCTGCTCACGCACAACTGCCATGCCTCTTCTTTTTTGGAAAACCATTCTCTTGGGAGAACAGCAAGGAGATCTATTTGTTAGCTTAAGATTCTTTTCTCAAAACAACCCATCTGGGGAAGCTGGATCTACATTGAGCTGTTTGGAGTACTTTTTTCTTTTCATTGCTGCTACTGTATACTCACCAAATGGAGTTGACCATTGGCTGTTATACTGTTTTTGCCACTGTGCCTGTGCTATGAGACGTTTTCTGTAAGCTGCAAACTTGGGCAATAAATAAAATGCAGGCTTCATAACCCACCCCCATGGATTAATCCATTGGTATCTGATATACCAGTTAAAGGTGACCTGTAAAGGATTTTTTTTTCAATTTTTTCAGTTAAGATGAAGCCCTCTCCTTTGTTTGATACATGAAAATGCAAGAAGTTTGCTGCCCACACCTTTGGTTTGTATTTCTTTTTCCCCAAGGTGTGAGTGCAGATTATGAGCTGTATCAAGTCTTGCTGGAAGGGCAGAAGTTACTAGCCTAGACTAAAATTGGTCCTCTGGCTTTGGAGTTGAGTTAGACTCATCTCTGAATCTGAGAGCCTGCTTAACATCTTCTGCAGTGCCATAGGTATTTCAGATGAATGAGTTTTAAATATTTTATGCCTTTGAAGAACAAGGCACACCTTTTTTTCCCTCCCCCTTTCCAGTGTCACCTTTCAGTTATTGTCCACAGCAGAAATCTGCAAACATAAAAAGTGCAGCTGTGCTTGGCTGTCATCAGAGAAGACTAAATGGATTATTTGGTGCTTCTAATTAGCCTTGTGCTAAATTCTGAATTGTAGACCCCCTTTGCCTTTTCTCTTTTCCTCGAAAAGTCCCAATGACTTGGGAAAAACACAAATTCCTTTGTGATGGACTTGGGGCTTGTGATCCTTGTCTCAAAACCATTGGTGAAGCAGCTTAACAAATCCATCTGAGAGGGGCAGGCCAGTCTGCACAGGCAGTGAGTGGGTGGTGGTGGGTGCAGTATCAAACTGAGCCCCCCTTGCAGTGCAGCTGTGCTCCAGCTGTGCTCCAGCTGTGGCTGGGCCCAGGGGTGCTGGAGGCAGTCCCATCACACCCGTGAGTCTCTAGGGCATCACCCTTTTGTTTCTTAACCAGCTGGCATCACCTTAGTACTGTATAAATCTGTGCCACAACAAAAAGACAAAGTGTCGAGTTTGAAAATGAAAAATCTTAAAAAAAAAAAAAAAAGCCTACTTAGTTAAAAATATAACAAAAAAAAATTAAGAAAAAGGACGTGTGGATTCTGGTTAGTCCATTAACGTTTACTTTCAGTTTAAGATGGTTTAATTTTGCATTTGACTCCAGAGTAATGAAACTGTAAGCTGCCAAAAAAAAAAAAAAAGTTGTTCTCTGAGCAGTATTTTCAACTGTGCCTGTGGCTCCAGGGCCCCAGTGCAGTTTGCAGGGAAGTATTCAGGTTGTAGTTAGTCGTGCAGGTATGAGAGGAATGGCTGAAGAAATGCAAAGACTTTTTCTCGTTAGCATTAGACCAAACAATCAGACAGAGAGTAAATAACCCACGAGCCAGTGTGACAGTTGTGACCTGTTGGACGTGAGACAAACCATGTCACCCGTTTGCATCTCTGCAAGCAGCGATTTCATGAACCAGTTGCCTTAAGTCTGTGAATGAATGTTGATTATATTATTAAAGTGTCTTGTATTGTTTTCAAATCCACATAGAATGGGCAACTGAACTTCTGCACCAGCCTCTGGAGGAACGGTTCTGATGATGTTCTGTACAACCATACTTGTACTGTATCATTTTGGCTCTTAACCCCCCCCCCCAAATTTTAAAAAACCCAACTCACTGTAACTTGGTACAGCATTAAAATGACACTTAGTGACAATACAAAGACAAAAAACGTAGCACAGCTTTGATCTCTGTTGTATTAAGAGTATTTTCTATAAGTTCTGATCAGTTCTGGTTTTTTTTAACCCACCCAACTCGTATGGGAATAAAACTCAGAGTGCTCTGCAATCAGGTTTGGACTCCCCTGGGTATTCAGATTTGGCCAACAACTGTCACAGTTGTTTATTTTGACACTATCATCATACTTGAAATTTCAAGTGTTGAGTTTGCGTGGATATACATACGCTATATATTTAGAGTTTCTAGATTCTAAAAAAAGCAATAGAGTTCTGTCCATAAAGTCAGAGAACGAGTGGAATGTTTGTAAAATTTGCAATACGGGTATTTGATTGTATTTTAAATACAAGATTAAAAAAAAAAAAAAATTCAAATAGGAATAAAAAAAACCCAACCCTTGTTTCCTAAATCTCTTGCATATTTTGAAGTGCAGTTACTGCATGCAGGTCACCAGGGCTGTTCTAAACCCTGGGTTTCAGTTCTAGTTCTGGATATTATAGAAATATTAAAAACTCTTTTCCCAGTTGGTCATTCTAAAGACATGCTGCCTGGCCTGAAGTTCTGTTGTCCTTTTTATGTTGGGTTAAAAAACGGTTTTTTTGCCTGTATGGGTATTTTTAAATGAAGCTGTAAGGCAGAATGCCTTAGACCCTTGAAACCCAACAGAAGTGTTAACAAAGAAATTGCCATTTGTAACCTTAGGGCTGTGCACAGAATCCTTGGTCACACCACGAGGCGTGGCAGGCTGGGCATGGGGAGGTGGTGGCAAATGTACAATATTGCTGTGTTCATTTAGGTAGCTTTGGAAGAATAATTTTTGTCTCTTTGTTTCGCCCTTTTGATCTTTATTAAAACAGCAAAAGTTATCCGTGGAAGCAACTCAACACCTGGAGGCGTTTTTGGTTGTCAGTGTACGCAATCACTTTTCTTACAGCATGATTTTGATTAGACTGGTTGGGGACAATAAAGTATCTAAATGACACTGGTGTGTGCTGATGTTGCAGCTTTTGAAATTTCAATGTAAAAAAGAAAAAAAAAACAAGAAAAAGAATCTGTAGCTGTGTGACTTCCGAAGGCGTAACCCTCTGTTGGACAGATTGTTTTTAACCTAATAAACCACAGTTCTGCACAGCCCTATTTGTAAAACAAAAACAAGTTTGTGCCTCTGATTCCAAGGTGCTGTGATGTTTTTTGCCTTTGTGGGGTGAGGAGGGGCAGGTGAGGCTGGCGTGGGGCAATTGCTTCAAAATCTCTGGGCTAACTATGCAAAACCAGCTGTCAGTTCTCTGTTTCACATGATGTTGTAAAATCCCAGCTGACTCTCTCTTATTTCTTGTTAAAGATCTATTGGGAGCTCCTCAACAGAGGAGTAAGCAATGGAAATGTTTCTTTCTTTTTCTTTTTTTCCTTTTTTTTTTCCTTATGATGGAGCTGTTTACACTTTGATGCAATGAACAATCCAGCAATACTTGAGAAACACTACAGATACCATATGAGTGTTTGCAGGAGAGAGAAGTGTTGTCAATCAGGTATTGAATGGTTTCTTTACTGTCACAAATAAAAAATTTTAACAATATAGCTACTTGTGCATGTAATACTTCTCTGGGAAAAAGCATTTCTGCACTTCTCCTTCAGGAACAGGCACTGATTCAGCAGGGAATCACTCCTGCTAATGCACATCCCTGTCAGAGGGTGAGATCACCCATCCCTGTCCCACTGTCCCCCTCTCCTCTCTCAGTCACGTGCAGGACTCCTCAGTGGCTGCCCTGGCACCTGCTTGTGCACACAGAGCTGATGAACTACTGATGAACTCTGCTAAATAAATTGGTGGCGACTCTTGCAGATGTTCCAGCTATTTAGATCTCTTGGATGAGATCATACAATAATTTGTTCAAGTCTCAAAGCTGTGTGGCTTCTTTTGAAGGGCTTACTTCAGCTACTTGAATAGCTGTTCTTAACATCACTGCCATATCCACATGAATATCTGAATAAAACACTTTATTTGGTTGGAAAAATCTATTTTGGGACTTTTTATTTGACACAGTAAGACTTAGGCAGAGCCTTCCTTTCTAGGAAAGGCACATATTATTGATGCTTTATGAGCAGAAAACCTCAGGCCTGTTGGAATTAGCAGCTGGCTCAAGATAGCACATTAGTTGCAATTAAAAATATTTTCAGTTAGTCCTATGAGTGGTTGGAATGACCTGGCCTGCCTTTACTTTGTACTGGTTGGTCAGGTTTTTGATTATTTAGGTTTGGTTTGGTTTTGTTTTTAATTTTACCAATCTCCTTAGCTGCTACTTAGGATAAAGATGCCTTTCTCTTTTTTCTTTTTTTTTTTCCACTTGGTAAAACAAGTGTTTCAAAATTCATAAACCAGCTCATTTATAGTGGTGAGAAAGCTCCTGTTGTTCTGTGCTGACAGCAACCAAGTGTCTGCACGACTGAATACACGATAGTCTGTACACCTTGAGGCTTTCCAATGGGTTTTCCCCCCTTTTTGTTGTCTTTTCACTCAGGAGGAAATCCAACTGCTCTGCAATTCCCTGCAGGATGGGGTAGGGCTGCTCCAGGTGGGGTGCAGCCTCCAGCAGCTTTCCTGGCAAGCAGCATTTGCCATCCAGATTCCACCAGCCCAGCCACGCTGGCAGGAGCCTAGGAATGTTCTGGAAAGCTCTGGATCCTCTGGTTCTGCTGGAGCTGCTGGAGAAGCAGGGATCAGTGGGTAACCCAGTGGTTTGGACAGTTGGCAGCTCTGAAAGCTGCAGGAGTTCTGTGGGCAGGAGCTGTGCTGGGATGGGAGCAGGGTGTCCATGGTTCTGTGGGAAGGAGCTGGGAGCAGGGTGTCCATGGTTCTGTGGGCAGGAGCTGTGCTGGGATGGGAGCAGGGTGTCCATGGTTCTGTGGGAAGGAGCTGTGCTGGGATGGGAGCAGGGTGTCCATGGTTCTGTGGGAAGGAGCTGTGCTGGGATGGGAGCAGGGTGTCCATGGTTCTGTGGGCAGGAGCTGTGCTTTGGCAGCAGGGTGTCCATGGCTGGAGCCGTGTTCAGGGCGTTTCTGAGGGACACTCAGGGGTCAGTGTGGCTCCACAGGGCAGGGTTCCCTCTGCACTGCACCCCGATGACAAAAGGGGAGGTTTGGCCGTGGCTGAAAGGGGCTCACAAGGAGTTTGGGAGGTGGTGGCTGTGTCCCCTGTGGTGCCTCCATCTCTCTCCCCAAACCAGCATCGCTCAGTTTTGCACCCAGGCTTTGATTCCATGACATGGGCACGCCTGGTGGGGATGGGAAGGCAGGAAAAGCTGGGCACAAGCACAGCTGGCCCCCATCACCCTCCTCACCTCGGGCTGCCCCCCAGCAAGGCCCAGGCTGCTCAGAGGGAACAGAGGAGTCACCGCTCAGCCAGACCCGTGTCACCCCCCTGGAGAACCTCTGTCCCTCCAGACAATGAGGGGTGATCCTTGTGTCCCTACAAACGTGATGTCACCGCCTCTGAATTGCCAGCCCTGCAATAAATGTTGCACTCAGAAGCTCGGGGGGGTTGTTGGGGAGTTGCTGGCTTGACAATGGGTTGTTTTCTTTGATTTTAATGAGCTTTTGTGATGAAAACCAAATTTCTTTACAGTGTAACCTTGTAATTTTTTTTTCATGCTTTGATTCAGTTTGACAATAAACTATCTGTGTTATTTTTTTCATTCTCTTCATGTCTGATAATGCAAATAGTTCAGGTCTGTTCCCAGAAATCCCCTTTTCTCTGTCCACATGCCATTCTCTGTGGGGAAAGCATTGGGAGGGGGGAAGCAAAGACTTCAGAGAATCATGCCAGAAAGTTCTCATTCCATTCTTCTCAACTCTTGGGAGCTGCTGGGCTTTAGTAAAGATGAAAGCCTTGACTGCTGAGCACCAAGGCCTTCTTCCTCTGCCAGCAGATTTGGCACAAAGGCTCAGCTCCTGTTCCTTTTGGTTAACCTGCTGAGGTTTGGAGAAATCCATCTGGCTGCATTCCAAAGCCACTGGGCTGAGAAAAGCAGGATCCTGGATTGTGGGAGAGGGTAAAGGGGCAGGAGGAAACCTGATGGTGGCTGCTGAGGGTTCTGTACAAATCCCTTCCAGTCCCTGCAGGCAGCACAGCACCCCTTGGGTCACGACATTCCCGGCATCCCTGAAGCAGTTTGGTTCCTCACCTGCCCGTGCTGGGTTTTTAGGGATAAATAGGGCTGAGAATGGATCAGGATCTTTGTCTGTCTCCCAGGCTGTGGTGTCACCTCTCTGTGGCAGTGCCTGCTGTGAGTGCTGCTGTTGGGCAGCTGACCTGGTACAGCTCTTGGGTCACCCAGTCTGCAGCAAACATCCATCCCCTGAGGGAAAGGAGGAGCTGCTGGAGCTGGATGGGGGCAAGGTGCCCACGGGAACACCACGTGTTTCTCACCTGGCTCTTGTCTCCCTCGGGTTTCTGTGCTTCAAATGGCTCCTGAGGTATTAAAAAGTCTCTTTTTTCCCAGCCCCACAACTGAAGAAGAAGCTGAGATTCCTCAGTTCTGCTTTTCAAGGTTGTTTATTTTCTCTTATCTATTCCATTCTTTCCCTGACCTGCTGAGATCTCTCCAGCAGGTCAGTTTGTGGCACACTGACTGCCCTTGGGGTGTTGTTGGCTTTTTATACTAAGAACTACATGAACTTTATTTACAGTAATATTCTAATACCTATCACCTATGATAGACAGTTTGTCTCTACTCTAAACCAATCAAACAGTGCCACCATCACAGCAGAGGATGGAGGGCAAGAAGAAGAAGAAGAAGGACAGGACACACCCAGATCCCTCCATCTTGCCTCTTGAACCCCCATTCTAAATCCCCAAAATTCCACTTTTTCACCCTGTGACAAATTCACTATCATTCTACTCACACTCTTGTGGCTTGTAACTCTTCACACAAAGTTGGTAATTGTTTCCAAGGGCTAAAATCAAAGGCACAGGTGTTTTTGACTCTGTGCCAAGGTCTCTGAGCCCCCTGCCAGGGTCTGGAGTCCTCCAGGGCAGCCAGAGGAATGTCCTGGGTTCCCACCTGTCTCAAGTTAGGTCTGCATGGAAGGATCAGGCTGGAGAAGGTGGTTGCAAGTGAAGCATTTGCTGCAAGACAAACCCACAGAAAGGTGAAAGTCTGGCATTTTCATGTATGTTTTTAATAGGAAAATTATTTTATAAATGTTGTTAGGTTTCTTTCTTTCTAATCTCTACCTGATCCCCTGGTTAATACCTGCTGTACCCTCAGAGACTGAGAACCAGAGATCTGTGTAAAATTTATCTGTGGGGTTTTTAGTGCATCTTTTTCCTTCATAAGCAAATGCCTCTAGAAGAGGGGAAGATTTTTGTCAGAAGGACCTAAAGAACCCATTTAATGACAGAATTACAGAATCATTTTGGTTGGAAAAGAGTCACAGCTGAGAGGGCCCAGGTGCTGTGTGGGAGTAGGGCACATACAGGTCCTGCCCTTGGCTCTGCATCACAGGGCTGGAGCTCTGTGACTCTTCATTTTCCTTCTG
>WBNP01005251.1:2622-19808 GCA_013401095.1 Passerina amoena
GTGCTTTGTCCTCTGTGTCACACTTCTGCCTGTCTCTGTCCCGCCTGTGGTTTGTCCCCTGTGTCACACCTGTGCTTTGTCCCCTATGTCACACCTCTGCCTCTCTCTGTCCTGTGGTTTGTCCCGTGTCCCACCTGTGGTTGTTTCCCTGTGTCCTGTACCTGTGTCTCACCTTTACCTGCCAGTGTCCCACCTGCCATTCCCTGTGTCCCACCTGCGGTTCCCGTGTCCCATCTCTGGTTGTTCCCCATGTGCCACCTGTGTTTTTTCCCCTGTGTCCCATCTCTGGCTGTTCCCTGTGTCCCACCTGTGGCTCCCTGTGTCCCACCTGTACCTGTGTCCCTTCCTGTGTCCCACCTGTGGTTGTTTCCTTGTGTCCCATCTCTGGCTGCCTGTGCCCCATTTATTATTCCACATGTCCTACCTGCAGTTCCCTGTATCCCACCTTTGTTCCCTATGTCCCACCTGTGGCTCTCTGTGTCCCACCTGAAATTCCCTATGTCCCCATCTGATATTCCCTTTGTCCCATTTTTTTTTTCTCCTGTGTCTCACCTGTGGCTTGTTCCTGTGTCCCACTGGTGGTTGCATTCCCATGTCCCACCCTGTGATTCCCCATGTCCCACCCCTTATGCCTTGTGTCCCAACTGTGATTCCCCCATGTCCCACCTGTTATTCCCTGTGTCCTATCTGTGGTTTCATCCCCATGTCCCACCTGTGAGTCCCTGTGTCCCATCCAGAGGCAGGAGGAGCTGTTGGAAGCAGTCCTTGGCCCATCCCATCCCATCCCATCCCATCCCATCCCATCCCATCCCATCCCATCCCATTATCCCATCCCATTGATCCCATGCCTCCCTCACCTGGCCCCTTCTCTGGGGGCTCGCCTGCCCCTGCCTGGGCTGGGATTTGGGATTTGCCCTCTCCGCCATCTCCGCGATCCTGAGCCTCAGAGGGGTTGGGGGATCCTCTGGGGGGTCCTGGGGAGCGCAGCCTCCCGAGGGAGGGGCGCTCCTGGCACTGTCCCCAGGTCACAAAGGGCCCTGGGCACGGCACAGCCCCGTGTCACAGAGGGCCCAGGGACACCCTGACAACCAGGGGATTGACTGGGTGCAGCTGGAACTGGATGGAGATGGTTGGAATTGGTTGGAACTCATTGGAATTGATTTGATCTGGTTAAAATTGGTTGGAACTTGTTGGAAATGGTTGGAACTGACTCAGGGGCAGCCACAGCTGCTCTGGGCACTCTGTGCCAGGGCCTGTCCCCTCTCTGAGCCAGGAATTCCTTGCCAAGATCCCAGGATCCCAATCTCCCCTTTCCCAGTGGGAGCCATTCCCTGGCTCCTGTCCCTCCATCCCTTGTCCCCAGTCCCTCTGCAGCTCTCCTGGAGCCCCTCCAGGCCCTGCCAGGGGCTCTGAGCTCTGCCTGGAGCCTTCCCTTCTCCAGGGGAACATTCCCAGCTCTGCCAGCCTGGCTCCAGAGCAGAGGGGCTCCAGCCCTGCAGCAGCTCCGGGGCCTCCTCTGGGCTCTCTCCAGCAGCTCCACGTCCTCCTGCTGTTGGCCCCAGGGCTGGGGCAGCTCTGCAGCTGGGAAATCACCTGAGCCAGGGGCACAGGGACACAATTCCCACCTTGCCCTTGGGATCAGCCCAGGGCTGAGCAGGGGGGTCTGGACATCCCAAATCCCTCTCCCAGGGCTGCTCTCCATCCCTTCTTTTTCCTCCCAGCCTGGATTTGTGCTGGGATTCCCCTGACCCCGGTGCCAGTGGGTTTTTGGACCTTCCTGAGGTCCCCGCTGTCCCACCTGTCTGGGTCTGTCTGGATGTCCCATCCCTTCCAGAGTCCTCTCATTCCATGGCCATTTCCCTGCCAACATCCAGGATGTGCTTTCCACTTCTCAGAGTGTGACAGCATCCCTTTAGCTGGAATTTTCTGTTTAGCTCAGTTTTTAGGGATTTTTTCCTCAAAAAGGGGCACAACCCAAGCTGGAGAAGGGCTGCTGGGACATGACTTCTGTCCCAGTGCAGAGGGTGCAGCTCAAGCTGGGTGTGCTCAGAACAGGAGGTTTATTTACGAGTTTGTCCTGTTTTTGTTTCTCCCTGCTCCCTGAGCGTTCCTCCCCGTTCTGCCAGGGGAGAACACAATAATAAAGATGCAAATGTGATTTTTCCAACCCAAACATTTCACAGCAGAGCTGTGGGAGTGAGCTGAGGCTCCTGGCTGGAACAGGGATCCAGGGAGAGGGGAAAACAAAAAAAGAGCTTTGACCTCACATCATCCCATGGAAACTTCCCCATTTTGGATCTTTTCAGTTCTCAGGGAGCCCAAACCCCACAGCACTGTGGAAAAAGGGAGGGATTTTCTGCAGGTTGTGTTCTCTTCCCTATATTTTCCTTCCTCCTCCCTCTGGACCTGCCCTTCATCCTCCTCAAGGACTCATCCTGTTTTTCCCCTAATTGGAAAGAGGGCAATTTTTGAGGGGCAAGATGGGAGCCCTGACCAGAGCTGATAACTCTGGGGATTGGATCCTCCCTTCCCGGAGCCCTCACACGGAGCTTTCCCCACCAGCAGGGTCCTCCAGGGCTTTTCCTCAGGGTGGCCTCACGTGGAAGACCCTGTGGGGCTCGTCCTGAATCTGTTTGTTTCCCTGGCAGCTCGTTCCTGATAAAGTTTTAATGGATTTTTAAATTTATCATGAAACAGGCGCGGGGCCGGCTTCCGGCTCCGCTCGTTTTTACACCGGGAAGTGTCGGGGTGGGATTTTCCTTGGGGAGGGAGGGAGGGATGGAGGAGAAAGGCACATCCAGGTGTGTTCAGCCTTGCAGGGCACCTGGGATGGCAGGAGACCCAAAACCCATCCTGAAAGCGTTGGATAAGGAGGAAATCTCTGTCGACATCATCACTTTGTGACTTCTCCAAAGCCTGGCTCGGGCAGGGGAGGGAGAGGCCGGAGCGGGAACGGCTCCGCAGAGTTTTCCAGATGAAAAACACAGGCTACTTGTTCAGCCCTGGAGTTTAGGTCAGCTGGAGTTATGGGAAACAGATGATGGCCGGTGCCGGGCCGGGCTCTGACAGATCCCCCATTGTTGAGCCGGGGGATCCTCCGGAGCAGTGCCAGGCCCAGCCTCCTCCCGGGCTGCAGGAGGGGCTGGAGCTCCACATCCAAGGATTTGGGTCCCCGGGAGGGATTGCACTGAGGGAAAGGCTGCGTGGGGAGGTTTCTGCTCTAGGGATTCAATATGAGCTCCTGGGAATGCTTGGGGGGAAGTTCCCTGGGAACAGCTTGGATCTTGTGTGGTGAGGGTGTTTCTGAGGGGTGCTGGAGTCATGGGATGGGTTGGGTGGCCTTAAATCCCATCCCCATCTCCATCCATGGCCAGGGACACCTCCCACTGTCCCAGGTGGATCCAGCCTGGCCTTGGGCACTGCCAGGGATCCAGGGGCATCCACAGCAAATCTGGGAATTGCAGCCCAGGCAGGAATTCCTTGCCAAGATGCCAGCCCAATCTCCCCTTTCCCAGTGGGAGCCATTCCCTGGCTCCTGTCCCTCCATGCCTTGTCCCCAGTCCCTCTGCAGCTCTCCTGGAGCCCCTTTAGGTTCAGGAGGCTGCTATCCCCCCTTTTTAGGATCTTTCTTCTAAAATCAGTTCCCCTTTTCTTGGGAATTTCTTGGCCTCTGGAATGCAGGGGCCTAATCCTGCATTACCCCAAGCAGGATAAGCCAGGGGCTGAGCTTTTCTGTCATTGCAGCATCTGAAAGATTCAACCTTCCCTGGGCAGCCTCCTTTCCCTTTCCTCAAGAGGATTTTAGATCCAGCCCATTCCCATGGGGAAATCTGGGAGCAGGGAGGGCTTCTCAGTGTGGCACAGGTGGATCTGAGGATGCTCAGGTTGCTGGGAAGTTTTCAGCAGGAATGAAGGGGATGTGGGAAAGCCTCTTTGGGGCAGGAGAAGGCCCTGGGTCTGTCCTTGGAGCAGTGGCAGGAGAAGGCTCTGGAACATTCCTTGGAGCAGTGGCAGGAGAAGGGCTCTGGAACATTCCTTGGAGCAGTGGCAGGAGAAGGCTCTGGAACATTCCCTGGAGCAGTGGCAGGAGCTGTTCCATTCGGGAAGGGCCGGATCCGTGGCTGGTCCTGCTCATCTCCATGAACTCTGGACACATCCACTGTTGCTTGATGGGTTTTGCCAGCTGAAAACAAAATCCACGCCGTGGAAAATCAGGAAAAGGAGCGAATCTTTGGCCGGTCCCCAGTGTCCCTGCCCTGCCAGGGACCCTCCGCTGGCTGCTGCCCCTCACAGATAACCTGAGGGCTCTGGATCTTGGGAGAAGCTTTGTTCCTGTGCTTTTCCTGCCCTCTGGAGCAGCAGTGGCTGGGAAAGCCGGAGCTGTCACCCTGGAGAGGTTTAATGTCCCTCTGGCCTGGCCCAGCTCTTCCCAAACCCTTCCTCCCTGCAGCTGTTCAAAAGGAGAAGCTGGAACATCCCAAAAGGCCCCCAAGGGAAATCCTGGGGAGGATTGGAGCTGTTCTGTTCCTGCTGGATGAACAAACCTCTTGGGATTCCGGAGAATTGGGGTGAGAGATCCAAACTGGAGGTTTTAAAGGCTGGCCACGTGTTCGGTGTTGATCCAAGCAAAGCTGTCTTTACCTGGGATGAAGGGATGGGAAATCCATCTTGGACTGGGGCAGCACTTCTGGCTTGAGGTGTTCACAGGGGTCCCAGGTTGAGGGAAGAGACGAGGATCTGACTCCATGTTTCAGAAGGCTGATTTATTATTTTATGATATATATTACATTAAAACTATACTAAAAGGATAGAAGAAAGGACTTCATCAGAAGGCTGGCTAAGAATAGAAAAAGAAGGAATGATAACAAAGGGTTGTGTCTCAGACAGAGAGTCCAAGCCAGCTGACTGTGATTGGCCATTAATTAGAAACAACCACATGAGACCAATCCCAGATGCACCTGTTGCATCCCACAGCAGCAGATAACCATTGTTTGCATTTTGTTCCTGAGGCCTCTCAGCTTCTCAGGGGGAAAAACCCTAAGGAAAGGATTTTCCATAAAAGATGTCTGCGACAGGGTAATTTGAGGAAAAGCTCTTCTCGCTGAGCAGCAGAGCAAAAGAAACGATCCCTGCCCTCGTTAAATGAGCTGAGCAGCAGCAAGGACACGGAATTTCCCTCCTGGTATTCCAGGGAAAACACATCCCTGTTCACACTGGAACCTCTGAAATGGCATTGAAGTGGAATTCACATCTTGGATTACTTGGAAGATTTGCTGTGGCCACTGGTGTGTCATGTTAGAACTTCCCTCAGCCTGAAGATCCCTAAAATTCCCTGAGTTTGGAGGTTTGTGCTTCCACACAGACACTTCCCTTGCAGCTGGGATGCCGGAGCTTGGCCTGGCTTGGGACAGACCAGATCAGAAAATAGGGAATGGTGTCAGTCTGTGCTCCCAGGGAGCAGGGACAGCGTGGGGGGAGCAGCCTCAGGCTGGAATGTTGGGAAGGATTTCCTCATGGAAAGGGTGTTCAGGCCTTGAAACTGCCCAGGGCAGGGGTGGAGTTCCCATTCCTGGAGGCATTTAAAATCCATGTGGATGCGGCACTTGGGACAGGGGTCAGTGGTGGCCTTGGCAGGGCTGGGGATGGTTGGACTCGATGATCTCAGAAGGTTTTTCCAACCTTAGTGATTCCATGATCCCAGAAGAGGCTGGAATTCAATGCTGGTGGGCTCTGGCCAGCAGAGTCTCCTGTTCCAGGGTGTTCCTAACACTTGTTCCCATCTGCTCCACCAGCAGGGTTCTGCTGTGTCCAGGAGTTCTGCGTTTCCTTGGAGAGCTTCTCTCCTTGTTCCCTCCCAGAAAATGCTCTGCCCTGGGATCCTGGAGGTCCTGGATCTGCTGAGTCTCCTCCCAGTTCTGCTTTCAGATTGGAGAACTCCTTCTCCTGGAAGCTCATCCTGCCCCTGTTCTCCCTGAGCTGTTGGCAAAGTTCTTGTGGACACCAGAAGTTTACAGAGCACAGGAACTTTTGGATAAACCCATGGAACAAACTCCATCCAGGGCTATTCCAACCTGTCCTGTGGCTCAGGGCGTCCTCGCTCCAGGACCTGCTGAGAACAATGCTGGAAAAGCTGGAATTCCCTGTCCAGGCCATTGTTGTGTTATTTTTCAGCAGCACCTGGGCTGGTGCTGGCTCTGCTGGGTGTTCCTGCTGGGACAATTGGGAATTTATGGATTTGTGCTGTGGGCAGGGCAGGGGGTGGCTCCTGACGGCTCCTGGGCACCCTCTGCTCTGCCTCAGAGGCCTCTGGCTTGGTCTGGTAGAGAAATTCCTTTTTCTCCTCCTGATTTTCAGTGAAATGAGGTTCAAACAGTTGTTTGCAGGGCAGGGGTTGCTGCTTGTTGCATCCTGGGAATGTTTGGTTTTCCCTGTTTTATCCAGGTGGGTGAATGGGAATGAGCTGGAAGCACTGGTGGCGTTTGGGAAAAGGTTTCTATCCCAAAGTGAGGAATTTATTCCCAGTTCTATGCCATTTCCCCTGCAGTACCAAGGAATAGAAATCCCTATTTGTTTATTTTTAGTATTTATTTTAAAGAGTGGAGCAATTCTTGATTGCATCCTTGGAGGTGGATGGGAGGCTTTGGAGCCCTGCTTGGACCCTGGCGTCAGAACTGGCTCCGGGGGTGTCTGCTCTGGAATTTGGAGACAGGAGCTCCCTGACCCTTCCACCACCCTCAACAGGCTGTTTGGCAATTTTATTGCAATTTCCTCCAGGTTTTCTTTTTTCCCCTCAAATCCTCGATTCCTTGGTTTTCCATCATGCTGCCAGTGGCAGTTTTCTGTCAGGCGTGGCTTTGTCCTGCAGAAAGGGGAGAAACCCTGAGCACGTCCAAAATTTGGCTTTCAACTCCTGGTCCCCACATTCCAGCTGTTGCTTTCATGGTGATTCTCTGGGAAGAAGGGAAAAATCCTGGTTTTGTCTCTCCCCTACAGCAGCAGGTCAGAAGGAGCATGGGATGGGCAGCTGGGGAACACCAGGATCTGGATCTCTCTGAATTCCTTGGATTTAAGTGGGGAGAGTGGATTCCTCCCCTCCCTATCACACAGGCTGTAAAAATGTCCCATTTCTCAGCAGACTGGGTTTTGGGAAAAGTGGAGCATCTGGAAAAGGGACAGAAGTGGGAGGAATCTGGAATGGTTTGGGTTGGAAGGGATCTCAACTCCAGCCTTCCCATCCCTCGGATCCATCCGAGCCCTTTGCCTCCCTGGGATGCTCTTTTGGGATGGAACCTCCTCCTTTTCTGTCCCGACCCTGGCTCAGAGGTTGGGTTAATTAACGCTTTATTAGGAGCTGGGAAGGCTCAGGCAGCACCTGGCTGCTCCAAAAGCCCTTTGGGAAGGGATTCCATGGATTAAGGCTGGATTCCAAAGCTGGATTCCCAAAGCCAGGCTGGTTACTCAGCCTGTTTTCCCCCTTCCAACGCTGCTCCCTAATCAGATTTGTCAGGAGCTGTGAGGACAGGACGGGACAGGGACAGGATGGGACAGGGACAGGGACAGGACGGGACAGGGACAGGACGGGAAGGACCTTCCCGGGTCACTGCAGGGCCACGCTCTGGAGCCACGCCAACACAAACACAGGTGGCCCTGGCCAAGGAGCTGAGCCCTGGCACCCCATAATATGTGGGGAACCCATCCCAGGTGTGGGGACCATCCCAAAACTCCAGGATACCCCAATCCCCTGCATTTTGCCCCATCCCTGCCCCTGTCTCCCAATCCCCGCACCCCGTTCCGCGGCTGTGCTGCCGGGCTCGAACATTAGAGGGCATCTCCTCCTCACGCTTCCATTCCCTATTTATTTTTGGTGTGTTTTGTTTTACTGCAGTGGGGCCTGTCCTTAAAAAGCCAGGAGAGCCTTTTCCCTGCTGTGCAGAGCAGCCAGATGGGAAGTGCAATATCCCGCTGCTGCCCCTCATTACCGGGCCCTCGGAACAGCTCCCCCCTTCCCACATGTGACCATATTAAAGTGGCCTTTGCAGCCTTTCCCCCCATATAAAACTGTCTTCACTCCTGCGGCCCGGGAGTTAAAAGGGAACTCCAGCTGCAGGCAGGAGGCTGAAATTAAAGGCTTTGCCCTGGTCTAAATGGAAAATGGATATTGCTTCCCATATCCAGGGCTGGGAACAATGGGGCTGCGGCTCCGGGCAGGGGTAATGGCCTGCTTTGCTGGGAGGAAGGAGCAGAGGGGAAGGGGGAAAAGGGGGAATCTCACCTTTTTCCCTCCTGGTTAACTCTTCCGTGGCTGGTGGGGAGCAGGAGAAGCTGAGCAAGAAGCCTGGGACCAGCAGTGGCTTTTGCAGCGGAGCTGAGGCAAAGCTTCCAGCATCTTTCCCTGGAGAGAACGGGGTTTGAAGGAGAGAACAGGGTTTGGAACAATTGCCCTTGAAGAAAATGGGATTTGAAGCAATTGCACCTGGGGTTTGAAGCCATTCCCCCTGTGGAGAACAGGGTTTGAAAGGATTCCCCCCAGAGAAGATGGGGTTTGAAGGAGAGAACAGGGTTTGGAACAATTCCCCTTGAAGAAAATGGGATTTGAAACAATTCCACCTGGGGTTTGAAACCATTCCCCCTGTGGAGAACAGGGTTTTTGAAACTATTCCCCCCAGAGAAAATGGGGTTTGAAACGATTCCCCCCAGAGAAAATAGGGTTTGAAGGAGAGAACAGGGTTTGGAACAGTTCCCCCTGGAGAAAATGGGATTTGCAGTGATTCCCCCTGGGGTTTGAAACAATCCCCCTCTGAGAGAATGGGGTTTGAAACAATTTCCCCCATTAAAAAATGGGGTTTGAAACCCTTCCCCCTGGAGAGAATGGGGTTTGAAACCCTTTCCCATGGAGAGAACAGGGTTTGAAACCATTCCCCCCAGAGAAAATGGGGCTTGAAACAATTCCCCCTGGAGAAAATGGTGTTTGAGACAATTCCCCTCAGAGAAAATGGGGTCTGAAACCATTCCCCCCAGAGAAAATGGGATTTCAAACAATTCCCTCTGGGGTTTGAAACAATTCCCCCCAAGAGAACAGGGTTTGAAACAGTTTCCCTGATATATTGATGTCTGTGTGCTCCCTGTTATCCCTGTGTTCCTTGTCCATGTGTTCCCAGTTGTCCCGAGCAGGCCTGGCCAGGAGCTCAGACTCAGTGGGTCTGGGGAGGTCCTTGAATCTGTTGGACCAAAGATTTCAAACTTTTTTCCCCCCCCTTTTGCTTTCTCTTTGTAAATTTGTATTGCTTTTCAAGTTTGCTTTACATGAACTTAGCCAAGCTAAGGATGGGAGAGAGGGAAGGGAGAGCTGGATCTTCCATGGACTCTTCCAGGTGGGGTTTCTGAGGCCCTGCCTGGTTCTTGGTCATTTCATGGAATCATGGAATGATTTGGCGTAAAAGGGACCTTGAATCCCATCCAGTGCCACTTCCACTGTTCAGCCTTGGACACCTCTGGGATGGGGAGCCACAACCTCTCCTGACCTCTGGAGACTCCTTTCCTGTGGGATCACCTTTGCTTGTGCTTCTTGGCCTCCTTCCTCTTCACCAGGCCCCAAATAATTTATTTTTGAGTACGTAACAGAAGAGAACCAAGCCCTGAAGTACCCAAAATGCAAAACTGGGATTTGCTGCCTAAAAGAAGGAACGGGTGGCTGCTGCTTTTTCCAGGGCACAGGTCGAGGTCAGGGCTGGGTGGAGGAGACCAAATCCTGCGGGGCTGGCAGGAGAGGCCTCTTGCAGCCACTCTCTCTTCCCCCCACGCAATTCCTGCTCCACTTCATCTCCGTGTTTTCGGTATCGAGGGGGTGTTTACAGTCAACAAACAGGAGCCTCCTTTTTTGATCCCAGCTTTCCCTGCCGAGCACCTGCGAGCAGCGCGTCCATGCGCTCCGTGAGATTTGTTGGGAATATTTACCTTTTCCAAGAGGAGCATCTGCTCGGGAGTCGGACTCTTTGCGCCTCATTAGTGGCTACCAGGCTTCTCTTATCTGCACGCATCTCCGGGGCATGTCAGGATCATTTTCTGAGCTGCTTTTCTTGGCAGCTCCTTCCTCACTGGTGGGAAGCTCCTGGTGTTTGCTGAAGTGCTGGACCCTAAAAAAAAAAAAACCAAACCTGCTTGTTTCAGCTGGTTTTGGGGTGAAAAAGGGGTTATTTGTAAGGTTTTAAAGGGTCTGTGCTGCTTTTGGTAAGATGTGTCCCATCCAAGCTGCTGCGCTGAGCTGTTGAGCAGTTGGGGTTGGGTTTGGGGTATTTCCATGGAATTCCAGGGTTGTGAGGGGGGAGCAGGGATGGGATCCAGGTTGGACCGAGTGGGTTTTTAGCATGAATGTGTTGTTTGGCACTTGCAGGCAAATTAAAATGGAGCCCTGAGCTGGGGCTGTCTCGGGCAGGTGAGGGTGACACAGCCCAGGGCTCTGCTCACGGTGTGAGGGGAAGGAAATCCTGATTTTTGTTGGAAGGGGACTGGAATTGCCTAAACCGTGACTAAACCCCCCCAGAAATGGGATTTTGACCCCAAGTCTGGCCTTTTCTCCTCGCAGAACATGGGAGGGGGTTGGTGGTCGGGGCAGTTGGCGCCCAGGCTGGGAGGTGGGTGCTGTGTGGGATACCCAGAGGCTCCAGAGCTCTGAGCAGCCTGGTGAGAAGGGATGGGGCCACCATCTCCCAGGATGGGGCCACCTGGCTGGGAAGGGACCTCAGGAGGGCTCCAATCCAACCTCCTGCCCGGAGCTGGGAGATCAGACCGGGTTTCTCAGGGATTTGTCCAGCCTGGGCTGGAAGGGTTCCAGAGTTGGAAATTGGGATCCAACTTTGGAAATTTCTTTCTGCTGCTTTGTGGAATCGCGGGGTGTTCTGAGTTGGAAGGGACTCACAAGGATCCAGCTCTGATCCAGGGATCAAAACCCACACCTTGGTGTTATCAGCACCCTGCTCCAATCAATCTCAGTGATTTTTATTGTTCTCCTTGTGGAAAAACTTCCTCTCTACCCAAAATTCCCATCTTTATCCACAGAGGAACTCCCAAACCGGTGGTGCCCAGTTTGTGAGGGGTTCAGGGTTTCTCCCTTTCCATGAGGGATGGTTGGAATTTGTCCTTTTGGATGTCACCATATTGGGCTGTTCCTCCAGCCTGCCCAGACCTCTCCAGACATTGGCTCTGCCTTGACTCTGTCAATTTTCACCAAATCTGGGGACATCTGTGACGTGGAGAGACCTTGTCCAGGGCTCCTGCAGGTCTTTGGTGAGGACGTGGAGGGAGCAGGTCCCAGAATTCCTGTAATTCCCAATTCCACACATGAGCCCCATGGAGAGCTTTGCTGGTTGTCCCAGGCCAGGTTGGACATTGGGACACCCTGGGACAGTGAGAGGTGTCCCTGCCATGGCAGGGGTGGCACTGGGTGGGATTTAAGGTCCTTCCAACCCAAACCATTCCATGATTTTGGTGGTGTTACACTGATAAATCCAGGTGGGTGCTGGGTTTAGGATTCTCCAAGCACAGAATTAAAGCCGGGTTCATCCCTGATTATTTAAACCAGAGCTGCAGTGATGGGACTGAGCTGCTCTGTGGGGTGGGGGGTACAAAAACCTCCTCCAGTGGATGTAAAATTGGGCAGTTCTGGTAAATTTGGGCTGTGTCCATGGATTGATTTCCCTGGTGTCAATAGATCCATGACAAACTGGCACAGCCTGGGTTTTCCCAGGAGGAATCTTCTCAGCAGATCTCGCAGCACATCCCCTTCCTTGCTGTCTTTGTGATGGGACTTTAATGGAAGAGCTCAGAGGATTCTCTGATTTTTAGGGAATGATTAATGATGTTCCAAATGGGAAAGGTTTGGGAAGGCTCAGGCAGTAACATCCCATGGGAATGTTGGGTGATGGATACCCTGTGTTATCCAGGTAGGAAATATGTGAAGGGCACAAGGTGCATTTCTGCTGCAGGCTGAGGAGAAACTGTGCTCCAAACCATTGCCATCCCAATTCCCAAAGTCCCGTTTCCCTGGGCATTTCGATTATTCCTGGAGAATAAAACCAGGAGCACATTTTTCCCCCGGTGTAATCCCAGCTCGCTTGGCTCTCAGCTCCACGCTGCTCCCGAATCCCGAAACATTTTTGGGTTTGTTCAGCTGCTGTTTTTGCTTTCTTGTGATTATCCTCTGTTTTCCCTTCTGTGGTGTTCATCCCCGCTGGTAATTATCCCCCTCTCCCTGCCAACTCTGTGAACTCCGGGGCTAATTTGAGCAGGAGAGTTCTGCCCGGTAATTTTACAAATATGAGGCGTTATTGAGGGTTTTTCCTGGACCGGTGATTACAAGGAATGGGTCCTTTGGGAGCCAGGAATCCTTTGGATTCCTCTGCTCCTTCGGAGGGGTTGGGAGCTGGGTGAAGCTGGAATTAAAGCTGGATGGAAAAGGAGCAGCTCCCCTGCCCAGCACCGGCGCTGGGTTCCATGGAATCGCTGAGGCTGGAAAAGCCCTCCAGGATTGAATCCAGCTGTTCCAAAGCCACCACTGACCGTGTCCCCAAGTGCCACATCCACAGGGATGGGGACTCCAAACCTCCCTGGGCACTTCCAGTGCTTGACCACCCTTTCCATGAAGGAATTTTCCCAAATATCCAACCTAAACTTTCCCAACAGGCCATTTCCTCTTGTTCTCTCCCTTAAACTCTGAGAGAGGAGCAGCCCTAAAACACAAATCCCACCTGGAGTTTCAGCTGGGTAGCTCAGAAAACTCAGGATCTCGTGGTTGGCTCTGGAGTATTCTTGGTCTGGTTGATGTGTTCGTTTGGTTTTTTGCCTTTTTGGGTTTTTTTTATCCAGAGGAAAACAGGATTCAGGCATGGAATCCACAGGAGTAATGGATTATCTGGAGACCTGAGAAGATGAATAGTCCTAAACAGATCAAATGTGGGAAACTGGGTGGTCTGAACTCGAACTGCCACGAAGAGGAAGAAATATTTTCCATTTTGAGGAGGATGTAATATGGCAGCAGTGGGAATATCTGGGGAGATGAGGGAGGAATGCACTTAGGAGAGAGGGATGGAACTGGGAGGATGAAAAATGGGAGCAGGGTCACGACAGGGGCTGTGGGGAGGACGAGGTTTTTGTTGGAGGAACTTTTCATGAGAGAGTCCCTGATTCCTGGGGCAGCCAGAAATGGCTCAGGAAGGAGAACCCGGGGAGCAGTGCCGTGAGGGGATGGGTTTGGTCACACTGGCAGGTCCCTGGGCCATAAATTCTGGGGAAACTGTTAAAAATGTGAATAGGATTCTCTGATTTTCTTTTTGGGAATGGTTTCAAAGGAGCAGATTTGCTGCTCCTTCCCTTCTGCTGCAGTTCCCTTTGTTGGGTTGGAACGAGGAGGTGGCACCCAGAACCTTGTGAGGCTGAGGAGAATCCAGCCAGGAATGGGAGTCACATTCTTGTGGGGCCATCTCCAGCCCAGCTCCTCTCACTTCTGCTTCTCCTGCCTGTGGAAAACACATTTTTTACTCTGGAAGAGTAATTTTAACTATCAGAGGTTGTGGTGAAGCTGCTCCAGGTGCTTCACCCTCCTCAGAGCTGTGGGTAAAACCGGGATGGAGACCCAGCCTGGGGTTTGTCCCTGTGGGGAAGGAGCTGAGGAGTGGGGCTGGGAATTTTGGTTCCTGTGCTTCCCTGAGCCCCAGAACCCGGGGAGATCCCCCATCCTGTGGTGCTCCCGAGGAGCTGGTGGGGAAAATTCTCCATGGGAATGGTGAGGAGCTGCTGGAGAGAGCCCAGAGGAGGCCATGGAGATGCTCTGGAGCCAGGCTGGCAGAGCTGGGAATGTTCCCCTGGAGAAGGGAAAATTCCAGGATATCCTCAGAGTCCCTGAAGGGGCTCCAGGAGAGCTGGAGCGGGACTGGGGACAAGGGAGGGAGGGACAGGAGCCAGGGAATGGCTCCCAGTGGGAAAGGGGAGATTGGGCTGGGATCTTGGCAAGGAATTCCTGGCTGGGCTGGGATTCCCAGAGCAGCTGGGGCTGCCCCTGGATCCCTGGCAGTGCCCAAGGCCAGGCTGGATCCACCTGGGGCAGTGGGAGGTGTCCCTGCCCATGGCAGGGGTGGAATGAAGGGATCTTTCAGGTCCTTTCCCACGCAAACCAGTCTGGAATTCTGTGCAATGGGGTTGGACACGGCCATGGTGGGACACTGGAAGTGCAGCCAGGTGTGAGGTGGCTCCTTGTCCTTTCTTTCCTGAGGTGAAAGTGTGGATGAGCAGGCAGGGTCCTGGAGCTGGGGGATGAGGGATCAATCCCAGCTCAGCCTGGATCTGGCGCAATCTCAGCAGAAACCTCCAAAATTTACTCTTATAATTGGTCTGAGGCCTCCTGCTCTGGTGAGCTGCTCTCAGAGAGTCCAACGAGTCCTTGAGGCCACCACAAAACACTGGGGGAATGGCAGCTTCTGTGAGGCCAGTGATTAACTAATTACTCATTAATTTTGGGGGGATGGTGCCCCATGAATGAGGGGTTTGGTGTTTGGGTGTCCAACCATGGTCCTGCTGCTGGTGGTGTTGGCTCAGCCTCGCTGTGCTCCTGCCTTTGATGGTGCCACATGTTCATTTATTAAAGAAATGGTTGACAAAACACCTGCAGTTTTAAATTGGCCCCAAAATTCAATTATTTAAGTAATTTCCTCCAGTTTAATGAGTGGCTTCCCTCCAAGGTGTCAGTGATGGCGCCAGGGCTGGGTCGATGAGGATGGAGATGATCATGAGGGGTTAGTGCTAATTTTGGAGGTTTGGAGAGCCAAGGCCCAGCAGAATTTAATAAATGCCTTTGGTTTTGTCCCTCAGTGGTGGGGTGGGAGCGGGACAATCCCTTTTTCCATGGTTTTCCTGTGGGGGAGAGGACATGGACAACACCAGGATTGTGAGAATCACCAAAATTCAGGCCTTGCAGAGGGGCTCAAAGTGAGGTGGGTGCTCCCTGCTTGGAATTTATCACTTTTTAACTTCAGGCACCACCTGATTTTGTCTCTTGGCTTGATGAAATTGTAATAATTCTCCTCTTTCTGGGTCTCACTTGTAGATCCCTGATTTCTGCCTTGGGATTTTTCCCTTTCCTGAGGGAAACAGCTTTTGGGAGTGTTGGGAACACCTGACAGGGAAATGTTGGTTCACAGTTCCTGGTTCTAAAATCTCTCTTAAAATACCAAATTTCTCATAGATTCACGTTGGTCCTGGACCTGATTACAGGGGAAAAACTGGGATTTGTGATCCAGGTTTGCCAGGGTGGCTGGATGTGCCTGGGATGGATCGGGAGCTGCTCATCCTGAGCCCCCCTGAGACTCAGCCAAGACAAAAAGCAGAATTCAAGGACAAAATCCACATTTAGAATCTCCACATCCCTTTGCAGCGCACCTGCACAGCTGCAAGGAGGCTTTGGGGATGGATTTGAGCACCTAAAAAGGTTTTGGGGGTGGATTTTAGGACCTTAAAAGGTTTTGGGGGGTGAATTTAAAAACCTAAGAAGGTCTTGAAGATGGATTTGAGTACCTAAAAAGATGTTTTAGATGGTTTTTAGGACATAAGAAGGTTTTCTAGATAGATTTTTGCACCCAAGAAGGCTTTGGGGATGGATTTTAAGACCTGCAAAGTTTTTTTAGGTGGATATTTTAATCTAAGAAGGTTTGGGGGATGTATTTGAGCACCTAAGAAAGTTTTGGGGATGGATTTTAGGATCTTGGAAGGTTTTGGGGGTGGATTTTTGCACCCAAGAAGGTTTTGGAGATGGATTTTAGGATCTTTGAAGGTTTTGGGGATGGATTTTTCTACCTCAGAAGGTTTTGGGGATGGATTTGAGCACCACAGAAGGTTTTGGGGATGGATTTGAGCACCTAAGAAGATTTTTGGGGATGGATTTTTCTACCTAAGAAAGTTTTGGGGGTGGATTTTTGCACCTCAGAAGGTTTTGGAGATGGATTTTAGGACCTTAAAATGTTTTGAGGATGGATTTGAGCACCTAAGAAGGTTTTTGGGGATGGATTTTTCTACCTCAGAAGGTTTTGGGGATGGATTTGAGCAAAGAAGACTTTTGGGGATGGATTTTTGGACTGTAGAAGGTTTTGGGGACGGATTTGAGCACCTAAGATTTTTGGGGATGGATTTATCTACCTAAGAAGGTTTTGGGGATGGATTTTTGCACCTAAGAAGGTTTTGGGGTTGGATTTTTGCACCTAAGAAGGTTCTGAGGATGGATTTTTGCATGTAAGAGAGTTTTGGGGATGGATTTTAGGATCTTAGAAGGTTTTGGGGATGGATTCGAGCACCTAAGAAGTTTTTTTTTTGACGTATTTTAGGACCTAAAAAGGTTTTTTGGATGGATTTTGACACCTTTGGGAAGGGTAGAATCAGGTGGGAGAGCTCTGGGCACATCCCTGGGCTGATTGCTGCCGGAGCCTGGAGCTGCACTTGGAGAAAAGAAGGAGCAAGTCAGGCTATGGCTCCTCACGAGCCCTTGGTAGCTGAGGGCATCCCGAGGCAGCCTGGTTGTATAATGCCACAACAGCTGGAGAATCATTAAATTACCATCAGGTTTTGCTTTTAATTAATTTATTTTCTGGAGAGGAGCAGGTTGACAGCTGGTGCCTCGCTCAGGTGATATTTGTTGTTGCATGTTGTTTGTTTTGTGAATTCTAAATGAGGCTGAGTTGGGTTTTTTGTTGTTTTTTTTTTTGTTTTTCCCCTCTCCCTTGGCTCCCAGCAGTTCAAAGCAAGACGTTGTCCCTTCCCTGAGATGTTTGTGATCCAGTTTCAGACAGAAAACAGGGAGGGTGTGGAGGAGGGAGGATGGGCAGGGATGAAACATCCAGGGCTGGATGGCCCGGGGGCTCATCCTTGGCTTCTGGGGAGCTGAGGTGGAGCCTGCTTTGGAGCAAAGATCACCCCAGAGGGGCACTCAGGGCCCAGCCCAGGGGTGATGGCCATGGAGAGGGGTCAGCTGTGGGCATGGAAATCCTCTGGACACTCAGAGCCACGGCAAGTCGGGAAAAAGGAGCCGCAGAGTTTGTTTCTCCCAATGCTACGGAGTGGTCTTGAGGTGTGCCCCAAACACATTCTGGAATTCTCTATCCCAAACACATTCTGGAATTCTGCACTCCAGACACATTCTGGAATTCTGC
>WBNP01005252.1:16863-30167 GCA_013401095.1 Passerina amoena
TGGGATGGGATGGGATGGGATGGGATGGGATGGGATGGGATGGGATGGGATGGGATGGGATGGGATGGGATTTAAGGGGATTGGGGTTTCCCACCCAAACCACTCCAGGATTCCTCAGTCTTTCCCTGCTCCCTTCACACTCTGGGCTTTGATGAGGAGGAAAATAAAGCACAATTACAGCAAAGTGTGGGAACAGAAACTGAGCAGCACTTTGATAAGGATGCTACCAGGCTCAGAATTCATTCTGGACATGCAGAACCAAGAACTGCCTGACTAATTCATTGATTACAATAGAATTGATTGCAGCTTCCATGCAATGCCACAATAAATCCCACAGAACAGCAGGAGACATAAATGAACACCTGTTAATTGGGAATTAACCCCCCCACACCACTGGGGCTGATCCCAAGCTTGCAGGGACCCAGGGAGACAATATTTTTATTTTCTGAGTTCGGACAAGGTATCCATGACCACAAAACCATCAGGATTTAAATCCAGCATTTCACTGCTCTTTGGAAGGGTTTTGTTCCTTTGGAACTCAGATACCAACAGCGTAAACAATGCTCATTAATCAGAGAAAAAATTATTTGCCAGGACTGCAGGGATCACAGTGAATTTTAAATTTTCCAAGCCCTATCTCTTAGTCCCTGAGAATTACAGCAGCAAATCGATTTGCTGTGATTCGGGGATCCATGGATTTGGTTCCTCCTGATCAGAGGAGCTCCAGGTATTTATTTACAGTTCATTTCCACAGCTCTTCTTAAAGGTGCAAACAGACTGAAAGCAAGCTCAGGGAAGGCTGTGGTGAGTCCCAACAGGAATTAGGTGAGGCTGGGGCTGTTCCAGGAGGACAGGGGACCATTCCCTGTTTTTTGCAGGGTCAAAGGATTGGGACAGATCATTTTTAGGTTCCTTTGCAACCCTGCAGTGATTGAGGGATGCTGCTGGTAATGTCCATGACTCACTGAAAATTTCCAAAAGCTTTTCAAGGCCAGGTTGGACACTGGGGCTGGGAGCAGCCTGGGACAGTGGGAGGTGTCCCTGCCACAGCAGGAGTGGCACTGGGTGAGATTTTGTGACGGTGTTCACAGGGGTTTTCAGGTGAGGGAAGAGAAGAGAATGTTGACTCCATGTTTCAGAAGGTTTGATTTATTATTTTAGGATATACATTACACTAAAACTATATTAAAAAGAATAGAAGGAAAAGTTTCATCTCAGAAGGTTAGCTAATAATAGAATAGAAATGAATGAATAATAAAGGTTTGTGTCTCGGACAGAGAGTCCAAGCTAACTGGGCTGTGATTGGCCATTAATTAGAAACAACCCCATGAGCCCAATCCCAGATGCACCTGTTGCATTCCACAGCAGCAGATAACCTTTGTTTGCATTTTGTTCCTGAGGCCTCTCAGCTTCTCAGGAGGAAAAATCCTAAGAAAGGATTTTTAATGAAAATATGTCTGAGACAGGCTTTAAGGTCCCTTCTAATACAACCCAAATCTAACTCAATTCAGAGCCTGAAAAGATTCTTATTTTCTAACTTCTGAGCCCTTCTCCCAGAGCCCTGAGCTGCTGAGGCTCAGCCATGCCCATTAATCAAAGCTACTTCTTTATCTGCAATCTGAGGTGCACAAATCAGATCTGCTGATTCGTGTGTCAGTTACAGCCAGTCCCAGGACCTCACAGGGCAGAACAACACCAGGAATTTGGGATAAAACAACTCAGGATATGAACCCCAGCCCCGGGTTCCAGCTCCTTATCTGCACTTCCCTGTGCCTGGCAGGGGTGCCACTGACAGCAGCACTGCTGGCGTTTATCAGATTGAGCACAAATCTCCTCAGGGAGCCCAGAACCCTCTTCTTTCATGGAATTGCAGAATCCTGCAAAGGTTTGGGTTGGAGGGACCTTAAATCCCATCCGTTCCCACCCCATTTCCATGGCAGGGACACCTCCCACTGTCCCAGGGTGCCCCAATGTCCAGCCTGGCCTTGGGCACTGCCAGGGATCCAGGGGCAGCCCCAGCTGCTCTGGCAATTCCAGCCCAGCCAGGAATTCCCAATCTCCCACCCATCCCTGCCCTCCTCCAGCTCCAAGCCTTTGGTGGTGGCAGCAGACAACACCTTCTGTCCTTCCGGCTGGGAGGACAACTGGGAAACCTCTCCTGACCTGAGTGAGCTGGCAAAGGAGCCCAACCCTGCTCTGCTCCCTGGACACAGAGCAGAGCACACAAACAGCTTTTATTCCTCCCTTCTGCCTCACAGAGGTTCATTATTCCAGGCAATGCTGCCCTTAATCGGCACCAATCCCAGCCCAACACATCTGCGTGCTCCTGGGGAGTGGGAAATCCTGGAAAACCTGGAGACAGTGGTGGGATGATCCATTAAAAGCTGCCTGCACAGAAAGGGCCTCAACCAGTGCAGAGCATGAGGTGATGAATCGTGAGAGCATCTCTGGGTCAGCTCCTTACGTGTTTTTGAAGCAATAAAACCCCCACTCCTAAAGAAGGAATGGTTTTCCTTTGTGGCCAAGCAGAGGAGGGAGTGGGGCTGATGGAGAGCAGCATCCAGAGGGGCTCCCCAAGTGCCTGGGATCAAGAGTGGCACTGGGGCTGAACTGGGAGGGAGGCTGGGGTTTGTCCCCAGAACCCTCCCTGGGTGCAGGGCCAGAGCCTGAGCTCAGGGTCCCCCAGATCTGCCCAGCGCTGCCCAGGGCCCTGCTGGGACACAGAGCTCCCCTGGGAAGGCTCCAGAGCACCACAGAAACCTGGATTCAGCCATTCCAGAGCACTGCCCAGCACTGAGCCCCAGCAGGATCAGGCCCTGTCCTTCCCTAATGAGTAACGGACCCTGTCACTGTCCTATTTCCTAGAAAATCCTCTTTGCCCAGGGTTCCTCTCCTGGGAAGTGGAGAAGCCTCAGAGAGGAATCAAAACAATAATTATCTGATTGCTTGTCCTGTGTTTTGCTGCTTTGGAATGTGGTCTGGAGATTGTTTATCCAACAGGTGATTGTTTGATTGGTTTCATGTGAATTGTTTTGACTTAATGACCAATCACCGCCAGCTGTGTCAGGACTCTGGAAGCAGCCACGAGTTTTCATGATCATTCTTTGTAACCTTCTGTCTGTACCCTTTCTCTATTCTTCAGTATACATTTAGTATAGCATTCTTTAATACAATATAAGTATAGTATTTAACATTATACATATAGTATATTTAGTATTAGTATTTTTTGTATTAGTTTATTTAGTATTAGTTTATTTAGTATTAGTATTAGTATAGCATTCTTTAATGTAATATAAGTACAATAAAATAATTTGTATTATATATATAATTTATGTAATATATATTTATATATACTATAGTTCTATATATATTTTAGTTATATATTATATATAATATAATTTTAATATGTCATATATTATACATACTATTTTAATATATATATATTATATATACTATATATAATATATACTATATTAGATTAATTATATTATTAATATGTAATGTATATTACATATTATAAATAAAAAATATATTTTATTCTATTATATATAAAATATACATTATATATATAACATATTATATATTTATACATATTTTTTATATATTATATATTTTTATATAATATATATTATATATATTTAGTATTAGTATATTAAGTATTTAGTATAGCATTCTTTAATATAATTTAAATATATATATAATATATATATACTTATATATAATATATTATAACTCCAACAAAATAATAAATTAGCCTTCTAAGAACATGGAATCAGATTCATCAATTGCTCCTTCATCCTGGAGACCCAGCAGATACCACACTGACCCAGGGTCCAAACCCCACTGCTCGCTGGGGTTCAGGGCCAAAGTCCCTGCAGTCTCAGGGAACTCTGGAGTCCTTCCCCAGCACTCCTTCATTGATTAAACTCTGCTCTGACACCCTGCAGACACCCCCAGGGACACAGGGACAATCATCCCGCACAGATCAACCTGACCACAGCATCTGTGCCCTGCTCCCCTCAGCAGCTCAACTGGTGCTTCAAACCCAGCAGGGTGGAAAACTGGAGCTGCTGGAGCCAGGCCAGAGGAACCCATGGATACTTCCAGGGCTGGAGCTGCTCTGGAGCCAGGCTGGGAGAGCTGGGAATGTTCCCCTGGAGAGGAGAAGGCTCCAGGGAGGGCTCAGAGCCCCTGGCAGGGCCTGAAGGGGCTCCAGGAGAGCTGGAGAGGGACTGGGGACAAGGGATGGAGGGACAGGACACAGGGAATGGCTCCCAGTGCCAGAGGGCAGGGATGGATGGGAGATTGGGAATTGGGAATTCCTGGCTGGGCTGGAATTGCCAGAGCAGCTGCGGCACCTGAAGCTCCTGAGCAGTTCTGCTGAGGTGAGGGAGGTGGAGCGTGGCTGGAGCTGAGGAACATGGAATGTTTCATGGAAAATCAAACAGAACAGCTGCTGAGGCAAAGGCAACACCCAGGGTTCAAGGGAGACAATGGATCCTTGGAAAAGTCAGTCTGATGAGCCAAAAAAAATTGGAGAAGGCTCCAGGGAGAGCTCAGAGCCCCTGGCAGGGCCTGAAGAGGCTTTAGGAGAGCTGGAGAGGGGCTGGGGACAAGGGATGGAGGGACAGGATGTGTGGAATGAGCCCTGACACACGCAGGGGTTTGAACCTTTCCATCCTTCCTTGTGCTCAGCTGGGACAATATCCCTATTTTGCCTCTCCAAGTTCCCTGATAATCCCAGGCAGTGGCAGACCCATGCTGCAGCATCACAGGATTCCTGTTGCCTTTGTTTTATCACCTGCAGGTAACCTGACATCTTTTCCCCTGGCACAGCTCAATAAACAAGTCCTTTCCACAAGGCAAAATTCCTGTTTTTTTCTCAGGCCACCAGTTAAAGATCAGCTCTCCCCAGTTATCCACCAGTTCTTATTCTTGGATAATTGAAATTTTCCTTCCTTCTGCTGGAGGTTGCTGTAATAAACCAAGTTTATCCCAGCCTGGACACCTCCCTGACCTTTCCAGCAGGAGGGGGATTAAACATGGAATTGTACTGATGACCTTCAGTGACCAGAAAAAATTCCCCTAATGTGCCCAAAGCACAAAGTGCAGGATTTAAATGCTCATTTTCCCTTCACCACATCCAGTAAAAAGGATTTACCTTGAGTCTGACAATTAGGAAAGTGATTTCTCAGATTTGCTCATGATTTAGTCGCCGTTCATCCACTTCTCCCTCACCCTGTTGCCCCAGCAGATGAACCTTTCCTGGCTCAGGCTCAGCATCAAAGATATTTGTGGCAGAAAGAGAAAATCCCCCCAAAATGTTGTCTGTGGGAGATGTGGGAGCTCAAGGAGGAGTTCTGGGGCTCTGGAGTTCATCATGGATCCCCCTGCCCTGGGGCTGTAGGGCTTTGCAAGCCTGGATTGGATTTTAATGCAGGGGGATCTCACCCATGGGGAAAAATTAAAATTCCTGATGGGAGGGAGTGGAGGTGGCAGAGCCAGGCTCCTCTCGGTGCTGCCCACTGCCAGGACAGAGGCACAAATTAAATGATACAAAATTGAGTGTGAACACAAAATAAAACACATCTATCCTGTGAGGGTGGGGAGAAATGAACACAGAATGACCAGAGAAACTCTGGCTGCCCCTGGATCCCGGGGATGTCCAAGGCCAGGTTGGACACTGAGGCTGGGAGCGGCCCGTTCTCTGAATGCTGAATGAACACAGTGAAACCGTAGATTTTTACTGCAATGATCTACCCTTGGAGTGTAAAGTTTGCTTTGTGTGTGGCCACAGAATTCCAAAGGGACATTGAAGGTCACCTCATCCCACCCCTGGATGGGCAGGGACACCTCCCACTGTCCCAGGGTGTCCCAGTGTCCAGCCTGGCCTTGGGCACTGCCAGGGATCCAGGGGCTGCTCTGGGCACCTGTGCCAGGGTTTTCCATTTACAAGGAAAAGATGGAGCAGGAGTGGGGAAAGAGACACCAGGAGCTCGTGGAGTGTTTCTCCTCCTGAGGCAGAGCTGCCAGCAGGACTGGGAGCTTTTTGCTTTGAAAATAAACAAACTCCTTTCCCTCTGCCCTCAGGTCACAGATTCCATTAGAATTCTTCTCCTCCTCAATCCAGAGCAGGGAATAATTGCCTTGGAGCGAGTGGATGGACTGCAAAGCACGGAGGGTTGGTAATTTGGAGGTCATTATCTGGCTGCTGAACTCGGGAGCCAGCCAGAGCTGGCACTGGAGAGCAAATCTGGGAGGCAAACGCTTTTTAAAGGGAGCTCTTCAGTGGTGAACTTCCAAACATAAATTTAAGGCACTGATTACAAGAATGCAAAACTTTCAGCTGCTGCACAGAGAGGTCAAAATCGGCTTTCATTGAATCCCAGAATGGTTTGGGTTAAAGGGGCCTTAAATCCCCCCAGTGCCGCCCCTGCCATGGCAGGGACACCTCCCACTGTCCCAGGGTGCCCCAGTGTCCAACCTGGCCTTGGGCATTGCCAGGGATCCAGGGGCAGCCCCAGCTGCTCTGGCAATTCCAGCCCAGCCAGGAATTCCCAATTCCCAATATTCCTCTTACCCCAGTTCAAAGCCAGTCCCTCATCCACGGCCTCTCAAAGCCCCCAAACTCCCCTCAATCCCTTCCCAATCCCCTCTCCCTGGGTGCCTGGATCCCAAACCCTGGAACACTGCACAGTTATTTTAGCCAGGCTACACAAACCCATCCATCCCATCCTGTGATGAGGAAAACAATTATTATTACTTGAAAATAAGCTGTAATCTACTCACTTATATTTTCTAGTTTGGCTGTCAAGGAGCTAATTTAATTTTAAACAAAGTTTGTAGCTCCCTAATTGAATTTGCTCAAAGGATTTCTCTTATCAGAAACACAGGGACTGGTGTGATTCTGGTTTGGCTTTTGTGGGGCTTTAACAACCTCCTGAACGATAAATCCAGGCCTGGGAGCTGCACAGCAGCACCCTCAGTGCATCCCCAGTGTCCAGCCCACACCTTCTGCCCCTCCTTTCAGCACCTCTCACCTCATTTCCAGCCAGGTTTATAATCTGAAAACATCAAATGTTTCCTCTCATCTTGTCCTGAGCCCCCCCGGCTGTGCCCTCCTGGCAGGAGCTGTGCAGAGCCACAAGGGCCCCCTGAGCCTCCTTTGCTCCAGGCTGAGCCCCTGCCCAGCTCCCTGCGTTGGAAAATACACCAAGTTCAAAATTTTTAAAAAATATTATTTTCTCTAGTCAGGCTCGGTTTGCCTTTGCCTTGGGGAAAGGAATTTTAAAGGGTTTTTATTTTAAGGGATGTTACAGCACTCAACGGAGATGAGCTGAACATCTCAGCAGACTGGGAATAGATAGCAAAAAAAAAATAACAACCAAGAGATACCCAAAAAATAACAACCATCAACAAAACATCAACAACCATCAGCAAACACCAACCAACAACCCCAGACACTGCCCCTGGCACAGCTGGAGACACTGGATGGCTTGGTTTGAAAAGCCAGGTGTCTAAGGAGGGCAGGAGCCTCCCTTGAAATGGAAAATGCAAACCCGTTCCCTCTGAATTATTGTCATTTTGAAATTAAGGGGCTCTCAGGCAAAGATATAGGAATAACAGCTCTTTATTAGGAAAATTAAAAATACAAAGGCAGTAGTATTTTAATACTATTAAAATAAATGTATATATTTACAAATATATATGTGTGTATATATATATATTATATATATATATATATAAAAATCTATCTATCTATCTATCAAACCCCTGCCAGAGTCAGACCATGCCCTGCCCCCTGTGTGTCAGGGAGGTGTCCCAGCCCCATCCCATGGGGGCTCAGCCCTCCTGCAGCCCCAGCTGTGGCTCTGCTGCAGCAGGGATCCTGCACAAGGGGGGAGTTTTCCTCTGCAGCTCCAGGGCTGCTGCAGATGGGCCTGGGCTCCCTCTGGCAATGCAGGGCAGCAGAAAGCTGCTCCTCTGGCAATGCAGGGGGCAAAGGCTGCTGGGCTGGGCCAGGCTCACATTGGATCCAGGTAGGAATGCTTGGCTCCTGCCCTGGGCAATGCAGCATCTCCCCATGGGATGCTGGAATTGGATCAGCCCTGCAGGGACACTCAGTGGCCATGGACAGCAGAGATCTCCTGCAGGGAGGGTTGGCTGTGGCAGAGAGAAAGAGAAAACTGCCCCATGGACAGCAGAGAGCTGCCCCAGCTCTGACAGGTGGGGATGGAATTCCCACCCCCAGGTAAATCTTCCGACCTGAGACCCCAGAAAAGGCTGATAAGGAAATCCAGGAGTGAGGACCTAATTAACATCAGAAGCAAAGAGATCTGTACCCAAGAGGAAACCAAATACTAAGAACTCCCCAGCTTGGGACAAATGAACATTAAACCAACGGATTCCTACGGGTTTGGAAAAGTTTAGGAAAAATCCAGTAAAACTCCAGTGTCATGGAATGGTTTTCTCTGCACAACCTGGGCAGTGTGTGGATGCAATTATTTCTGTTGCACATCCTGGCCAGAATAAAGCAATGCCTTGATTCTCTAACATGAAAAATGCTGGAGAGTGATTTTTTTTTCCCCGCAGTTTTGGTGACTCTTGTGCTGCTTCTCACCCAGACTTTGATGCCAAGGAGGATCCTGAGGGTGAGCCCTCAGCTCTCTCAGGATGTATTTTCCACAGGAATGGTGTGGGGTTTGTTCTCAGCTCCTGATTAAAATCAAATGACAGCCTGGATTCTTTCTCCCATCTTTTTTTTGTAGACCTTGATCTTCAGCCCCTTAGCAGAGCTCATCACTAATTATTAATTAATGAATTCCAGCTCCCTGTGCCCCTTTATTTGGCTGCTCAGCAGAGCCAGAGCTTCAAAGTCCACTCAAGAATGGAGAAGTGCTGGGTTATTGATACAGCTGTAAAAACCCTGCCATTAATTATGGTTGAAAGGCAGGAATGTCCACCTGAATGATTCCTCAGGCATAGCCAGGAGCAGTCCAGACCATGGCAACAGCACCTTTCATTAAGGAAGGAGATTGATGATTAATTAAGCTTCTTTTATAAAGAATTCCCACTTTCTGGTGAGCTTGCAGCTCCACCAGTCAGAGGAAGGGTGACATTCCCAGATTTTGGGATGCTCCGGCCCCAAAGTCCCCCCAGGAGCAGCTGGGAAGGCAGGGAGTGGTGCCATCAGCCTCCAGGCCTGTCCCCACCCCAGCAGGGATGGGAGGACTGAGGGGGTGGGAAAGCCTTCCCTTGCAGTTCCCCTTCCATCCCATCTCACAAAGGCTGAACTCCCAGGAGAACACCAGGACCTCAGCGGGCGGCTGGGGTGGGATGTCCCTGCTCCCCAGGCAGAGCTGCCAGCAGGACTGGGAGCCGTTTGCTTTGAACATTAAACAAACAAACAAACTCCTTTCCCTCTGCCCCTCAAATCCCATTAGAATTTGTCTCTTCCTGAGAGCAGATTCCACCACGGAATCCCAGAGGGAGCTAAGGCAGGAGGAGCTGAGTCTCCTCCTGGTGTCCATATGTCCATCTCAGCCACCATCACCCGGTTCCTGGGTCATTCCAAGGCCTCCTCCCCCTGGAGAAGGATGCCCCAAGCCCTGTCCTGCTCCACATCTAATCCACCTTTCCCAGGATCCGGGCCTGGCCCTTCCCACACCCCCAGGATCCCCCAGCAGGGCTCATCCTGACCCAGCCCCTGCTGGAAAGTTCACTCTGCCTTGCCCCAGGCAGAAACCTGCTGATGGCCTCAAACATCCCAAATGCCACGTTTTTTCCCTTCATTTCAGCACAACATTCCTGACATTTCAAATTCCTGCCAGCCAGGACTTGCTTTAAATGAGAGGTCACTCAGGGCTGCTCCGGAATCACTGCAAACTTCCCACCTGTCATCCCTGCAAACCCCAGGAATGCTGCACAATAAAGGAGCTGTGCTCCTGAGAAACCTGGGGCCACTGATCAAATTCCCATCCACCCTGAGATACAAACACAGGCTGCAGGTTAATTGTGTTTTGGGAGCAGGTCTGTGTGCTCTGCTCACAAAATGTGGGACTGATTATGATCAAAACCTCGAGTTTTGCTGGTTTTCTCTAGTTCAGATTCTAAACGCAGCTGGTTTATTAAATCCTTGTTAAATTCACTCCTGCAGCCAGCACCTGACACCTGTTTAGTGTGCTCCAAACGCTGTATTTTGTAATTAGATTGTGGGTTTTATTGTGATTCTGGAGAAGGGTAAATCTGCCAGCAAGGAGCAGCAGGTTCACGGTTACAGGAGGGGTGGAACTGGTTGGATATCACTGGAACAGAGCAGAGCAGCCTCCCCTGGAGTATCCACAGGGGTGATTCCAACATCCCAGTTCCCAGCTGCTCCCTCAGCTCAGTGCCACTGGCCAGGGGCACCTGTTGGCTGCACGAGCTGGTTCTGAGGAGTTGGATCAGCCAAAGAGGCACCAATTTACTGAATCCAAACTGGGTCAGATTTGGGAAATCTTGTTTTCCTTTGCAGCCCCAGCTCAGTATTATTGTGATTTGTGCAAACTGAGCAGGGGGGAAAAGAATCACAGAATTCCAGACTGGTTTGGGTGGGAAAGGACCTTAAACCCATCCATTCCAGCCCATTCCATGGGCAGGGACCCCTCCCACTGTCCCAGGCTGCTCCGGGCCCCAGTGTCCTTGGGCACTGCCAGGGATCCAGGGCAGCCACAGCTGCTCTGGGAAAGCCAAGGAGTGATGAGAGAGAGACCAAACCCTTTGTATCCGTGTCCTTGCAGAGACCCACAGGGCTTTTGATTCATTCCTTGATTAATTTCCTGATTCGCTCCAGCCCCGATGTACGCAGATTAATTCATTACAGGTTTTGTGTTAATCTTCAAAACCACTGACGAAGCAAAGACTTTGAGGCCAATCCTTAATGTGTCATCCCCAAACCTTCCATTGAACTTCCAGGTTCCCTTTGAAGGTGAAAAGTATTTTTAAAAGTTTCCTAAGGCGACAGGAAACTTTCAGTTTTAGATCCCTTAAAATGAGCCCTCTTTTTCTGCTGAACCCACGGCGAGATCTGAAACCATCAAGCAACAAGTCCAGCTGTTAAATCCTGGGGCTTTTGTTGGATATTTCCCTGGCACAAAGTAGGAAATTATGGAGCCTCATTGTCCAGGAGATCAATGTGTTCTGCCTGGAAAACCTTTGGAGATTTGAATAGCAGATTCCGCCTCGTAGTTTCTTGCTCCTTTCCAGACACCCAGCGCTGGCAGCTCCTTTGAGGTTCTTCATCTTGTTTCATCCTTTCTTCCTTAAGGAGCAACTTTTTGTTATTCCTTGTGCTGGGACGAGCCTTTCTGGCAGGAATCTGCAGGCACAGAGAATCAGAGTGTGCAGAGCTGAGAGCAGGGGGTGACAGAGACCTCTGTGGGCTTCCAACCATGCTGAGCCCACGGCTCTGCCTTCCAGGTCTCCCTGGATTGTTGGGAAGTGCAGCTTGGAATGACACCAGGGCTCTCCAAGCCTATGGGGGGGTGAGGCTTCTCTGTGGGAAGCACCTGGAGCTGCAAATTCCACTTGTGGAGCTGCTGGAGATGCTTCTGAGGGAAGTAAAACCCAGCTCTGTCCCCAAGGGAAGTGGAGAAGTTTTCTCCAGTAGGAAGTGTCCACAGAATCCACCACGCTCCTGCTTTGTGGTGGGAACATGTGGATCCTGGTCCCTGCATCCTGCAGGAGCAGCAGCACCCAGAGGACACGGATGGCTCCTTCCCAAGGTGGGTTTTCCCCTGGGAGCAGCCCAGGGACACCACTGATCCATGAGGAACGAGCCAGGCCGCCAGGCCAAGCTCCACAGGGAAAAGGGGGATCCAGCCCCTCCACTTCCAGGATCCTCTCCAGGCACAGAAACCAGGGCACAGCCACAGGCTGGGTGTCAGGATCTCTGCTGCTCACAGTGACCCCAGATGTGTCACAAAGTCTCTTTTCCCAGCCCGGCGCTCGAAGAAGGAGTCAGAGCTCTTCAGTTCTCATTCTCAAAGTTGTTCATTGCTCCTTATCTATAAAATTCTTTCTCCTGCCCTGCCAAGGTCCGTCCAGCAGGACAGACAGAGGCACTCTGCCTGCCCCAGGGTGGTGCTATCTTTTCATAATAAAAACTACCTGTACAATATTTACAATTCCTTCCCAATACCCATCACCTGTGTTAGACAGTGAGCTTCTACTCTAAACCAATCCAAAAGTGCCACCATCACAGCAGAAGATGGAGGCCAAGAAGAAGAAGGAGAAAGGCTGGACATGCCCAGATTCCTCCATCTTGCCCCCTGAACCCCCATTCTAGAAACCCCAAAAAATCTATTTTTCCACCCCGTGATAAATTCGCTGTCATTTTACTTAATTTGCCATGGCTTGCAGATCCCCATCTAAGGTTGGTAATTTGTTCCACGGGTCATAGTCAAACCCACAGGGGCATCCTGGGCTCTGTGCCAGGGTCTCTGAGCCCCCTGGCAGGGTCTGGGCAGTCCAGGACAGCCAGAGACAGTGTTAATCACAATAACCCAGGATGTCCTGAATTCCAACAGCTGGGTGGGACAAGATGGGAATTCCCAGGCCTGGAATCTTCTCAGGCAGCTTTTGGAGGTTCTCCAAGGACACCAGGCAGCGGCAGTGACCCCAAAGCCACCACAGCACCTCTGACATGTCCACTGCTCCCCACCTGCCCAGAGGGACCAACCCAGCTCCCAGGGGCTTCCCTGGGCATCTTGCACTTCCAAGGTCCCATCCAAATCCAGGATTTCACTGTTCCTCACTCAGGGATAACACAGAGAGCTCCCTTGGGACACCTGGCTCTCTCCTGGCACCAGTGCCAACCACCTGAGCTGATCCAAGGTCCTGCCCAGCAGATTGAACACAGCAAATGGAGGTTTCATCCCTGCTTTTCCCCAGGAACACTGCACACCCCTCCTTATTTGGGAAAAAGGAGAGACTTTCCTGGCTCATGACAATTCAGGGACCTACTTGGATCCTAAAAGATCCATCCTGCAATCCCTCTCCAGTTTTCCCAGTTTCTCTGTGGGACTGGTTTTCCCCATCCCATGGGAGCAGGGGCCCAGCAAAGGCTGTCAGGAATTCCAGGAGCACAAACCCCACCTGGGCTGGGGACCTGCTGTGCCACTAATGGGAGCATTAAGGGAACAGAACTTCTTTCCCCATAAAATATTTAGGCTGGAACACATCCATATTTATCACTCTAATCAAACAGAATGAGAGAGTTCTTCTTGCTTCAGCTTTGGGAAAGCAAAACAAGCCTGGCCTGACAA
>WBNP01005253.1:0-12523 GCA_013401095.1 Passerina amoena
ACAATGGGCTGAGAGGTTTCAGAAGCCCATTCATGAGCCTTGGGCCAGAGTCAGAACAAAACCTGCACGTCCCCAGAGCCCAGTTCAGGGAAACCACAGTGAGGTGACAGACCTGATTCATCAGTGTCACAAGCAGATGAAGATCCAGAGGATGCTTCAAGAGACAAAACCCCCTGATGTTAAAAGGGAGACTGCCCTCAACTTGCACCTGTAGCATTCACATTCTCTGAAAAATCCCTTCACCCAGGATTTTTCTCCTGGGAAGCTGAGAAGCCTCAGAGAAAAAGGAAAACAATTCTTATCTCATTTGCTTCTCCTGTGTTGTGCTCATGTGGAATGTGTTTGGAGATTGTTTACCCAGAGGTGATTGTTCCATTGCATTCTGCTGTGAGTTGTTTTCACTCTTTGGCCAACCAGGGCCAAGCTGTGTCAGGGCTCTGGAGAGAGTCAGGAGTTTTCATTATTATCTTTTTAGCATTCTGTAAATATCCTTTCTGTATTCCTTAGTATAGTTTAGTATAGTATTAATAGAATAGAATAGAATAGAATAGAATAGAATAGAATAGAATAGAATAGAATAGAATAGAATAATAAATTAGTCTTCTGAGAACATGGAGTCAGGTTCATCATTCATCCCTGCCACAAGGGTCCCTGCAAATACAATATTCCACCCTCTGTGGATCAGAGGAATAATTTTTTTTAGGAGTACTGGGGTGAGTAAGGAGCAGGCAGGTTGTCAGATGAAGCAGCTCCCTCTCTGCAGGATTGATGGGCAGTTGTGGAAAACCTTTCCCTCCCCTGAGGGGTACCAGGCAGCCAGAAATGGCTGAGGAAAGATCCCAGAGCACCCAGCCTGCTTCTGCTGCCACTCAGCTCCTTCACAAACCCTGACCTCCACCACAGCCAAGGGAGAGGCAGCTCTGCTTACTGGACAGCCGTTTTTGGCCACACAAATAGGACAGGAGAAATTTCAGGCTCTAACTCCCCTGCTAAATAGCATGTAATGGGTAGAAACAGTTCAGCTCACTTTTCAGTCTGCTTTCAGTGCAGATTAACTCACAAATTCTCCCTCTGAGCATCCCAGCATGTCCCAAGCTTTACTGCAGGCAGAGTGAGTTCAGCATTTGCTTGATGTGGTTTTCCAGAAGGAACAAAAAAAAAAATAATACATTTAAGGATTCTATTCAAAAATGGGTTGACAATACAACAAAACAGGTCATGTCATCTTAATTGGGAAATCATAAATTTGGGGCTGTCCCCATCCTGGTAGCACAGCAAGGATCTTTGTTCCAAGCATGAGGCAAAGGCCAGCACCCTTAGCCAAAATAACTTTTCAAGCAAACTCTCATTGAATAAATCTTTCACACTGAAGGGAACATTTTTCAGTACTCTGTTTTTTAACACCATTAACTTTAACTGTCAAGCCTGACAAGTATGGAAAACTGTTTTCTTACAAAAGTTAACACAAAAAACATTTTCCACTAAAAGGAGTTTTATTCACTACACATTAATTCTCCATTTTACCATTAAACTCTAATTGCTATTTTTCTCCATTCCAAATTTCTTTTCCTCTCCAAGATCTGGACTTTAAAGAGTCCAAGCAGCCAGACATCAGCACTTGTTTATAGAAGTTCTGTGACATGGCTGTGCTGTAATGAAGTAATTATATTAAAGAGAAAGATCTGGGAATAACCATGACCCGTTAATCACATTCATTCACATGCTGCTATTTCTTTTTTTCCCTACTGTTTCCAAGTGTCTAGGTGAATTCTTGAAAGTATTTAGGAGATGAAAAACATTTGGTCACTTTCAGAGCTGAATCAGAACGTGGATTAACAGCCACATGGGTTGTAAATTCCATTAGAGGAGCAGTGGGCTGTGGACACAAGTCTTCTTCACTTCTGAACATTGCATTTAGTCTTGGGCATCTCCTCAGTCAGTGGAAAGCATCAGCACCTCCTGGGGAGGGTCTGGAGCTGTCTTTTCTCTGTGGATCCAAAGAAGGGGAAGGAATCTGAAAGCTGAGTGAATTAATCTGTATCCACAATGCTTTAGTAAGTAACAAGGTTTTCAGAAAATTCCATCAGGTTCATTGCTTATTTTCCTAAAATCCTCATTTAAGCTGGTAAGGAACAGTAAAACTCCTGAATTTCTTCTAGATCAGCCTGGCTTTGTGAGCCCTCCCTTGTGCTGGATGCAGCTGAGCTGGAGCACACCTCGTGTCAGAGGCCCTTGGAGAAATCAATGACAAAACCACTAAATTTTGACTTCTGACCCCTTGGATAACACAGGTCACCAGACTTCCCAGGACTGAGTCCTTCTAAAACCAGAGCAGAAATACCAGGACAAGAAAAACCATGTAAAAACCTCCAATGAAACAGAGAGCTCCATATTTCTCAGGGTGCTGTTGTGAGGGGTTAATTGTGAGTGCGGTTTATGTCTCGTCCGAGTTCCTCCACCTTTGGTTTCTCTCCACTGGGGTTTATTGCCTTTATTTGCTGGACTGAGCTCAGCTTTTTCACTGTATTTATGTTTCTGTCCATCAGAGTGATCCAAACTCTCTGTTGGATGATGCAAAGTGTCTCCTCTGGTCTCCAGAGGGTGGATGTGCCTTCCGGCCATTTAACAAATCCTTGTTCTCCATTCTCTCCAGCTGCTGGTGACAACATTATCCTTGAACTGCCAAAGTCACTACTGGAAACTGCAGGAGGAGTTCCTTCCTCCTTGTCTCAAATATTCCTGGGTTTATACCCCCAAAGATGACATTTTTCTTCTCTGTCACACTTGCACACAGGGCTCTGTGCTTGCTGATGGTCCCACACCTCCACGTGCTTTTTTCAGTGTCAACAGCTCCCTGGACATGGCTCAGCTCTAGCTGAGTCCTACTAAAACATGTTCCTTGTTTTAATTTAGGTTCTAATGGGACCTGAATCATTCTGCTCTGGTGATCTGTCTTTTATTTCAGTGATCTTCACATTCTGAGCTCACCACAGAGGCAGATCTGTGATAACCCCCAGGACTCCCTTAGAAGCATTCACAGGTGAATTTCCATTTAAAGCTGGAGAGTGCAGCCGTTCCTCATCTATTCCACTGGTGCCTAATTGGTTTTCTATCATCCCAGACTTGTGTAAGAAGTTATTTGTAGCCAAAGGCAATTCTTGCAAGGGACCACTGGGTGTTCCAGGAGGTCACCCAGTCCAACCTGCAGGGTCAGCCTGAGATCAGGTCAGGGTCCTCAGGCCTTCCCACAAGTTTATCATATCAGTACTATTACATTTATCAACACAGTTTGTAATCTTCCCTGAAAAAAAAAAGAAAAACTAATTAGACAAGAACTATATTCTATAAGCCCATGTTGATTGACACTACTTGCATTAATCCCTTTAATTCTTTACTAATTACATGCCCTATCAGCAATTCCATTATTTTGTCTAGGATTAATGTCAGGCAGAAAAATCTGTAGTTCTGTGAGCCACCTTGTTTATCCCTTAAAAAATAATGGCACACAGATAAAATTCTTGCACAGAGATGTAACTTGCTGGTATTTATTATCTCTAATTAAGAGCTGCTATACCATTCTCATTCAGTGTAAAAGGTGTTTTATTGTTAAAAGGACATGATCACACAGTCTCTCTTTTTCCCTTGTAAGGAACAGAAATATTTATTGAACTCTTCAAAATTCTGTTCAAGATTACTAACAACACTATCATTTTCATGTAGCCCTGTGCTATTGTAAACACAGTTATTCCACTCAAGAAGGAGAGCTGCATTTCTATGGGGATTTCATTTTGAAAGCCATATGTTGGAGCCTTGTGCTGCAAATACTAAAAATGTGCTCGGAATTCCTAAAATTATACTTGAAAATATCCAGACACAAGAACAATTGCATCTAACATAGAAGAAATTCTATATTAGACCTCATTTTTGCAGATCAAGGGGAACTGATGACAGAATGTAAAAATATAGCAGCAGCTTAGGTACAAGAGACTGATTTGATTACATTTGTTATGTGCAAATAGAATAAAGTCCAAATGAGTAATGTATCTACTTGATGATTTCCAATGCCAGCTTAACAAAGCTGAAAATAATTACAAAGCAAAACAACTGAAAGAAAGAATTTGAGCAGGAATATGTGACTGATAATTGGGAACTGTTCAAGATCATTTTCCTCCCTACACAGAGGAACCACAATCCCATGGAAAAGAAAGAAGGCTGAGCTGGCAAAAAGCTGCTCTGGCTTGGAGGACAAGCAAAAGCCAAATCATGAAGTAGAAAATAAAATTCTTCTCCACAGAAAACAAGAAATGGTGATGACAATGAATAGAAGTCAGCAGTAAGAAATTTCACAAAACATATAAGGGTGCATGGGTTGAAGGAAAATAAAAACAGGGGGGACAAGAGAGGAAATGAAAGGTTTGTCTTCTGTGTGCAGGTCACAGGTTCAGATCAGTAGAAGCATTCTCCATGGATGAGGGTCAGAGTCAGTGCTCCCCTGGGGGTCAGGGCACCCCAGAGCAGACACAGAAATGTTCCCTGAGGTGCCCTGGCTTTGCACAGAGCCTGAGGGAAAAGGAGGTGCCTGGAGCACTGCTGGCCTGGCTTTTTTCCTGAGCCATTGTTAATGATGCACATCATGATTCAGCTTTCACAGCACCCCTAATCAGCTCTGGAGAAGGTCAGGGCTGTGTGGCACTGAGGTAAATTTAACCCTGGAGGTGAGCAGAATCCCCAAAACAACAAGCAGAGGAGAAGGGTGCTCCCAGAACCAGGGGGAAGGGTGTGAGGATGTTCACAGGGGTTCTTGGATCAGGGAAGAGATGAGGATCTGACTCCATGGTTCAGAAGGCTGATTTATTATTTTATGATATGTATTACATTAAAACTACACTAAAAGAGTAGAAGAAAGGATTTCATCAGAAGGCTAGCTGAGAATAGAATAGCAAAGAATGATAACAAAGGTTTGTGGCTCAGACTCTCTGTCCGAGCCAGCTGGGCTGTGATTGGCCATTAATTAGAAACAACCACATGAGACCAATCCCAACTGCACCTGTTGCATTCCACAGCAGCAGATAACCATTGTTTGCATTTTGTTCCTGAGGCCTCTCAGCTTCTCAGGAGGAAAAACCCTAAGGAAAGGGTTTTCCATAAAAGATGCCTGTGACAGAAGCAGGGGTGCATAAGTGGCTCCCCAGGATGCAACTGCTCAGCAGCACCTCTGACCTCAGGGCAGCTCCAGGTAACCACAGAGATCCACCTGGGATGGGACAGAGCCATTCTGGAGAGCCCAAAGGGAAGGTTCAAGCTCTTCAGCATCCCAGCCAAAATCCTCACAGATGAAAAGACTGCATTAAACTCCTCAAATTACTGCTGTAGAAAGTCCTTCTTGCTCGTCCAAGAAGCAGGGAGGGAATTGAGGTCCACATGAAGTTTAAATGCAGGGCTTGGAATCAAGGGACTTGTTTGAGTTTAGATTCACAGATTCTTATCTCTTCAGATGTGGTAGCCTGAGCTCCTGCATCATCCAGGTCATGAAATTCCATTTTTAAAAAATCTGCATTGAGCCCCTTAACTTCTGTTTGAGCTATGGAGTATTTGAAGAAATACTCCATACTGCAATCTTGATTTGAAGAGATCAAACCATGCAGAATCCATCACATAATAAATCCTGAAAAAACGTTCCAGAGTTTAATTACTCTCACTGTTAAAAATTTGTACCTTATTTCCAATTTGAATTTTTCTGGCTTCGGTTTCCAGCCATTGGGCCTTGTCATGCCTTTGAGAGCTCAATTAAACAATGCTACAGCATCAGATACCATTTCCATCTGTCAGTGCTTAAACACAGAAACCTCAGTAGCTGATTCTCATGAAGTTTTTGGCAGGATCTGAACTACCAGCAGTAACTTATCTGCCTGTCTTCTGGACTGAATTGGAAGCCAAGTAAAAACGGTGAATGAAATTGGTTTTTCATAATTAGTGATTCTTGAGAAAGCTGGGAAATGCATAGAACTGATTAGAACATCTTGAATGAATGTTGATTTTTTTCAGAATTCACTCTTTTCTTTGCTGAAATGTTTCACTGGGAGAGCTGAGCCCCAAAGGATGGCATGGAAGGTTTCATTGCACCCTGGGAGCTGAGTGTGCCATGGAGCCCAAAGCCCTGGGGCACTGCTGTGAAAATGAGAGAGAGCCAGACACGTGGTGTGGCTGAAAGGCTGGAATTGGACAATTCACTCCAAGATGCAAATGGAGCAGAACTGATCAAAGGGAGAGACCTTGTGTCCATTTTGGGACCATTTTGGTTCTTCCTGGGTGCAGCCCTGGCTGGGCTCTTGTGCTGCCCAAGGTGGATCCATGGAGGAGATCCTTTGAATAAATCCCTGCTTTGTTCTGTAACTGTTCCAGGTCAGCCTAGGCATCACCACCACAGCCCCTGCATGTGAGATGTTTGTCTTTTGCTCCTCCAAAATGCTGCTCAGAGGCAGCTCTTGGGTTGAACTTCCTGCAGAACAGAACTTCCCTGCTGGAGGCAAAGGGAGGATGCTCTGCCACTGAATTAATCTGCCACATGATTTTGGGGCTTCTGCTGCTCACAGTGACCCCAAGATGTGTCAGAAAGTCTCTTTTTCCCAGCCTGGTGGTCGAAGAAGGAGTTAGAACTCTTCTATTCTCTTTCTCAAGGTTGTTTATTATTTCCTATCTATAAAATTCTTTCTTTGGCCTGATGAGAGCTGTCCAGCAGGTCAGACAGAGGCACTCTGACCATCCTCAGGGCTGTGTTATCTTTTTGTACTAAAACCTATGTGTGCATTATTTGCCATAACTTCCCAACACCTATCACCTGTGTTAGACAGTGAGCTTCTACCTTAAACCAATCCAAAAGTGCCACCATCACAGCAGAAGATGGAGGCCAAGAAGAAGAAGGAGAAAGGCTGGACACACCCAGATTCCTCCATCTTGCCCCCTGAACCCCCATTCTAAAAACCCCACAAAATCTATTTTTTCACCCTGTGACAAACTAATTATTATTCTACTTAAACTTTTGTGGCTTGCAGATCCTCATACAAGGTTGGTAATTTTTTCCATCGGTCATAATCAAAGGCACAGGGGTCCTGGGCTCTGTGCCAGGGTCTCTGAGCCCCCTGGCAGGGGTTTGGGCAATCCAGGACAGCCAGAGGGATGTCCTGAACTCCAACATTAGGACAGGCAGACAGAGCACTTGAATACACCCAGGGAATTTGGCTCTCTATCACCAGGGGTGTTTCCTCCATGCAAGCAGCCTCCAGCATGATCTGGGAAAAAAGGAACCAAGTTTATATGCTAGACAAACACACATTTGCCAGCCTGCCAGCAAATTATTACTTCAACCTGAGCTATTACCTTCCCCACTGCTTTTCTTATTGAGCCTGAAAGCACAAGGTACAATCACAAAGAGCAGAACTCTCAGGTGAGACTGTATGGGTGAACTTGGATAAACACTGCAGCAAACACTCCAGGTGTGTTCAATTCAGCTACAGACACTTTTTGTCATGGTAAATGTTCAGAAAATGAAAACAGGTTACAAAGGTCTATTCTGTGCTACAAAACACTAAATGCTCACCTGAGAGAAACTGATTCCTGTGCCTGACATTTCCTTCTATAAGGCCAGATCCAAAATGCTGCAGGGAAGAGGCTCAGGCAGGAGTCAGAAGCAGTTTTGGAGGTTGATAACTCATTAAAAATCCGCTGCAAAACCAGAGACACATCTGGAAATGGAAAACACCTCACAAGCTCCTTCACCTTTCCTCTGGCCACCACAGGACTGATCCCAAACCCTCATCTGTCCCCAGAAGGGAACCCCACAAAAGGCACTTTTGTGACCCAAATTGGGTCCAGCCCACCTTAGCCTGCTGCAAGCTGCGACCTCTCTCAGTGTCAGATTTTCCAAAGGAAAAAAGAAAAAATCAGACAAAAAAAATCAGACAAAAAAAATCAGCCAGCAGGAGGTCAGGCTCTTCTCCCACACTCCTCATCCCACAGATTCCTGTTACTGTTTTTGACCCTGTAACTTTGGCCAACTTAAACTTTCTATTATCAGGAGGAAATAGTGATAGTTTTTTATTATATCTACCTGTCTTAGATTTATTGCACCCAGAAGGATGACTGTGTTTTCTATTAAGAAGTATCTTTATTTTACCAAATCACTAAAAGAGAGAAGTATGCAGGTCATGAAACCTGTTCAGCCCAACCAGCTGACACCTAATATTTTTCTTTACTAAAAAAAAAAAATGGCAGGAGTTACTAAGGCCCTAAATTAGCAAAACTCCTAAGTATAAATGTAGCTTAAAAATACATGCTTAATTTCCATTTTGATCATGGGAAATTACAGCCCAATCTCAGCAGGCACCTCCAGTTTTTGATATATCCATTTATAGATATATAATTACAGGTTAGTGGAATAAGCACACCTCAAAGCACGTGCCTGAATACGTTGCTGAATCAAATCTCCAACACCTTCCACACCAACCCTGCAGCAAAACATTACTGGAAACACCATGAGCAGCAAGCACGTCCCAATAAAACGCAATTTTAATGCTAGGAAATGTCCTGTGTTATCAATAAAATGCAATTTTAATGCTAGGAAACATCCTGTGTTATCAATAAAACGCAATTTTAATGCTAGGAAACATCCTGTGTTATCCAACCCAACCAAAGCACCAGTGGCATGACAAGACCTGCATTTGGTCTTGCCTTTACACAGAAAGCAGCTCATAAACAAGTTAGGAAACACATTTAACCAACAACCCACAACTTACTTGCGAGGAGCTTACCGATGTCAGCACACAGGATAAAATTAGCCCGTTGGAGTCTGTGATTTTGGCATGATTAGCTGCTAATTAGCCTCGGTAAGCTGAGAGGGGTGGGCTGAGCAGCTCGCCGGGGGCTGCTGGCTGCCTGTCTTCCCACAAAATTTGCTCACAAGGCATCTAAAAATAACTTTATAGACAAGTCTTGCTCTGGAGGGAGAGGCAGGGCAAAACAAAAGAGTGTAGACAGTTTAACCTCTTCACGGCTGTGAAAAATGCACGTATTTTATGGTTGGCTTTTCGCAAATATTATGAATATTATATGTGTTGTGTTAGAAAGTAATGCTGTATTAGTTCTCTTAAATACTGTATCTATTATACAGATATAGATAAATACTATGTCTATTAAGTTCTGTATTAATTCTCTTAAGTGTTAAATATAGTTCTATAAATCCTATAAAAGTTGTTAAAATAGAAACGATGCTATGTAGGATACCTTTTTTAAGGAAAGGACTCACAGGGAGATAGCAGCCACAGGACACCTGAATCTTTCACAAAAAAAAAGAATTTATCGCCCTCTTATCAGAAGAAACGAGCTTCTTCCCGCCTCGAAGGCACTGTCAGGATTCGGAGGAAGAAGCTGACACTGCCCAGACAGAATCCTGTGTGTGAATGGAATTTATGCATCATGTATGAGATGTATGAATATGCAACAGGCTGTTGCTTTTAAGGGTTAATGCTCTGTTACCGTGGGTCCTCTTTCGGGCTGGTGCTGCCCACAAAAGGTACCCAGACATCCACAACTCTTTGTCTCCATTGTCTCATATTGTCCTAATTCAAATTGTCCAAATTATTATTACTCTAATTGTATTACTATTTTTATAACCATTTTATTACTGTTAAACTTTTAAAATTTTAAAAACAAGTGACTGGCATTCTCCACAATGCCCAAATATCCACACGTGGAAGCAACACCCACCTTAGAATGGGAATCCTTTGGCAGCTTCACATCAAGCACCCAAGGTGTAAACCCTGCTGGGTTTTTTTCTCATTTCCTCCAAATTCAGTTTCCAATATCCTCACATCTGTCCCTGTGGTATCTCACACGTGCTCATCGCCTCTGTTCCATGAGCTGGATGCTCTCAACCCCTCGTGGAGCTTTAGGGCTGTGCTACAACATCCCTGTGAGCTGAGGATGCCCAGAGGTGGCAGAGGTGACAGGGGGTCCTGTGCTGGTGGCAGCACTCAGAAAATACCAGCAGAGCTTTCTTTCCCCTTTCCAGCCTTCCCTGCCCTGCTTCTACTCCCCCAGCAGCAGCTGCTGATTTCCACCCAACTCTTATTTTATGCACATCCATCCCAATTCTTTTCAAAAGGCTGAGAGTGATCTCCATCCTGGAGTACAGGGGGGAAAATGTGATGATGTTTATTGTCACGGGCATATGACAAGCTTGTGATCGTTTTCACTGGCTCCCCTGATGGAGCAAATCTATCAGAAGGCTGAAATAAGCTAAGTGGATGAAACACAAGCAGAATTTTATCCACTAAGCAATTCTATTAGGTTACAGACCAAAGGAGGTTATTGATTCAAAGAGCACAGCGTGAGGGACTAAATACTTATGAGCATCAAAGCCCCACTGCAGTCAATTACTGCTCACAGCCAGTGCCTGGAGCTCCACATTAGGAAAGGATGTGTTGTTCCAACAGCAGTGATTTGGTGGAAAATGTGCTGTTAGGGCTAAATATGATAGAGCAAATATAAGGACTACAGACAAATGATTATACAGGGGATGTTTAAGCTGCTCGACAAACTAATTGTGCTGCTGATGAAAAGCAAGGCACAAAAAACCACAGAAACTCAAATACAGGCTGCACACAGCACTGGCCTTTATACAAAGGTCAAAATCCCACTTTTTAACACAAAATCCATGAGAGGCCAAGCTTAAACTGGTTTAGAGTAGAGACAGAGTGTCTAACATGACCACTTGTTGGTCATGTTTTTCATTGCGCGTTCATCCCCACATTCAGTCTGATGAATTTTTATGTCAGTCCAACAGCTGTTGGGGTTGGAGTCTCCCTGACACAGCAGGTGGGTGACATCCACAAACAACACACAGGTAAAAGCAGAGTTACAAGGAGCAAAACACTGTCAGCTTCCAAAAAAATAAGAGCAACCCCCGAGAAGGCAAAAGCTGGAGCCAAACCTCAACAAGGATCCTAAACCTTAAGAATTCCTTCCTACTGCCATGCAGACAAGATGTATTTCTCTAAAGGCTTCATTTTTTGGAGATTGTTGAAAAGGAAATGGAGAATTTGTACATCTTGTTCCCTTCTTCTCTCTTTTGAGCCAGAATGAAGACATGAGCCAGGCCTATTATGTATTAAACCAAAAAAACAGACTTGCAAGTCTCCTGATGTTTGCCCATCATTATGTTTCCACTCCTAAGGCTAAGCTCCAGAAGAACCTCAGTTCTGCTGAGGGAAATGCACAATATTGCTGGCAGAATTGAAGGACCACTTCTCTTTTTCCTCAATAATCCCCCCTTCTGTGTATAGCTCCTCTGTGGATAGATCAAATTATTTTTTTAAAGCTAGTTTTTCTTCCAGTCGCGTCACCGCTGCTTTCCACTAGAAGCAAACGCACATAAATACAAATTCCATGAGTTCAAGCTGATTTAACAAATCCCCCTGTTCTCCAGCCCCATTATTCCTCAGCCAGGCTGGCCAGCATCAGCTTCCAGCAGTCACCAGAAGTTGCCCCCTCCCCACAGCGTGGGACCCACCAGGAGCTTTGTTTTCAAAGTGTGTGGTTTGTATTCCTTTTTAATCCTCAAATGCTAAAAATGAGCTGAGGAACTAGGACAGCTGCTGGAGGCTGTGGTGAGGGGGTAATTTAGAAGGGTTTATGAAGCCAGGCACCCTGCCTTCTACAGAAAACATGGTATTCCACACAGACATTTTAAAATAACAGCCTAGGAGAGAATGCAGCTTCAATATTTTCTCATGTAAATTGCTTTCCTTCACCCTTGTTTTATTCTGTTGGCCGATGCCAAGGATTAAAAGTGTCAGCATGTGGAAATCATGCAGGCAAACCCTCAATAAACCATTTTCACCCAAGCTGCAGATCCTCAGGCCTTAGTCTGTGAGCTGAGAGACAGAAACCAGTGGGTGCTCTGTGACCTGAGCTGTTTGCACCACAAAATGCCACAAAAATAAGAGCCAGCTTCTATGATTGATATGGGACTGATATTGGGATTATTGGCATCCAGGAAGATGGTTGGGAACAGGGGTGAGGCTGCTGGGGGTGGGCACTCAGAGCCACACCAAGCCAGCCTGTGTCCTCCTGGACACTTTCCTGCCCAGTTCCAGGCTGTGGGAATGCATTTCCATCTCCAGAGAGGTGAGCTGGGACACAATTCGTGCTGCCACATCTTGCATGGGTGGACATGACACAAATCTGCCCCAGGAGCCCGACCAGGAGTCAATTTTCTGTGCAAACATCCGACTGGGAAAGGAAAACCCCTGGTGCACGCAGTGGAGCTGCACTTTCACCTCCAGCTCCCCCAGCCCTGCAGAGCTCCCTCCTTCCACCCTGCTGCCCAGCAGAATTGCAGAATTCCATTTCTGTGCCATGGCCAGGAGGAGGAGAGGACAGGAGGACAATAATCCTGCCCAGCAGAATTGCAGAATTCCATTTCTGTGCCATGGCCAGGAGGAGGAGAGGACAGGAGGACAATAAT
>WBNP01005253.1:21626-44098 GCA_013401095.1 Passerina amoena
TTTAGTGATTGGAGAACAGTGACATGAATATGGTAATTATAGTAGTTATGATGGGCTATAGATAAAAGTTAAGGGATAGATTGGTTCTACTGCATTAAGATGCTCAGCAAAGAAAAGTCTGTAATGCATTGTAACCAAAACCAAAGGGTGTCCAGGCCTGCCTGCAGCTGGAGCTGACAGCTGTGGGCACAGCTCTGTCACCCATGACCAGGACTGCTGTGACACCCTGGATACAATAAACTGCATTTTGGAGAGCCCCTGGAGTCCCACATCTCTCATTTTGGCTCTTACATCCTGCCTTTCCTCCCCTGCCTTCCCAGTGCCACTGTGGGTCTCTTCACCTTCCTTTGAACCCAGCCCTGGCTTTTTCCCAGTTCAGGAGCCTCCCCATCCTGCATGGCTGTGGGGATGGAGCAGAGCACACTGCTGTGAGCTGTGAGCTGTGAGCTGTGTGCTCTGTGCATGCATCCTCCAGTTCCACACTCTCAGCCTTGCAAACTGCTTCTTGTTTGCCTTCATCGCGGAAAGGATTTGGATTCTTGTCAAAACATTTTGGTGCTTCAGAGCTTCCCAGCAGAGGGTGGGTTTTAGGCAAGTGGGTACTTGATGCTTCCCACAAAGCTGGTCCTAGAAGGGCTCTGGGAGCAGCAGAGATCTGGAAATGCACTTTGGGTTCATGGTCTCCCTTTCCAAGCAGCAGCTCCTGAAAGTGGCAGTTCCTGAGCTGGATTAGGCTCCCCTCTCTGCCATCATGCTTTTAAACCACAGTTTCAAGAGCCTGTGTCAGAGATTCCATCTCTGAAAATCCATGAGGAGCTGCTGCCTGTTGTGCAGGGCTGGTTTTGTGACAGCCCCAGTGCAATCCCCGTGCCCTGCAGTGTGTCTGATTTCTTCAGGCCACAGTGCATGCAAACAACACCAGTTCCTTATTACATCAAGACAATCATTCAAGGTAAGACTGAGCCAAGTCCCAAGCCAGCAGGTCAGGGAGGGGATGCCCATTTCCACAGGGCCTCTGATCTTTGCTGCTTGACCTTGCTTTTGGCAACCTTGGGAGGGCAGGGAAATTGTTTGGGGAGCCCCAGAGCCTATTGGTTTCCTCCCCAGGGGCATTGTCATGGTAATATCAGAGCCCTGAAGGCCTGTGAGGTGTTCCAGCCCTCTGAGATGTGCACAGGCAAGGGCATGCCTGGCTCCTTTGATTGTTGGCTCCTTTGGAGGCCAACAATCTGCCAATCAGTTCCACCCCATGAAAACTAAGGTGAATGTGAGGAGACCTCACCACCTGTATTATAATCTGCAGCTGTATTGAAATTTTTCCTGGCAGAGCTGAAATTTTAATGTTTAATTTGCTTGAACTAATGTGTCACAAAATTCCCATCTAGGCTGAAAACTCTAATGAACCTTTGGGTGGACGAAGAGACCTCCAAACTTTGATCCTTTTCATCACTGTGTTTTAAAACAAGCAGCTCCTTAAGAAGGTTAAGGAAGCAATAATAAAGACTTTTCAGGGTGCACACATGATCATTCCATACTGATGCACTTCAGCTTTAATAATATTGTATTAAATTTTATTGTAACCTCGCTGACATTTACTGCAAGGGAAAGTGCATAAGCTTAACAGCCTTATAAAATACAACCCAGTAATGTACCTATAAAGCATAATATTTCTATACAAATGATGAGCTATTGCAATTGCATCCAATTTAGGGGCTCATTATTAACGAGAGCAATCACCTTCTCAGTCACATGCTCTGAAACACAGCCTGGTGTGTCGGTGCCATTTCACATTTTACAAGGCAGCTGCTCCAATTTCGCCCAGCAGCACAAAGATCTGACAGTGGAAATTCTCCTCTCGTTATGAATCAGCTGCAAAATGCACCTGATGATGAAGAGGTGAGTCCTTCTGAACAGCACCATGACAAGAGTTCATTCAAAGGAGGGAAACTGCTTTGCACTGCCTGAGATCAGGGTCATTTAAGCTGATGGGACTCCCTCCACTCCCAAAAAAAAGCCTTTCACTAAAAACCTCTTCTGGTAGCAAATATTGGTGGAATTTAAGTTGGATTGTTGTGGAATTTAGCAGCTCCTTTCACAAGAGCACATCTGAAAGTCCCTGCATCCACAACCACTTGTTCCTACAAGCCCTTAAACTCTCCAGTGACCTCTCTGTGCTTTTTCCTTTCCTAACAGAAGTTCCCAGGCATTCCCAGACAATTCTGATGGGCCAAGGACCTGCTGGGATCCGGAGACCAGGCAAAAATAAAACAGCTTAACTGTCCTTATAATGCCAAAAGAGGTCTCCTAAGCAAGCCCTCTGGATCTTTCCCAAAGGCACTGAGGACAGGGTGATGCTTGAAGTCAGAAAAGTTGCTCTTAGGAAAGAAAAGATGGACAAGGACACAAATTTCAGCACAAGCAGCAGGCTCAGCATAAGCACCTCCAATAAGCACAGTTTGGCTTTTCTTCAACAACCCTTTCAAAGCTGAGCAAAACTTTCCCTGTCAAGCTGCAGATTTGCACCATTCAAAGACCAAATCCTGAAGGGGACAAGTTTTAAAGAGGCACCTGATGCACCCACAAGCTCCATGACTCTGGATCCCACATCTCCTTCAGCTGCACTGAGACAAAGCCCAACAAAAAGATGCTGGGACAAGCCCCTACAAGATGTGAGGGGTGCCCCTGGCATGACCCAAGTTCAGAATGTCTGAGGACCTCTATCAGACAGGGAAATCCCAGTGCAGTGAAGTCCTCAGGAGCAGCTGGGGGTTTTCTGAGCTGTCAAGGTGACACAGCCTCAAAGCCATCAGCTGCTGCTCAGCAGGATGAGACAAACACAGCTGGTACCTGGCAGAGATTAATTCAAGGAGTCATCTTGGCTGCAAGACAGGCAAAGATTTGGAGACAGTGTGGATGTGGTGTAAAGAAAATAAGTAGTTCATTTTCTTGGAGCATTAAGCTGTAATGGCTGTCAAGGGGGATTACTGATATTGTTATGCCAGTGTCAGCACATGTTGTAGAGCAGCTATATTTTGAATTTCCATACTTGCTTAATTTAATGTTCAGATAATCTGGCAAATGAAAGACGAGCCTCAAAGAGTCTTTCTCCCCCCCACCTCTCTTTAAAAAAAATCATTCTATTAAGAATGTTAAATTCTTGGGAGCAAGAGCTGGCGTACATGGAGGGCACATACTAATCTCATTTATGCTGAGATTTGCTTTCTGTTAAGCAACAGAAAAACAGCTAATCAAGCATAATTCAATAATACATCATCTGCAGATGCAAAGCCTCAGAAGATTGGTATGGAGCTTTGCCCATTTACATGAGCTGATGATCCAGGCCAGGTGCAATGAATTGCACGTGGGGTGTGGGTGGGTGCACACCTCAAAACCTCCTCTGGTGGCTCCTCCTCAGCTTTGGGTTCGCTGGAATCTGGGAGAGCTGCCAGCACATGGCTGAACAGGAGCTGTGCTTCTCCCCATGTGCTCTGTGGCAGCCAAGAGAGCCCAGCTCCAGTGTCCCCACTGTCCCCAGTGCCACCAGAGGCACACATCAGGGGGGATCTGGGATCACCTGGTGACGCTGGCCTGTCCTCTGCATCACGCCACAGTGTCACCACTGTGATATTTTCTGAAAAATCCCTTCACCAGGATTTCTTCTCCCGGCAAGATGAGAATCCTCAGCTTCTCCACGTTTTGCTGCTCTGGAATATCTGGAGATTGCTTATCCAAACATGTGAATTGTTTTTAATTAATGACCAACCACCATCAGCTGTGTTGAACTCTGGGGAGTCAGTCATGAGCTTTCATTATCATTCTTGTTAAGCCTTCTGATGTATCCTTTCTATTTCTCTAGTGTAGTTTTAGTATAGAATTCTATAATATGATATGATACAATAAAATATGATATAATATAATATATGCAATATAATATAATGTAATATGTACAGTTTAATAGATAATATACAACATAATACAATATGTTATACAATATTATATAATATTATATAATAATAAATCACCTTTCTGAGGACATGGAGTCAAATTCTCATCTCTCACCTCGTCCTGGGGACCCTCACAAACACCACGCCACAGAGCATTTCCAGACATCCTCAGAACCCCACAGAGCATTTCCAGACATCCTCAGAACTTTCTGCTCCTTGCAGAAAACCACAGAAGGCCGAGCAGAGCCTGCTCAGCCTCTGCTGGGTGGGTCAGGGTGCATTTCCCCCCTTCCATGCTTGCAGCCACCACCCAGCAGGAGCTCAGGAGAGGCGACCCACTGTGTCAACACAGAGAATTTTTTTTTGTTTGTTTTCTGGATAATTTTGCTGCTCCTTTTCTTTGTTTCATTCAGATTCAAGCAGAAATGAAAACTGTTTGGAATTCCCTCCCTAAGAGAGCAGAGTTGTAGCCCAGGGAGAGCTGCTGGGTACTGGAGCCAGTCCTGGAGCCCTGGGCTCAGAGACACTGAAATCAAAAACATCCTCACTAAGCAGTCTGCTTGGCAAGCTGGCAGATTCTAATCTCTGAACACTTTTGCTGTAGTGTTACTATTATGCAACTTCACAGATCACAATGCCACACAATAGGGCAAAAGCCTCATATTTCAGAATAACTTAGAGGAGTCCAGGTTACACCTTTTGCCAGTAGTAACTAGTGTCTGATATACAAAGAAAAAGCATTTGGGGAGGTTTTGAAATGCAAAACCTGGCAATGCTAATAAAGAGTAGCAGAGAGAGTGCTGTGCACGAGGGCCATAGGCTGACCAGCCAACAGAAACCCCCACAAACAGCAGAGAGGCCAGGAAATATTTCTCTTTGTTCCCCATCCCCTGTTTTGTTGTTAAGGCTCTGTGCTAATTTCCATGGAATTGCTACAGCACATTTGTAAACACCCATGAAAGGCAGCCAGCTCTGCAGCCACTGCTGCCTTGCACTGTTAAGTGCAATATTTAACTCAGCCAGATGCCACCAGGAGCTAGCCAAGGCCATAAAACAAGCTTGATCACATCTTTTGGAAAATGAGGCTGTGAAGCCATTCTGGGAGAGTTTACATGTATGTTTGTGGATTTGTTTCCTTCCATCTGGTAAATTCCCTCCCCAGGCAGCGGGATGGGGCCCAAGGGAGGAAATGTTTGTGTTCAGGCCCCTCTCAGCAGCACCCTCTGGAAGAGGATTGTCATGACAGTCCCATTGGCTCCACTCTTTTCTCTGGATACACTTCAACCCCTCAGTGCCTTTTTCAGTTTTCTCACCTCCATTCTCCAAAAGGATCAACTTTGTCCCTCAAAAAGGACAGGGCAGAGCCAAAGGAAAACACCCCACACCATAGCTGGGGACCCAGATGAGTGGCCAGGGCACTCCTTGTCCCACTGGCGCCTTAAGATTTAACTTTTATATTTTTCAGATCCTGCACTGCATTAGTGCATAACTTTGAGCTCCATATAGAGTTTTAGTTAATTCTCTTCTCATTTTGGTCAGACAAAACAATCCTTGCAGGCCTGAGACCCAAGGACACCCTCAGGCCCCAAAAAAGTGCAAACAAAAGTGAACTGTGGGGAGAAGCAAACTGGGGGAATGTGACTTCATTACCTGAAACTGTAACTGGACAATTGACCCCAATATGTAAATGAACAAACTTGTATCTGTCTGAAAATCTCATGGCCATCGTCCCTATTGGAATGTGACTTCATGACCTGAAGCTGTAAGTGGACAATTAACCCCTGATATGCAAATAGACCAAACTTATATCTGTCTGAAAAACTGGTGACCATTTTGAGTGCAGCCCCTTAGGGAGGCTTTATCTGCCCTTAATGTACTTCAAGGCTTTTCATTAAATAAATTAGAATCATTAAATTTTATTATTTTAAATTTGCCTGGCCTCTGGGTAGGGCTGAAAAAGGCATCCCCAGGAGCAGCAGGTCCCTGTCCCATGGCCAGGGGCCAGCCCTGTTCCACTCCCAAAAGAAGCAGAGATTGGTTGCTAAGCTCAAAGTTTACCCACAGGGTTGGAAGCCTGAGGTGTTTGGCCCTGCCCAGAGCCAGAACACATGTTTGTGGGATATACAAAGTGCTTGAAATACAGGCCACAGAGGACCCATTAGAAATTCAATATTAGCTTTGTAAAATTGCTAATAATTAGCTACAGCTCTTTTCTCCATCACAGCAGCTGGTGACATGAAAGTGATTAAGTTTCTAATGAATAGATTAGGGTTACTGAATATATTAAATAACAAGGTTTTTAATCAACTGTTTATTGATTCCAGCAAGACAGTTCTGATGGCAAGAAAACCACTGGGTAGCAGTGGAATTTATTTATGGGCCAGTGTTCTACATCAGAAATAATTAAAAATAGATTATTTTTCACCAAATCTAGAGCTTTTTTTCTCTTTGAGGCAGGTCAATATGGATTAAATTAACTGCAAATAATAAATTAAGGGAGAATTGAAAGCTAAATTCAGAGCAGAGAGGTGCTTGCAGCTTGGCAGTCAATCTTTGTTTGCAGTTGCTGGGGCAGAACCAGCCACATATTTATTGTCTGGTTTCAGCCAGGAGAGACAAAAAAGGTTGGACTTCTTGGGCAAAGGGTTTCTGTCCAATCTCATGGGAAGGAGCCACAAGGATCCCATCCCAGAAGCCATCAGGGGATAGAACGGTGTTAACCAGAAAACAAACATTTATTTGTTTATTCAGTTCCCTGGGTGCCACTGGGAGCCAAGTGAGCTCCCCTAGGAAATTCTCAGGGAGCCAAGCAGCAGTCTGGGGCCCTGAGCCTTCTTTTTGGATGAAGACAGCAATCCCACCTTGTAGCCTGGTGTTTGGGATGCAGCCAACAAAGCCTGGTGGAAAAATAACCAACTTTTCAGCATCCCCAGTCAGTGTCAGGGGTTGTGTGAAGCAAAGGATCATCTGGGGGGTCACTCACAGCTGGAGAGAGCTCTCTGAGCAGCAACAGCAGCTTCCTGCAAAGCTGAGGACCTGCCAGCCACAACCCAAGCCCCAGCCCTTGGAGACACAGCTCAGGAGCAATTTCTCTCTGCTCATATTTCCCTCTGCTCATCAGGGACCTTCCCAGGGCAGCTCACGGATCTCCAGGAGACAAGCAGCACATTCCACATTCTCTGTAAGCAATTTCCATTCCTGCTCCTGTCAGGTTCAGAGGGCTGCATCCCTCCATGCAACAGGATCCAGGATGTCCTGCAGTTTTAAATACTCACGTGGAAACCGTAGGAAAAAGGAGAAATCTTTAGGAGCTCCAATTTTTCCACAGCTCCAAAGCACAGAAAAACTTTCTGCCAGTAAATATAGCCACCTTGGGGTCTATTATTTTACTAAGGGATATTTGAAGTGCTCCATGACATAAGCAAATCCATAATGTATGTATATACAGTGCATATGCATATGGAGCCATTTATAGAGCAAATCTTTCTAGCTCTGATAGTTTATAAGGTGGAAGACCTTTAGTCTGGCATTGAACCAAAGCCAAGAGCTTCATATGCTCTTTAAACCAGCATAACACAGAGAAGATGTTTTTCCTTGGAGCCTCAGTGGAAGCAGGATTTCATGGAAGGCTTTGCTCTCAAAGTGGCATCTGTCTGAAGGGTTTGGGTTAGTGTGAGCAGTACCTGTAAAAATGTGTGCAGGGGGGCTCTGGAGGTCATCAAAGGGCCAGGATAAATCAAATTACTGTGTTTGTCTCTGGGGAGCTATGGAGTTACCCCTGCTGCACAGGGATGTGGGCTGGATTTGGGGACAGAGCATGGGAAAACAGGATGGATCCTCATGGCCCTCACAAGGAGCAAAGCCATGCCATGGCAGGGCTGCAATCCCCTCTTCCCCATCCCCTCTTCCTCCTGTTCTCACTGTCTGGTAAGTCATCTTTCCCTCAGGAAAATTATCATCCACATGGCTTCCCTACCAGCTCTCCTTGCACTAATGTCACAGTTTTAAAACCAACGAGATGTGATTTGCAATATTAATATTGATGCTGACACCAACACTGCAATTACACATTTGTACCATGTAATTGATGCCTTGAAAGGCTGACCTAGAATAGAGGCTGGGCAGAGTTACAGAATAAAGCAGGGATTTATTCCAAGGATCTCCTCCATGGATCCACCTTGGGCAGCACCAGAGCCCAGCCAGGGCTGCACCCAAGATGAACCAAAATGGACCCAAAATGCACGGCCGGGCACGGGCTCTGTCCCTTGGATCAGTTCTGCTCCATTTGCACCTTGCAGTTCATTGTCCCATCCCAGCTTTAGCCCATCCAGTCCCATCCTTGTTTTTCTCTCTCCAGCCCACGGTGTTTGTGCTCCTGGGCTGAGATTTGGATCATTTGTCCTTGGTGCCCAGCTGGAGCAGGAATTGTTTTGTCTCCCTGCTCTGTGCACAGAGCTCAGCATCCCCTGATGTGAGCCCAGCCCCACACACTAAAGCAGCACAGAATCTGAAAAACAGAAAAGGCAAAACCTGAGGCATCATAATCATTAGACACAAAGATCATCTACATCCCAAAGTTCTAATGCAATTCCATCATATTTTCCCTTTATTTTCCTTTTTTTTCCATTCTGCTGTCAGTCTCTCAGCTCTTAAATACAAGACCCGTGGCCCTTTGGGGGAAGGGAGGAACTCTGGAGCAGGGTTTGCCAACAGGGATTCCCTGAGGGATCCAGGGACATCCCTGGCTCCTGCCCCAGCCTCAGGTACACCCTGGACAGGGGAAGCTGCCCAAGGTGATCAGAGCCTATTTTCCACACCACAACCAAAGAGCACCCAGAGGTGATCTGCAGTCAACACCCAGGTGTGGAGAGCAGAAAAAACTTCATCAGAAAAGAGAACCAAACCCCAGAGGAGGAGGCAGCATCTCCTCTGTGTACCAGGAGTGCTGCAGGAAGCAAGTCCCAGCTGGCACCAGCAGCACTGTGAGATAAATGAAGGTGCCTTCAAGGCATCCTTTTCCATCCCAGCATCAGCCTGCTTTTTCTCTCTAAATCATAAAGCTGCTTCTAAGCAGCTATCTGGGAGAGCCCTCTTTCCCAGAGGTGGCTGGAAAATCAGCAGGAAGGTCTGGAAACTCTCACACATCCAAGTCTGGAAAGAATCCTCAGCATGTTGCACCAGGACCCAGCCATGCTGGCACCTGAGTGCACCTTTCTGTTCAGTCCCTGGCCTGGATGGGGCTCAGGGGCTGGGTCTGTAGGACATGTGGGGCACACGAGCTGTGGAATCAGGCTCTGAGGTGCTGGGGTCACCCCTAGAAGCCTTTAAGCCTGGAGCTGAGCTTGGTGGGACCAGGTCAAAGGTGCACCACAGGAACCATCATGAAACCCCTCTCTGATAATTTACCCCCTTTTCCTTCCTTTCACCACTTCCATCTGATGAGTTCCTGGAAAGTGCAAGGTCAAAAATGAAAAAGCAGTAAATACTTCCAGGGAGACCCTGCAGGGCAGAAAGACACTGAGAATAAATCCATCCTGGTGCAGCATCTGGCGCAGCATTCCCTCAAACACACTCCTTGGGGGGATTACCCTGTCACCTTCAAGCTCAAATTACAATTTATTAAGAAACTGCGGGAAAATATCACATCAAAGCTCTTCAGAGAAGGCAAGCATCACTGGGCTGCCTCAGGAAAATCTCCTGCTCTGCCTTTTCCTCCCCACTGTGCAGCATCAGAAAGGTGCCAGGCATCCACCCACAGGCACACCCCACCACCAATGCACCTGGGTGCCCATCCTTGCTCCAGGCTGCCCTCATTGCACCTCACCTGCATGGATCCCTGAGAGCCCCTGGCAATCTGAGCTTTGTCAGCATTGCCCATCTCACATTTCCTGCTGGAAATCCCTCCAGCAGAGGAGATGCTGTAATGGGTCCTGCTTGGCAAGCTAATTAAACCCACATGTAATTGTCAGAGAGGTACTGACACACCAGGGCTCTGAGAGGTGCATTTGGCCTTTTTGCAGTTTATTTCTGCCGCAGGGAGGGCAAGCAGGCAGCATCAAACACCCCTGCAGCTGTGTCACCTTCCCTCCTACCTGCCTGGAAAGCTGCTTTAACACGGCACAAGGAGCCCACTTAGCCCTTGTCATTCCCACCTGCAGCTGAAGTTGGGACTATCCCAAATACTTTTATAATCTGCAAAATCTGTCAATTCACTCTTCATTTTGAGAACTCCATGAAGGACCATTCTCCAACAAGAAAACTGAGCATTTATTGGATGCATGATGGATGGATGGATAGATGGATGGATGGATGGATGGGCAGGCTGCTAAGCTGTTGGCCCTGTAGCAAATACCTCAAACTAGCTAAAATCAGCAACAATTCAACAATTTTTCACTGACAGCTAATGTGTTGCAAAGCAAGGAGAAAAAATAACTAAATAAATAACCAACAACAGGTAAAGGCCAGGGAAGGATGTGGCTTCATCTCCCACCCTACCTCAGTGTAAAGAACCTTTGGTGAGAGCACTCCAGTAAAGGTTTTAGTAGATTCTGCAGTTTTGTTTGCCAAAAGTATAAATTCTGTGCAATCAGCTAAAGCACATTTTCCACAGGTTGAGCAGGAATGTCCCTTGGTGGAGGGAGAGCCAAACCCACCACATGGATCTCCACATCCAAGGCCCGTGGTTCAGGCCAAGGTGCGGCTTTAAAGGAGATCCTCTGACTTTCTGTGGAAGCTTCTCAAAGTGTGAACACACATCCAGACAGCCACAGCACATTTGGGATGGGATGATCATCTGGAAATCATTACAGAGCACAGAGCTGCCCATGGGATTTCCTGCCCTTCCTGCCTGATGTGGGAACAGCCTGTTCCTCATCTGGGGCCGCCCCTGCTCCTGCACACATCGCTGCAGGCAGGAGAGGCACAGCAGTGTCTCCACACTGTGAGCTGCCTGCTCCTCCTGCCCTTTGGGATCATTCCTTTGTCCCTTTGGGATCATTCCTTTGTCCCATTGGATCATTCCTTTGTCCCTTTTGGATCATTCCTTTGTCCCTTTGGATCATTCCTTTGTCCCTTTGGGATCATTCCTTTGTCCCTTTGGATCATTCCTTTGTCCCTTTTGGATCATTCCTTTGTCCCTTTTGGAATTATTCCTTTGTCCCTTTGGGATCATTCCTTTGTCCCTTTGGGATCATTCCTTTGTCCCTTTTGGATCATTCCTTTGTCCCTTTTTGGATCATTCCTTTGTCCCTTTTGGATCATTCCTTTGTCCCATTGGATCATTCCTTTGTCCCATTGGGATCATTCCTTTGTCCCTTTTGGATCGTTCCTTTGTCCCTTTGGGATCATTCCTTTGTCCCTTTTGGAATCATTCCTTTGCCCCTTTGGATCATTCCTTTGTCCCTTTTTGGATCATTCCTTTGTCCCATTGGAATCATTCCTTTGTCCCTTTGGATCATTCCTTTGTCCCTTTGGGATCATTCCTTTGTCCCAAGCTCCCAGCAGAGCCATTCCCCTCTGGCATTCTGTGAGCAGTGTCCCTCCTGCTGAACAGAGAGATGCCCCATGTTGGAGCACACAGAGCCCACAGGGACTGGGGCACTTTCCAAGGCCTAAAACCAAATGGAATGGAGAGGTTTGGCTTTCCAGGTCTCTCTCTCTCTCTCTCTTTTTTTTTTTAGCATATTTTGCTAAGCACAGAACAGCGCAGGAATAGCACAGAATATAAACTTCTTTCCTTTTTCAATTAATTTCACAAACTAAACAGGATCCATAGCCTTCCTGAGCTACCTCAGGGACTCCCTGGAGTGTCTCATGTGTTCATATTTCAGCCTCCTTTCTGTCTGCATTTTATGCATTCCTCCTCCCAAAATTCTGAGCTCCCTCTTCTCTCTCTTCCCTGCTTTTAGAGAGATTTTTACAGGCATTAAGAGGCTTCAGATGAAACACAAAGAGCCAAATACTCTGTTGCTGTATAATTTTTGCAGTCACTTCCACTACCGAAAAGCAAAATAAAATGTCAGTAAGGGCATTTCTGATTTATACACACTTTCTGATAACTAATGGAGATCAAAAATTGCTATTCAGCTGCATATTCTGTGTGATTCTCCTGATTTGGTCACACATTGAAGGTGGAGAAGCAGCAGGTCATGTTCTAACAGCTTTGATAATTATCAGATGACCTCCTAGTCCTACACAGCAGAAGGGAAATCTGCCAAAGCAGGAACATCTGGGCAGAGCCAGAGCAGTTTGTGCATAATTACTGAACAAGCTTATTTACCATCCAATTGTTTCCAAGCAGTTTAATGTTCTTAATGCCATGTCAAGAGCACAGACAGAGCACTCTACATATTTAATAAATGACTTAAAACCCCACTATCAGGAGTCACCCAATGGCAGGAAAGCAGTGCTGCTCTCTGAGCTTCCAGCCAAGCAGAAAACACCTCCAGAGAACTTTCTGCAATGAGTAAGGAGCTTGAAAATTGAGACCAGAAAGCTGAGGGCCAGTGAAAGACAGAGAAATTCCATTTTTTAAGAACGCATCTGTTGGGGAAGATGAAACAGGAAAGCCTTATAAATATGATTGCTTGGCAAAAGATTTTGAGAATATGGAAACTATAAGTGAGATTGAAATGAAAGCAAGCTTTGAGATCCCTCAGTTACTGAACACCTGGAAAACAATGGTGTGGCCAGCTGAAGGTGATCCCCTTTTGATGGAACAACACCCTCTGCTTGCAGACAGGCCCAAGGCTCAGAGCAGACCCTACAGCTTGGCAGAAGGGGCCCAAAGAGGAGTTTTTAGGGTTTCAAACTACTCCAAAGAGGAGTTTTTAGGGTTTCCAAAGAGTAGTTTTTAGGCTTAGCAGAAGGGGTCCAAAGAGGAGTTTTTAGGGTTTTTTAGGGTAGCACAGTATGGTAATGTAATGATTCTTACAGGCTGTATGTAAATGCTATAGGATTTGTATCTTGTACTAGAGTGGTTAGTGAGAATCAGAGTATTCAACATAGAACAAGATTTATTGTGTTGTAACGGGAACCTCGACCTCTTACCCTCTTACGCTCTTATCCTCTCATCCTCTCTCTCTCTCACTCACCCTCTTTCCCACTCTCTTTACTTCTTTCAGGCCTGCTCTGAGCTCTGAGGGATGATGGATGGATGGATGGATGGATGGATGGATGGATGGATGGATGGATGGATGGATGATGGATGGATGGATGGATGGATGGGGGATGGATGGATGGATGGATGATGGATGGATGGATGATGGAAGGATGGATGGATGGATGGATGGATGGATGGATGGATGGATGGATGATGGATGGATGGATGGATGGATGATGGAAGGATGGATGGATGGGTGGATGGATGGATGGATGGATGGGTGGATGGATGGATGGATGGATGGATGGATGGAGGGATGGATGGAGGGATGGATGGGCTGCTAAGCTGTTGGTCCTGTAGCAAATACCTCAGACTAGCTAAAATCAGCAACAATTCAACAATTTTTCACTGACAGTAATGTGTTGCAAAGCAAGGAGAGAAAAAAAAAATAAATAACCAACAACAACCAGCCACATTTTATCGCCACTTGAATGTCAGCTGGCACACTCTGCCTTGGGAAAATGTTCCCTAATTATACAGCCAGCCTTCCCAACACACTCCTCAGGTCTCCCACATGTGGCATTTACAGTTGCAGTAATAACAGAGCAGCCAGCCAAGCAGCAGAGCCTGAGCACACCTCTGACCTGCAAGTGACCCTCTCATTAGTGGGTGCGCGGGGTTAACGAAGGCAGCGCTTCTTCCTGGAAGGAGTGTTAGCAGCCTGAGCCCCAGCCCCAGCAAACTGGGAAATCTGTGCCAGCAGGTGTTTACACATTCATTAATGGCCTTGGCAAAACAAAACACAGCAGAAAAGCCCTTTCCTGGGCTTTTTTTTTTTTTGCTAGGAGTAAAATGAGAGGGGTTTTTTTCCCCTGCTCACAACAATTCCTGCAGAGGCAGAAGGGTGACAATGGAATGAGGTGTGGTGGTGTTTGTGGGTCCCCAGGATGAGGGAAGAGATGAGAATCTTGACTCCATGTTTCAGAAGGCTGATTTATTGTCTTATGATATATATTAAAAGGAAATTATATACTAAAACTACACTAAAGAAAAAAAAAAGAGACATCAGAAAGCTAGTAAAGAAAGAAATGAATAATAAAATCTTGTGACAGCTCACAGCCTCGACACAGCTGGCTGTCATTGGTCATCAAGTAAAAACAATTCACATGCTGGGTAAACCATTCTCCAAATCACATTCTAAAGTAACAAAACATGGAGAAGCTGAAGCTTCCCAGCTTCTCAGAAGAACAGATCCTAGTGAAAGGATTTTTCAGAAAATATGTCTGTGGCAATGAGGTGTTTTGTTTGGGAGCTGCAAGCAATCAATTTTCTAGTTGGCACTGGATACTTTGCCAGGGTTTGCCTACCATCACTACCAAGTCACAAATCCCTTGTTTTATTCCCTTTGTTGGCAGTAAAATGGTTCTGGATGGTTGAGATTTCAAGTGGATTAGCACTTCCAGAGAGCTGGAAGCATTTTGACTCAGGTTAGGAGGGCACATCTGGCCCAAGACAAGGGGCAGAGACTTGGCCTGCACTGGGGCAGGCAGAGCAGGGCTTCTGGAGCATCCCCCAGACCCAGGAGGCTGCAATTCCACCCCCACTCTTCCTCTCCTCCCAGAGGCAGAATTATATCCCAATAATCCAGAAAATCAGCACAGCTGATTCCTCCCCAGTGCTGGATGGGTAGAGACAGCTCAGCCCCAAACGAAGAGCTGTAACTCAAGCCATCAAACCAGAATCTTCAGGGTAAATGGGGTGAGATTTTCCAACTTGCTCCTATCAGGGAAGGCAGCTGCTGTCTCCAGTCAGATTTATCAAAGCAGCTCCCAGCTCTGTGCTTGTAGCAAATCAATAGCAGGGTTATTACTACAAACTGCTGATCCCAGTTTCCATCAAACAATGACATGGGCATGTCCCAGAATGTGCTCAATCCTCAGTTAAACCTCCTAAGGCATGATCTAGAGCTGACAGGAAATATAACAGGTGAAAATTGCCAGGAAACTGATGGGAGTGGAGGCATCCCAGCACTGGGCAATCACACCTGGGGGAGGGATGGAGCATGAGCAGCCTGCTGTTAGCAAAGTGGAGTTTGTTATTAACAAAAAAAAAAAACAAGAAAAACAAGAAACAGCTATTTTGGTCAAAAGAGTAATTTTGGTGGGAAAGTAATGTTCCAGAAATCTGGAAGCTATACTTGAATTTTCTTTTTGGAGAAGAATAATGTAAACACTTCCAGCCTCGATCATCAAAACCCCAATGGACTCTAAGGATCTCTCTCATTTGAGAAAGGGAGTATCAGCTCTGTTGACAAAAGTGATCATCTAAAGTTCTGTTAATATTTCCCCTACAGAAATGAGACATTTCTTGAGCAGCCCATCCCTCCCAGAGCTGCTTTGGTGCTGCTGGAGCAGCACAGCCCAGCAAAGGAGCAGTGCCAGGTGTCCTGGCTAAAACCTGCATCCTCCATCCCTCCTCACAGAGCAGCCAGGGAGGAGGATTTCACCCTTGAGAATCCTCTCTTCTTTAGGAGAGAGAAAAAGAAAAGTCTCATTTTTCTGGCAAACCCATGAGCTCTATCTGAGAAGTCAATCTCTCTGTTGCTGCCAGTGTAAGGAAAGAGTTCCTGTATTTCTCCTGTGTTGTTTTGTTTAAGTTTTTCTGAGTTTACATTTTTGTAATGGAGTTTCTCACGCACTTTTTGGGTAAATAATAATTGGTTTGCATTCTTTTTTAGAAGAAGAAAAATTTGATAGGCTGTTGGTTTGACTAGTGTAGCTAGAGAAGTGGTCATTTTGTTTTTTAATCCATAATCACTTTTAAAAGTCTATAAATATTAGAGTTCAAAAATAAACTACTCTCTTTTTACCTTAGAAGTTTCAGAGTGTGTGTGTTGTTCATTTCATGTCCTATTGCGGCACTCTTGCAAAAACCCCAAAAATATCTACAACATATTGATAACATCATTGTGTGAGAAAAATCAACAGCAAAAGTGTTTGAGAAAAGAGAGAAAATCATCCAAATTCTCCTAAAAACCAACTTCACCATCAAAAGGAACAAAGTCAGAGCAGTTTGGAAGGAGGGGTGACAGCCAGCAGAGATAATCCAGTGCAGTTTGCCACTCTCCTGATCCCAAACAAGAATAAAGCAGCTGAGTGGTTTTCCCTGCTCAGGGCAGAAATAATACACCTAAAACCAACTAGTCCAAGAGTAAAAACACATCCCCACCATCCCAAATAAACTAATCCAGACTGCACTAAAAATACTATAAAACTCCAAAACATCTACTACATATTGATAACATGATAACATGTGAGAAAAATCAACAGCCAAAGTGTTTGAGAAAGGAGAGAAAATCATCCAAATTCTCCTAAAAACCAACTTCACCATCAAAAGGAACAAAGTCAAAGCACCTACTCAAAAAATCCAGTTTCTAAGAGAGAAGTGGCAAAATAAACAGCATCAAATTGCCACCAATATCATCAACAAAATCACAGCAATGTCTCCACCATCCAACAAAATGTAGTTTGCCACTCTCCTGATCCCAAACAAGGATGAAGCACTGAGTGGTTTTCCCTGGAGAGGCTGGAGCTCAGTTCAGTGACTGTGGTTTATTGACTCCACTCCAGCCCAGCAGGCACAGAGCAGCCTCTAGAGGGGAAAAAAACAAAGAGCTTTCCCCCCTCCCTGTTGGAAGATGAGGGGATTTTTCTCTAATCCCTAAACAAACCCATTTAATGCCATTAAAGACTCTCTGGCATTACTGACAGGGATCATTCTCATGCTGCTGCATGCAGAGCACGGGCTGGATTTGTTGCATTGCATTCACAACCTGTCCCCAGTGTAAAAACAGCTCTTGTGTCACTGTTCACTAGAAATAGGAAGAAAGTGGGAAGGTAACTTCAGGGAAATTGATAATTTTAAAGATTTTATGGCCCAATATATCTAATTAATTTCAAGGAACCAGTACAAATATCAAATCTCTCTCCTTTCCCTTCTTGTTTTTGCTCTCCTTTATCCCACTTTGCCTCTGCTCTTCTTCCCAACAGAAGAAGCTCAGAAAGGAGCATCTCTTCTCTTGTAGGTCAATAAGGAAGGGAAGCACAAGGAAAGGAAGGCTGACAGCTGAGCAGGATATCTCCCAGCTCCAGACACTTCAATACAAAATATTTTCTTCTTCCCATCTTAAAACTGAAGGCACACACACAAAAACCCAAAACCTCAATGAAGCTGCCCAATCCAACATCAACTGAATTGAGCAGATGTCAATATATTTTTTTTCCTAATGACACTAAAATAGTTTGTTTCTTCTTTTTATTTTTTAAAATTATTAACCTGTATTTTTTTATTAAAAATTAGTAATAATGCCAAAGCAACACAGCATTTATATGAAAAGAAAAGTCACTGCTGAAGCTGGGAGTATTTCATTCTGTAACACAATAAAAGTCCAATTATCCTTTAAAATGATCCCTTTCTCATCAAGGGCTATTTCAAAAACTGGATTTCGAGACTTCTATTTCCCAGACACCCCTGACCAGCTCTTCTCTGGGCTGCATGGATAGGGATGATTCTGTGGTTAGGAATTCAGATCCCTGACATGATGAGTTGGACAGGGCTGGCCCAGCTCCAGCTTGCACTCAGAGCCTGCTCCCACTTGACTCCTGCTCATGGCCCGAGGGCACAACGAGCTCTGCAGATGCTCATCCTCTGCCCAGCACTGTGGTAGGTCCTCTGCAGGCTCCAGGTGAACCTGTGATATCCACAGCGATAAATACCTGCAGAAAAATGGTTTTGGAAAAGATCTGAAATGACATTTTACCAGACTTAACGCAACCCCTCTGCACAAAGGGCATCTCTACCCCTGTTCTCCATCTCTGAAGCACATGGGCATGGATCCACTGGGCAATTCCAGCCTTCATGGGGAGGCAAACATGAAATTTTCCCTCTAGGACAAAAAAACCACAGTGCAGCTCCTGAGGACTGTGCCCATCCCTCACCCTCCCATTCTTCCCTCCTCAACAAATCCTGCCCCTCTCCCCTCTCTGATTTCAACAGCACAAAGAGCAATTTGTGTATTAACAGCATAAACAGCAATTCCTGCCTGGGCAGAGCAGTTTCAGCCCTGTCAGGGCAGGGAGCAGTTACCAGAGCAGCTCTGCTGATGGACAGGGGGAGAGGATGGACAAACAGCCAGGGAAAATACCCAGTGCTGGCAGCACAGCTGAGGACACGTCCCCAGCCCTACAAACACCCTCTGGCTTAGGGCACCGACACTTTCTTTAGGGAGTCCGATGGATTCTGGCTCTGTCTTCTCACCCAGATGCCAGCACCTCCCTGTCCCCATCTCCTCCAACCCCAGCAGCTCCAGGCACAGGAATTCCTGCAGCAAAATAAAACACGCCGAGCCTGTGGCACCGCTGCAACGCTCCTGCCATTCACCTGGGCAAAGTAAAGCCACAAGCCTCCCTTCAGAAGAGGAAGAAAATGGTTTTGTAGGACTGTAATGATGATGAGGAGTTCAAATCTAACCACAGATATAAAACTTTAAAACTCTCATAAACAGATTTTGAAAGGGAGCCAGAGGCACTGGTGCAAATGTGAGCAGCTCCACACAAAGCAATATCAAAAGACACAAAAAAACCACCTGGATAAGGAGAAAGAGAGAACCAGCAAAGGGCTTTCCATTTTTGTGTGTGCAGAAATAGCTTGAAAACAGGATATTTTATAAGCAGGGAGAGATCAGGTTTATTTTCTTATTTTATTTGATTTTTTGCACCCCTGATTAATTGGTAAGCACAGCCAGAGCACAGACACATGCCAAATGCAGATGTGTCAGGTTCTTCAGGTGGCCCCGAGCCAGGTAAACATTGGACCACAAAGCCCACCTAATTTCAGAGGGCTGAAGTCTGGAAAAGTGATTAACTGCAGAAAGGCCAGTGTATTGCTTTGTACCTGGGGAATGAGGGAGCAAAGCAAAGGCTCTCAGGTCCTAATTAAGAAAATGCCTTTTCACTCCGTGGAAAGCCGTGAAACGAAGGAAGCTGGTGCTTTTCCAACAGTGCTCATAAAGCTGTCAATAAGTGAAGAAAGTGGCCTTGATGGCGTGAAAAACCATCTCCAAGAAAAAAAAAGGGAGGGAAAAAGACCCCTCTTTGCTCTCCAATAAGGCCTAACAAATCATCTCTGAACACATAAATGGCAAATTTAACTGCAAATTAGGGGTGTTTAGGAAATCCAGACAGCCAGCTAGAAAATATAAAAAAATCGAGAGCAGGAAATTCAAATTCAGCAAATACTTTTGGGGTTTCTTTTCATCCTGGGCTTCTCCATTGGCACTCAAGACACCAGGGAGCTGTCCTTGTTTTGGAAGTAAAATCTTCCTTTTGGGAACACGATGCCAAAGGCAAAGCTCCCAGGCATGGCCAAGGTGGGCATGGGGGAAAGGGGAAACCCTACTAGATGCAGGAAAATGGGGAAATGTTTTGTTTCATCTTTAGGTGGCTTGTTTGTTTGTCCTTAGTCAAGATGCAATTTTCAGCCCAAACCAGGTTTTTTAAATCTATTTCAGGAGATGTTCCATTTAGGAAGATAACCAAACACAAGAGGACAAGAAGAAAAGTTCTTGCAAGGATAAACCCTGTTGAAAAGGCAGGAAACTGGGCATGGTCGGATGGATCAGACCCTGGATCAGTCCCCTTCCAAAGGATCCCACCCTGGGGACCTTTCTCCAGCAGGAGGAGGTTTTGAGGGGTTTTTTTTAAGGTGTTTTAGGGGTTTCCTAGAGATGCATGGCATGGCACAGACCTGGATTCCAGATGTAGCTCTCCCAGCTGTGGGAAAAGTCCATCCCCTTATCTTTACAGACTCCAGAGCTTGCAGAGGACTCAGATGGCTACTTCTCTTCATAAAATTAATGGTGTGCTTTTTATGGATTTCAGCTCCAGCTGGGAGCCCGATTCTGCTCAGGAGGGGCTGTTAATACAATTACCAGGCTGCTTTTGCACTGTAAATTCTCTCTCTCTGTTGTTTTCTTTGCCCTGTTTAGGAGTTTCATTTAGACGTGCTGTGGAAATCAGGTCGGGTTGTTACCACAGCTGTACTGAAGGCTGTGCTGGCACTTGATTTATAAAAAACATATTTTCAAGGTTTATGACAGCAATGAAATTTTCCCCTCTCGTCAAAACTTGGCATTGACACTTCAGCAGAGCTCCAGAGGACACTTTTTTGGGTAATTTTGAAGGAAATAGGCACACACCCCATGCAGGCTTCAAGTCCAGAGGTTTTAGGAGGCAGACAGGACCTGGGGGTTGCAATTGGGGTCTGGGGCCATTTCTACAGTGCCCACAGCACAGGTTGCCCTGCCAAACACAGGCAAGCCCAAAAGGGGCTTTAATCATTTATCCTCCATTAGGAAGTGGTACCACATTAATTTAATTGCAAGCTGATAAATCTCCTGATGTGAATACAGTAATAAATGGAGGGGTTTGAGGTGGTTTTCATCTTTTTTTAACTCTACTTCCTCACAGGAAAAGTAAATTTTACCAGTGTAAGTTCTAATTATCCCAACACAATTTTGAACGTGCAGTTATTTAAAAAAAATCACAGTTTTGTCCAGTGTGACCATATTAAATATTAAATATAAGCCACACTTAATCAAATGAGCAAGGAAGGGGGAGAGAGGAAGCACAGCTCAATTTAAGCTTATTTATTTACCACTAGAAAAACAATCAGGAAACAATTTTCTCCTCCCAGAAGAGCTTGAGATTCCCAGGCAAAATCAGATGAAAAGTTAATCTCAAGAATATTCAGGTGTTGAAAGACAGGAAGGAAAGGGGAAACTTCACTAGATGCATGAAAATGGGGGAATGTTTTGTTTCATCTTTATGTGGCTTGTTTGTCTCTAGTCAAGATGCAATTTTCTTCAGCCCAAACCAGATTTTTTAAACCTATTTTAGGAGATGTTGCTCTTAAGCCATTTAGGAAGCTAACCAAACACAAGAGGACAAGAAGAAAAGTTCTTGCATGGATAAACCCTGTTTAAAAGGCAGGAAACTGGGCATGGTCAGATGGATCAGACCCTGCAAGGAGCAGAGCTGACATGGAGCCCTGGAGAGATCTGTGCCATTAAAAATTCATGCTCATAAATGATCCAGAAAAGGGCATGAGCAGTGAGCTGGGAAAGTTTGCTGACAATACCAATTTTGAGAGCATCATAACAAACCCCTAAACAACTTTATGATATATTGCCAGGTAATTAAATGGCAGATGAAATTCGATGCACATAAATGTAAAGGGAGTCACCTGGGGAAATAAACAATCCAAACTTCCTGTGTGGAATGATGGGCTCCAAGTTGGCCAGAACCACACAGGAGCAAAGCCTTGGGTAGTGAGAGATGGATTTTGGGACATCAACCCATTGGTCAGCAGCAGTTTTTTTTTTAAAGCATCATTGGAAATTATTAGGACTAAAGAATAAAGCAGGGAATAAATACCTTTACACCTCTGTGTATGTCTGGGCTTCACCTGCAGCTTCATCACCACATCCAGGTGTTGGTCCCTGGAATAACAGAAAAAGAGATTGTGCAGTTCAACCCTTCACACCATTACTTCATTGGTTTGGGTTTTTGAAACCAGCTATACAGCAGGTCAAAATTTCCCAAATACTGGGAATTTCCCTGAATTTCCCTGATTTCCCAGAATTTTGAACTAGGACAAAGATCAGCATAACAAATCTATAATAACAACACTGTGTCCATGATTCTCCACATGGTGGACAGAGAAGAACAGCTGGGCAGAGTTCAGAGCTGCCTTGGATGGGGCCACTGCAGAGAAAGACACCAGAAAATCAGACCAGAGGGCTCTGCATGGGAAAAACCCACAGCCGCGTCTGCTCTGTCCCCCTGTTCTTTCAATATTTTCTTTCCCTTACTGTGATTTTCCTTCTCATTTAGCTCAATCAATCTCTTCTCATTTCCAGGCCAAAGACAATTCCCAAGGGGTTCATTGCAGTTGTTATTTTCACGGGACAGCAGCCACGCCGAGTGCTAAATTAATTAGCCATCACCTTCCACTTCCTGTGCTCAGGGCAGATTGGAACAATTACTCCTTTTTAAAGCCCTCCTTCACCCCTGCCACCACCAACCTGCTCAGAGGAGACCCAGCCAGGCTGGCAGGGAGGAAGGGTGAACCCTGCAAAGTCTTTGCCTTGGTGTTTTTAGGATCAAGACCCCTACATTCAGAATATGCAGCCACTGTGTGTCCATTGATTATCAGGTTTGGAGTTCAGTTTAGAGTGTGAGAGCTTTTGACAGCATTGACACAATGAAGGAAGAGGTGGATATGATCTCCCAGGTTTATGAAGGACATTCTTTCCTGCACATTGTGGTTTAATGAAATAGCTTGGAGATTTCTATCCTTTGACATGTTTT
>WBNP01005254.1:0-15255 GCA_013401095.1 Passerina amoena
TCCCAGCAGCAGCCAGACCCAGCAGGGACAGGAGCAGAAGCACAGCAGGTGGAGAAGCACTGAGCCCCCGGGCCATTCCTGCAGGGATCAGCTGAGTCCTTCCAAGGAAGGCAACCTGAAGCAACACCGGTGCTTGCTCTGTGCTTTCAAGCAATCTATGGCACAGCCCAACTGTGGATCCTCATTTAATGTGCTGGGCTGTGAATGTGTAATCCCTGATATGATAAAAGGCTGCAGAACAAGCATGGGATTCCTGCCAAGTCCATAGAATGTCCAGATAACTCCCATCTATCTCTATCAGAGGAACAGTAAAGAGGAAGGAGACAGCTGTGGCTCTGGGACTGCACTTTGGTCCTTTCCCTCTGGCTGGACCTTCTGCATGTTCAGGAGATGTGTTACGTGTAGCAGATGTGTCCCATGCACATCACCCTTGAGACCAGCAGAGGTTTCTCCTTTCCCAAAATCAAGGCCTCTTTCCCCTCTCTCACCCTTTCCATCTCCTCTCTAGGAGACCCAGACCCTATGGCAGCTGTGGAACAGCCCTTTAAGATGGTTTCCTGCCCGAGAAAACAGGAGAGGTGGAAGGATGATGCCAGGTTTCTGAGATTTATGAACACTTGTGTTAGTTTAACACAATCTGGCTTTTAGTGGGGGCAGAGAAGCCAGAGAGGATGCTTCTGAGAGAGAAGCTCATCAAAGCTTCTACTCAGTCTAGCAGAGCAATCCCTGAAGGCTCTGACAATTGACACATTGGCTGGCCCAATTCAAGAAGTTAGTGGTGGTTCTGAGAGGATATAACTAAGAAGCAGAAAATGTGTGCAAGTCCTCTCTCCTTCTCTCCTACCAGGGGTAGTGAGGGGGCCACTGGGGTCCTTCCCAACCTGGCCAGGGCCATGCCACAGGTGTGGCCATCCTGGTGTTGTGAGTGGCCACACGGCTGATACCATGCGCTCAGGTCAGGAGGTTCATGCGGCCAGAGCTATGCCAGCACCATCTGCAGTGAGCTGTGCTTCCTTGGCCACGTTCAGCCAGCCAAAGCTCTGTGGGCAGAAGAGATAGGAGTGGTGGCAGCGGCTTTTCCTTTTTGGCACCGGTGATTTGCGGAAGCAAACAAACTCCACAACCTTTGTGAAAGTTGTAAAGCCAGTGTGTTTATTACAGCGCTGGACCCATGTGGGAATCATTCCCCTAAAATGACATGCGTACCTCTGGGAACTCCAGATTCTTTTTTATCTCCCTCTCAAATACATATACATGCAATTTCACAATAGGTTCATATATATTCATTCTACTGATTTCGTGTGACATTTGCCACTAATTTTTCTTTATCAGAAAGAACTCCTGGGTCAGGCTGCCCTGCTCTGCCTTATCCCCCTCCCGCCTTATCTCTGTCCTTCAGCTGAAGCAGTTTCTCCAAGCATAGGGTTTTTGCGAGAACCACTAACTTCTTGAATTGGGCCAGACTAAACAGCAAACTACAGACTTAACTCAAAGATGTACCTTTCACCTAAATCAAGATGGATTTCTACCCTGGAAAATTTCCACTCTGCCTCACTGTGGGAACCCAGGACATCCCTCTGGCTGTCCAGGACAGCCAAGACCCCTGCCAGGGGGCTCAGAAGCCCTGGCACAGAGCCCAAAACACCTGTGGGTTTGATTATGACCCATGGAGCAAATTACCAACCTTATATGAAGATCAGCAAGCCACAACAGTTTAGGTAGAATAATAGTGAAGTTATCTCGGGGTGGAAAAGTCGATTTTGGGGTTTCTGGAATGGGGGTTCCTGGGGCAAGATGGAGGGAACTGGATGTGTCCAGCCTTTCTCCTTCTTCTTCTTGGCCTCCATCTTCTGCTGTGATGTTGGCACTTTTAGATTGGTTTAGACTAGAAGCTCACTGTCTTATGTAGATGATAGGTATTGGAAAGTCATTGTAAATATTGGACACAGAGTTGGTTTTAGTATAAAAAGATAACAGTGCCCCGGAAGAGGCAGAGTGCCTGGAACTGTCCTGCTGGATGGACCTCAGCAGGGCAGGAGAAAATTTTTAATAGATAAAAACAATAAACAACCTTGAGACCGAGAACTGAAGAGCTCCGACTCATTCTTCAAGCACTCGGGCTGGGAAAAGTGACTTTTAACAATCTTGGGGTCGCAGTGACCTGAAAGATCCCAAGAGCTCACCAGCATGAGGAGAGGTGCTGAGAGAAGCCAGCAGCCAGTGGGGCTCGCATGGTGCTGGCAGCAACCATTTGACCAGCAGCGAGGGGCATGGCGAGCAATTCCCCGATGCAGGGCCCAGATGAGATCAACCTTTCAGTGCTGCAGGACTCTATAGAGACTTTTCAATTAATAGAACATGAGAAAAAATTAACATATAGACAGCAATTCTCTCGTGAGTCAGAGAAAAGGGAGAAGTGAAGACGTGAGGAGAACAACATGGCAACACTGAGGTTGGTGAAAAGGAGGGAGGGGGTGGAGGAGGTGCTCCAGGCCTTGGAGCTGAGATGCTTCTGCACACTCTGGTGAGGTCTAAAAAACACCAGTTTCCCTCTAATTTATGAAGTGCATGGGGGAATTCAGAGTTCACCTGCAGCCTGTGAGAAAGAGTGCTCACGCTGGAGCGTGTGGGTGCTGAAAAGCTGTGATCTAGTGAGAAATTCGAACACAGAGAGAAGACCCTTGCTTCCAGAGATAGAAAAAGAAGACCCTTGCTTCCAAACTACATGGCATGAAGTAAAATGACCCATGCAAACAGTTGCAAGAAGACTGCTTTGCCCCTGGGAAGGACTGATGTTGTAGCAGATTGCCTGTGACTGCTACTCCTGAAATTAGAACCACGTTGGAAAAGAACATGGTTCCATGAAAAAGACCCCATGGCACAGCAGAAGATACTCCTCTCCACAAGCAAACTGAAGAAAGATGTTTAGATGCGACAAACTGACTAAAACCCTCATGTTTTGTCTCTCTGCATTGTTGGTGGGAATAAAAGAAGGGCGAGGGGTGCAGGTGAAGGTATTCAAAACATTTATTTTAGTTCTCATTATCCTCTTTTAATTCTGTTAATAAATTTTTCTTTATACCTTTTAGTTTTGAGGCTGTTCTGCCCTTAAAGTGTTTCTTCCCAATCCTTACCTCAACTCATGAGCCCCTTTTGTCTTTCCTTTCCTCCTCCTCTGCTCCAATATAGCAGAAGAGAATGAGTAAATGTTTTTTTTCGTGGGTGCCTAGCTTCTAGCCAGTGTCAAATTCTGACAACCCTCTTTGAGGGAGACTTTTCACAGAACAATTCAGGGCCTAATTCTGGCTTCCTTTTTGTCACTGACAATGCACCCATGGTGTCCAGCAGTGGTGGAGTTGTGTGAAAGCCCACGTGGCCAATCCCACTGTGCACAGGGATGTCTGTCAGGTGTCACAGCCACCTCCACACTTGGGGATGGGTGAAATAGCCATAACGTGGGCTTCATTATTGCAGCACACACCAATCCTAAGGAACAGGACTGAAGAGAAAGCCAGGGCACTAAAAGCACTCACTCAACTCACCAGGTTCTCCTCTGGAGCAGCAGAGGAGGCTCTCCAGGAGGAACACTGCACAGGGCTCTTGCCAGCATCCAAGGGAACCCAAACTTCGGCATCATCACCAAGGCTGCACCCAAACCCAAACCATCAGAGGCAGTCAAGCCATCCCGGACGTGTCAAATCAGACCTGCTCCAGGCATCAGAGCTGGGCATTCTGCTGGTGGAATCAATGTCCCATCACAGACCTTCACCAGATAACCCTGGTGATTCCCTTCAACAGAGCACTCTTTAAAAGCCAGAAGGAACAGCTGTCTGCGCACAAAGTGGAAGCCAGGAATGAGAGATAAACGGTTCCTTTCAAGAGGATTCACCTCACTCACCAGAAACAGAAACTCAGTGCCTATTGCTTAAAAAAATTCCCCCCTCCTAACACAGAAACTAATCATGGCATGAATTAAAACAGTGTGACCCACCTGAGGCAGTTCCTTGTGAGCACAGTTTACTCCTCCAATTGGAATGATGTTGGGCATCAAAGGCCTTGGATACTCTAAAACAAAATCTGACCTCATGAGCCAAACTGAAGCCTGGCGTAAGAGATCCAGCACAGTCACGTCTTGCTGCAGGAACTCTGAAGCCAGTTTTGAGTAGGGTTCAAAGGCAAAATCGCAGAGAAAAATATCTGGGATGTCATGAAGTATATTCTTCACTCGCTGGAGAAAGGTCATGTGGTCTGTAAATTGTGTAAATCCCCTGGGGACGTAGGAGGGAGGCTTGGGACACTGAGTAGCATCAAAATCTAACCCACACGGCATTCCTCGTAAGAAATAGACAGCAGGAAGGGAAAGGTGCTTCGCCAGGATTGCCCCACATAGTAGGACAGGGTCAGTAAGGACAGCATCAAACTTGCTCTCCTCAAGGTACCTGATGAGCTCTTTGTTTTGCAGGAGATGTCCACAGCTGGCAACACCAAAGTAAGTGATTCTTTTGATACCTTGGTACGCTTTAACAAATCTTTCCAGAAAAGATCCTTGTTCAAATGAAAAATGAAAAAATGCCTGGAATTGTTTCTTCAAATCTTCCTGTGTGTAGGGGACCGGGTACCTTTTCATCACAAAGTTCTTCGATGGTTTGATGTGCAAAGTCACTTCAGGCGCCACCACGACCACCTCGTGTCCCCTCTGCCTCAGGATGTCCAGCACCTCCCGCATGCTGAGCCAGTGGCTGCCGTCCACCGGCACCACCAGGAGCTTCCCAGCAGCAGCCAGACCCAGCAGGGACAGGAGAAGAAGCACAACTGGTGGAGAAGCACTGAGCCCCGGGGCCATTCCTGCAGAAATCAGCTGAGGGCCTCCACAGAAAGCGTTCCCCAGCTTTGTGATTTTAAGTGATCTGGTCTCTGATTTTTATGGACGATCTTTAGACTTGTTTGCATTTGGTAAATGTTTAAACCTGGACATGGCAAAGGTAGCAGAAAAGGTTAAGGTTCATCTTATCTGGCAGACACAAATCAGGGCCGGAGTTACCCTGGGAAACACTCCCCTCTCACTATTGGAGGAACACTGGGTTGGAGGAACACTGCCTGGTTATGTAGGGAGGAAGTCAGGAAGTCCAAGGTGCAGATGGAGCTGAACTTGGCCAGGGGTGAAAATAACAGCAAGAAGGACCACAACAGGAAGGTCAAAGGAAGTCTTTCCCCCCCAGTAAGCAAGGCTAGGATGCTGGAAACAATGGACAAATTAAAGGCTGAGCAACTCAAGAACTTTCCTTGCCTCAGCCTTCACTGGCAACCTCTCTTCCCACACCTCTTGAGTGGATGGATGGATGGATGGATGGATGGATGGATGGATGGATGGCAAGAAGTGGCTGGGGGAGCAAAATTCCACTCAGTGTAAGAGATCATGTGACCACTTGAGGAACCCAAACATAAGGGCACCTGATGACCCAAACACATGGGGCCCCATGAGATGCATCCAGGAGTCCTGAAAGAATTGGCTGATGGAGTTGCCAAAGTATTTTCCATGACATTTGAAAACTCCTGGCAGTCAGGTGAAGTCACTGTGACTGGGAAAAGGGAAACATTGCACCCACCTTTAAAAAGGACAGAAAGGAATCCCCAGGGAAGTACCAACCTGCCAACCTCACCTCTGTGCCTGGTATGATCATGGAACAGACCTGCCTAGGAGACATCCCATGATTTAAGTAAATGAGGTACCTTCAACAAGTGGTCTGCTCAAAAGAGCTAATTAACAGATCATTAGTTTTCCAAACATGAATTTTCAGTGTGAGATAATTCCTCCCCTCCTGCCATTTCATATTGTTTTCCATTTGCTAAAGATTAGGAAAAAATATTAAAGCTTCACACAGGAAATGGTCTGGATTCTTCACCAGTCTGATATTGTGACACTGCGAGGAAGATAGAAAATTGACTATCAAAGTTCATTTCCCTGCAAGGCTTCTTTTTGGAAGGATGAAGTAGGGTCTGGAAGGAGGAAGGACACAGACATGGTTTTTGTCAGCTGTACTTAAAACTGAGTCAGAAACTCAGAAATACCATTCTAGATCAGCCTGGGAACTGTTTGCCCCTGGGCCATGAAAGCAAACAGTATTAATGCACAGACAGGATTTGCAGACAAGCCCTAATCATGAAAACTATTGCACAGAAGTAATTTTGACAATAAAATCATTTAGTATAGTGGTTGATAGCATACACCAAAATATTTTTAAGGATGTTTATCAAACTACTGCAGCTCTAGGCACATCCTTTGTAGGGAGAGGGAAGGCAGCATAAAGCTCTTGCAGATGCAGATGCTGCCAGAGCAACCAGAACATTTTCTACCACTTGGTGCATTATGATGCTTCATTGATAAATTATGAAAGGGTGGATCTATTAACCAAAAAGATTCTCCGTTTTTAAAAATCATTTACGACAGTAAGACCAATTCATGGACATAGTTATAGACACACAAAACATTTGCAAACAGCATTAAACATCCATATGTTTTACCATGGCAATCACTGAACCTGAGATAATGGCTTTTTCTTTCCGTAGTTTATACCTTCAATAAAAATATGTTGGGAATCACTGGTGTTATAGATAAGTAATGTAATAATTGGCTCTCACAGTTGAGAGATAGATGTTATGTGGATGTTAAAATGTATCATAATGTAATATGTCCTCCCATAGTCGGCTTTCACCTCTCCCTTGTAACAGCCTTAGTAGCGAGGGCATTTAGAGGAGGCTGGCTTGTCACCAGGAGGCGTGGTACATCAACACCTGACCTCCAATCAAGATGTAAGAAAGTGATCTCCACCAATGGACAGCAGAGAAAGAGTTGACTGACAAAACTTTGGGAGGGGCTAAGGATATAAAAGGCAGAACATCCATTTTGTAGACGAGCATGTGGCTGATAATCATGGGGGCTTCCAGTGCTGTAATTTTTCCTTATTTAGTCCTTTTGCTGTATTTTTTGTTAAGGTTTAATAAACCTTTAAAATGTTTTAAAGGTGAGCAGTCATTTCTCATACTGGCATGGGATACTCAAATCCAAAATCTGTTATTTCAAGCCAAATGGATCCATGGCTTAAGAGCTCCTCCATTCTTACTTGTCTGTGAAGAACATATGAGGCCCAAAGTTTAAATGGGAAATAGGCAAAATGGCAAAGAAAGACATCTGTGAACTTGAGAGCTGAGTTTTCCACATGCTGAGTAAACACCATGTGGTCTGAGCTGTCCCTGAGTGGTTTTTGGATGAAGGAAGGCAGATCTGGGCACTGAGCAACCTGCAAATCCAAACTGCAGGGCAATCCCTGGAGAAAGAAAACAGGACTGAGAGGTGCAGAGCCAGGATTTGTCCACACGGTACAAGAGGATCTGTGAGAACTTTGGAGGTACGGTGTCAGATCCTTGTTGCACCGCAGACCACCACAGGAGGAGGTATAGAGGTTGGAGATGAACCGGACTTTTTCAAGGAGAGCAGTAATTCTGTGATGAAAACGTTTTCTTTCAAAAGGATCATTCCTGTGAGAAACAACTGCTCACTCTGAAAATTTAAAAAGGTTTATTAAACCTTAACAAAAATATAACAAAGGACTACATAAGGAAAAAGCTGCATTGCTGGGAACTGCCCCTCATGGATACCATGTGGCTGGTTCATCTTCAAGATGGGTGCTCAGTCTTTTATACCCCTGGGGTTGCATCAGGCAGCCCTGGCCCCTCCCAAAGTCTGTCAGTCAGCTCTTCTTTGCCATTTATCGGTGCAGACTGCTTTCTTGTAACTGGATTGGAGCTCAGGTGTTGCCATGCCCACCCCCTAAGCACCCCCAAGCTTTTCCATTCCCACCTGCCCCATGCAAGGGACACATGTGCAGCCTTCTTTGTGCCCGTCCTAGACAGCCCAGGCTGTCCGATGGCAACAATACAGGGGGAAAGGGAACTGTGGGGAGAACAGAGAGCATCTAAACTACAATAACATAACTATACATCACTAAAGCTCTTCTGAATATTCACACAATAGTTTTCTTTTAACTGCGAGAGCCAATCATCTCATGATCCATCTATAACATTCCCAAGGGTGCGCACACGTGCTCTCAGCTCATCCCTGCATAACCATGCTGGATACCTTCTGAAGCTGTAATATGCAGATACCTCCATGCCCAAGTTCGCTTCCGGTGCCACAATGACAATTTGGTGGCCTTTCTGGCTGAGGGCCACCAGCAGCAGGTGCAGGCTGAGCCAGTGACTTTCATCCATGGGCACCACCAGCAGCTTCCCACCACGAGCTGAGCACAGCAAGGACAGAAAAAGCAGAATCCCCACCAAAGCTGAGGAGCTGTATTTACCCACAGGAGCCATGTTCCCAGAAATCCAAATTCTGCTCATCTGCCCAGACCTAGCAGCTTTTAAATACAGCCACAGCTCCTTGCAAGATTCCCACATTCCCCCTTAACAACCCAGCTTTTCCAGCAGAACCACTCACTGGTGACCATTGAAGACATTGATGAACCATTTAAGTGATTAATGAATTTGGGTTGGACGGCACTGGGCTTGGTAAGTGGGGCTCCCTTCGGCCTCAGTTTGTGCTGATTGATGCTAGATTGAAAAGAAAACCAGGCTTTGCCAAAATAAAACCCCGAGAATAGTGCTGGCACTTGGAAGTAACCAGGCTTGCTGAAACCAGGTATTAAAATACTTTATTTCTTTCATTCTTTTTGAGAAGGATTTTGCAGCTGTTCTGAAATGCTTGGTGAGTTCATGTTTAAAATTATAAAAGTGTGCACCACTATACAGCACAATAATTTTGTAAACCCTTAGGAAGATGCTCTGGGATTTACATATAGCTCAGCAGTGGAGCCAGGGACACCACCAGGTATGAATTTAATCCACTGGAGAAGCAGAGGGTTTGCATCAGTAAAGGAAAACCACTGGGTTGATGCTGTCACACACCCTATTCCTTGTTCTCATCCTTATCTATCTCTCTCCATAATTTTCTCCTTCTGGGAGAGACAGGAAGAAATCAGGAGCGAATAATCAGTATTTCTGAAATAAGTATTGCTGCTGGACTATGAGCTTTACCCATGGGAGAAAAAACAAAAAAAAAGAAAAGAAAAAAGAGAGGGAGCCTTGCCCTCAGAGGAGAGTTGGTTCCACGCTGGAGCTGCTCCATGGCTTTGCCTGCAGGCAGGATGTCCTGCTGCCTTTCCAGAGGATCTGCCTGGCTTTGTCCCTGAGGAACTGTTAAGCAGCTCTGAAGGACAGAAGAGACCGGAAAAAGCACTGCCCTGATAAAAGTGCAGCTTAGTAACAATTTGAAAGAGACTTTTTTACAAAAGCAGAGCAACAGAAACAAATTACTCCATGAAGCTGAACTAGGGAAGTTAAAGGAGTGAACCAAAGCCTGAGGGTAGGGAAGGTTGGCTCTGGGGAAGGTGTGAAAAGCAAATCTCTTTTCTTGTGAAGTATCTCTCATTCATGTTCACAAAAGCCTGTGAATTTGAGGGAAGAGTAAGAGTGGTGCTAGGCTGGAAGAATCCATTCTAAGGGCTTTGGAAAGGCTGGCAAGTGAAAAAAGTTCGAGAAAAGAAGAGAGTTCGTTGATTTTTTAATAATGTTCACAAAGATAAAACTTTTTAGGAAACCAAATGATGTATTGCTGAAAGAGCAGCATGACACTAACTACAGATCCATCACTGCTGAGGAGAGTTCCCTTCTCCTTTATTCCTCTTCCACTGAATCCCTGGCTTCACATGAGACTGTTCCACTGACAGCACAAGCAAGCAACAATGCACATCAAATACAGCAAGAAGCTAATATATATCCTGACCACCAGCGAGCTAATCGAGGGCTTTTAAGACCACAGATTCCCCAGCAACAACCTATCAAAATTTCTCCATCATAACTGATGTGTCCTACAATAGCAGATGAGATTTCAGCTGGTTTTCATGGAAACTGTTAGACCACAAAATATGAGCCTTTGACTCAAAAACTGCTGTTACATAACAGAGAACATGATGGTCTTGCACATGACCCAGTGAGGTATTTTTCTGACTAAATAAGCAGCTAATGGTCTTGAAAAAATATTCTCCTGCCTTCTACATGAGGCAAAGAATTATTGGAAGAGCTGTTATAATTCAACAGCCTTCTGGCATTAATTCCTGCCTGAGAATTTCAGTGCTTGATTTCAGCTGGAATTAAACACAGTATAGCATGTGATGCCATCACAAAAAAAAAATCCCCATGTTGGGCAGACCTAAAGAAAGGAGCTAGAATGACATATTGTGGTCCTGGCCTGGTTTTTATGTGAATTGGCTGTACAGAAACTCTTAAACTAAATAATCTCCTTAGGTAGAATCCCAGAATGGTTTGGATTGCTAAGGACCTTAAAGCGCATCCCATTCCACTTCCTGCAACATGGGCAGAGACACTTTCCACTATCCCAGGTCGCTCCAAGCCCTGTCCAGCCTGGCCACATACACTTCCAGGGGTGAGGCAGCCACAGCTTCTCTGGGCAACCTGGGGCCTGCCCATCCTCACAGGGAAGAATTTCTTCCCAATATCCAGTCTAATGCTTTCCTCTGGCAGCTTAAAGCCACTGCCCTTGTGCCAACACCTCAGGCTCTTGGAAATAGCCTCCCTCCAAGAGAGAGATAAGATTCATCCCTCTCAAACACCTCACTTGGACCATGCAGGTGTGTGAGTGCCACAACCTCTCCCAGGCTGCCAGCCACTGACCTGAGATAAGGGCTTCTTCTTCTCTCCACAGTGGATGCCTCCAATGAAAACCATGTTGGGCATGACAGGCATGGGATACTCAAAGACAAAGTCGATTCTCCTCAGCCAGATGGATCCGTGACTTAAGATCTCTGTCATTGTCATGGGTTTCTGGAGGAACTCTGAGGCCAGCTCCTCAAAGGGAGCATAGGCAATATTGCAGATGAAGGACTCGGAAAGGGCAATCAGGAAGTTCTTGACCCTCTGGGAGAAGGTCATGTGGTCGGTGTTTTCCGAGAACATGCGTGGCACGTAGGATGGCGGGTCCGGGCCCTGAGCCGCGCGAACCTCCAAGGCACACGGAACCAACCGCAGGAAGAAAACGCTGGGGATGGAGAAGTGCAGGGCAATGATCTGCCCACAGGGTGACACGGGATCTGTCAGCAGGGCATCAAAGTGACCCTCTCCAATGTACTTCAACAGCTCTTGGTTGTACAGCAAGGACTTGCACGAAGCATGAAAAAGGATTCCGCTCTGCCGGTATTCCTGCAAAAGCTTCCAGAATCTCACCAGGAAAGGCTCTTGGCTGAAAGATTTTGCACTGAGGGAGCGTACATGTTCTTCCACATCCTCCTTCATTAGTGGCACAGAGTAGGTTTTCAGTTCATAGACATCCGAGGAATCGATCAGGATTTTGTTGTCCGGTGCGATGACCACGATTTGGTGCCCTCTCTTGCTCAGCTCCATCAGCACTTTTTTCATGCTGAGCCAGTGGCTGCCCTCCATGGGGATCACCAGCAGCCTCCCAGCGGCAGCCGGGCTCAGGAGGCACAGGAAGGGCAGCAGCAGTGCCACCAGCATGGTGTGAGCCGTGCAGAGTGGAAGCCCGCCACCAAAGAGGCCAGGAGTGCTCTGCCAGCTTTTGTAGCCGTGCCCCACCTCTGACCTTTTGTCTCTCCTCCCATTTCGGGTCATCAGACCTTTGCACCAAGGTCACAGAAAGCAATCAATGATCAGGAAGGGTTCAGGGCAGGTTGGGACTTCAAAGGTGGCTTTGCATGAGTCAAGAAAGGTGTGTCACCTTCACACACACCAGGCTGAGGTGACTGGCTCAATGTCACCTTCTTCCCTCACCAGGACCCCGGCTTTGTGGCACTTCTTGCCACCAGCCCAATACGCCCAAGGTCTGATGGCAAAATGCAGGGAAAATCCATGAAAAAAATGCACCCCCAGAGTGGCTGGGCAGAAACACTGCTGAGCCCACATGGCAGGCCTGGCCTATCAAGAGAGCATGGAAAGGACTCTTCTCCATCACTGCCACTGAAGGCTGACAGAGTTGTCACAGACTGAGGTAATTGGGCATTTTTAAAAGCATTTTCTTCCCTAATCAAACTGATGCCAGTAGTATAGAGAAACATAACTTACTGTAAGGATTAATATGAGAAATCCATGTATACAGTACCTGGGGTTTGGGTTTTGCTTTTTTTTTTTCAACAGCCAAAACCAGATGGCACCCCTGAGAAAAAATAATTTTCCATAATACAGACTTCCATTTTTTTGGAAGATAAGCAGCCAGCAGAAAAACTTTCCCCATCTCTCCATAGAACTTTCAGCTAACCCTTATCTTATCAAGTACAAAATGAAGTTGCAAAAGAGCATTTCACCCTTGTACCCCAGATAACAAAGACCAACAACATCTCTCGAGTGCACAAAGTCATGAATCGTTCATGGCCAATGAGGGGTCAGTTCATGACCAATTTTGGGTCAGTTCATGACCTCAACTCTGTGTCCAAGTCCTTCTTGGTTATAAATTCCTGGGGTTCAATGTTGGTGACAACCTCTGGTTCAAGCCTATGGGCAGGTGAATACAGGGAACAATTTCCTTCTCCAGGGCATTCTGGGCTTTAAAATCATGTTGGATTTTTTTTTCCCCATGCAGTTTCTGCAGGTTCCTTCCCAAGCCTGGTGGGAAATCTTGGACTTTGCTGAGAACCTGCCCTCCAAAAGGAGCAGCAGCTCCATCACCCACGCTGATCCCATCTCGGTAGTTTACAGCATGGATTACCTTCATGGGAATTTTCAAACAGCTCAGATCATGGAGATGCACAGAAGACAGGCCATAACCTCAGACAGGGCTGCCAAATGAACATGGCAAGGTTGGTCCACAAATGCCCAAGTGGAAATTTACAGGACATATCCATACCCAGGACAGCTTAAAGCCTAATTCAATCATCTAGAAGAGAAGAAGAGGATGGAACTGGACGAGGATTTCTTTTGGGGCTTAGATATTGACACCTTGACAATAAAGGCAGATGGAAAGAAATCAATCTAGGGGATGGCTGAGGCAGAAAATAGGCAAACTCTACATTCCTATAACCTTCACTGTGGATGAAAGGAGAGGGGAGAAATGGACAGTGCATGAGACAGCTGGGAGAGGAGGACAGCAAAGTTCTTCAGGTCAACAAAAGAGACTCTCATCTGCATAAAAGCTACATGTCACTTAAATTGGCCTTATTAAGTCTGATAAGGGTTTGGCAGAATGTGATATAATCTGAATGCTGGGTATTAGGAAATAACATTTCTGCATCATGTAGGATTTCAATCTTTGAACAGCAAGCTGCTCTCAGTCAGGGTTTGATGTAACAATGGCAGTGACATCCCTAGCCCAGGGTGGCAGCGGGATGGAATGAGATACTCTTTAAGGTCCCTTTCAACCCAAACCATTCTGCCATTCTATGATAAATCTGTACTGTGCCTTTTCCATATGAAAACAAAAGAAAATTTGGTACCTGAGAGAGTTTTTTCTTCTGAACACAGTTAATGCCTCCAATAAAAGCCATGTTTGGCATCACTGGCCTCGGGAACTCAAAGACAAAATCGTATCGCATCAGCCAGAAGGATCCACGGCTCAGGAGTTCTGTCACTGTCACTTTCTTTTTGAAAACCTCATATGCAAGCTCTTCAAAGTTATCATAGATGGGCTTACAGTAGAAGAGCTCCAGCAGATCGACCAGCGTGTTCTTCACCCGCTGGGAAAATGTCATGCTGTCTGAATTATCCAAGAATAACCTGGGGACATAGGAAGGAGGCCTTGGACACTGCGTAGCAGCAGAATCCATTCCACAGGGAAAGCCCCGCAGGAAGTAGACGGAAGGAAGGGCAAGATACTCAGCCACCAGGGGCCCACACATCAGGATGGGATCTGTGAAAACCAAGTCGAATTTGCTCTCTTTCAGGTACTGCATCAGCTCCTCGTTCTGCAGAAGGCTCTTGCAGTTGGTGAAGAAGACCGAGGAGATTTCTATCGTGCTTTGATACGAGGTCAGAACAACATTCCAAAGAGACTGTTCAATAAAATGGGCATGAACAAAGGCCTTGAGCATTTCCCCCAGGTATTCCTCCGTGTAAGGGATTGGATAGGCTTGGACTGTGTAATTCTGAGGCTCCTCTGACTTCATATACAGACTGGTGGAGGGTACAAGCACAACAATCTCGTGTCCCTTTTGCCCCAGTTTCTCCACTACCGGGCGCATGCTGAGCCAGTGACTTCCATCCTGAGGCACCACCAGGATCTTTCCACCTTCAGCCAGGATTAAAGACAGCAGCAGGAGGAGAAGTATCCAGGTGCCTTGGTAAAAAAGAGCCATTTTGGTGGGAGTGATCCAAAGGGTTCCGCTCCGCAGGGATCCACGCGCTCCTTTATATGATGGTCCATGCAGAGTAAGCAGGGAATTTATTGGCTGCAGAAATTAATATTTAACTTCCCAATACGGGTGTGATTGGCCTGTGATTTTGCCTGTGTTTGTGGAAGGGAAGGGAAGCTGTGTCCTGAGAGAAGAGTTTGTACTTTCTGTTAATGTTTAAGCTTCAAACTCTGTCAGCACTAAGTCTGTGACACCAAGAGCAGGGATGTCACGTTGTAACAGTAATCGTGGTTAAAACCATTGACCTGCTAAATACATGGCGAGAAATTAATAAAAATACACCCAGTAGAATGGAGGCAACTCCGTTCCTGACGCCACGAGGCTGATGTTGAATTCCCAGCCCCTGGAAGCAGCCAAAGCTGCACCTTTTACAAAGATGTCACGGCCACCAGGATGTACCACACAATCCCAAATCTGAGCAGAACAATCCCCATTGGCTTCTACCTTCTGGCACTACACCAAAAAGTGAACTAATGGAAGAGTTCAGGGCAAACAAAGGGAAAGGAGGCCAGCAGGGGGACAACAAAGAAGGAGTTTTGGTCTTTGGTTGCTGTCTTGAAAACCCTTGTCATGTATGGTGAGCAAGACAAAATTGAGGAGAAGCTGTGAGAGCTCCCACCAATCCCACTGCAGGAAGGTTTTCTCTCTGTGCAAGGGAAAGCAATGCCAGAGCAAAGCCTTTTGCAGGGTGCTAAGGAAGGAGTCCTTGTGATGAGAAACTGCCATCAGCACGACTATTTCCCTTGCTTTTTATAAATGCTGCTGGGACTCCCAGCATCCTCACTCAGGAGAAACAAATCCTTACAGCCTGAGGCAAAGGCATTTG
>WBNP01005255.1:4483-15386 GCA_013401095.1 Passerina amoena
ATTCCCTTTCCCTTTCCCTTTCCCTTTTCCATTCCTTCTCCCCTTTCCCCTTTCAGCTCTGTGAGGTGCCCTGAGCTCCTCTCTGTGCAGAGAGCTGAACAACATCTCCTGCAGGAGCCTCGGAGCCCTCCCGTGTTGTCATTCCTGGGCTGATGGGCTGCAGTGGTTGCTGCCTGCCTGGATGGAATTGGGGCAGAAGGAGCTGAGGAGTGCTGGTGCCTTGGCTCTGTTCCTAGCACAGATGGGGAAACTGAGGCACAGTGTCACACCCTGCTAGGATGTGAGGAGGGTGAAGTCAGCCCGATCTCTTGGCTTGGGCAGCCTCAATCATGAATCATCATCCGGGTAAGGAGAGCATCTGGAGCCCATCAGGGCTCTGCTCACTCCCCATTCCCAGCCCAGCTGCCCTTCCCAGCCCTGACCTCTCCTCCTGCTGGCCGAGAAGCAGCACATGCACAGTGTGCCTGTTTCTGTGGTTTTTTCAACACAGATCTTGAAATTCAAGTGTGTCTTGAAATTCAAGCATGAGGCCTAAACCGTCTTCCTCAACACCCACTTGGGCAATGTCCTGCTGGTCAGGGCAGGGGCAAACAACCCTGTTGAAATGGGAATTTATTGCATTTTTTGTTTGGTTTTCAGGTGGTTTTCCTCTTGTTCTGCCTCATGATGCAGGTTTGTTGTGGCAGCAGTGCCCAGGTCTCGAGGCTGGCTTAACAAGGAGGATTTTAAGCCATCTAAGTGTCAAGGGCTTTCCCTTTTGCTTTCTGTGTGCCTTGGACTCGTTTCCAAACCTTTTTCTGTAGCTGGAGAGGTGAGAACACCTTGCCACTGAGTGTGAGCCAAGATCCAGACTCCGGGAGCCAAGGGATTCATAAAACCATTGTGCAGTGCAACAACCTCAATAAATGGTAAAAATCTGGTCACTTAGCAACTTAAACTGGCTTTTTTTTTTTTTCCTAAATGGATTGTTTGTTCTTGAAATCTTCTGTCAAAGATTTAGCGTGAGAAAATGACAAGGGCCCTTTCCATGTGAAGTAAACTGCACCATGAAGTCACCACATTATTGTGAGGATGAGGAGTGGGGCTGGCCAGGGTGGGAGGGCTGGCACTGAGGAGCCACAGCCCGGTGATGGCCCTGGAGCTGCGGACAGGCCCGGGGGAGATGCTGGGCGCAGCGGTGCCAGAGCATTGTTCGGGTTCTGGGCGGGAGCGCTGCCCTGGCGCGGGCAGAGCGGGGGCCGGGGCTGCTCGGGACGTGCGGGGAGCGACGGGCTCGGCATCCCGTGGGAAAGAGCCCCGCTGGCCAGCGGCCGGGCGGGAGCGAGGCCAGTTCTGCAAACACTGATCACAACCAGATGTGCCGGGGATCGCCTTCCCTTCTCCGGCTCCGCTCCGCCCCGCGGAGAGCGTCCCCCCGAGGAAGGGGAGGCGCGCCCAGAGGGGACGCTCGGGTGGCTCTGTGGGGCTGTGGCCGGGTCTCACTGCGGGGAGGGGGTCAGGGGATGGTGGTGCCCTGGAGGGATCCACAGGCGGTCCTGACCTCCTCCCCAGCTTGTCCTGAGGACTCCCACTGCCTCTGCCTTGTGTCTTCTCACCAAATGTCTGGTGACTGAGTGAGGATCGTCGGCTCTCCACACAACTGCCCGTCCCACGTTGCATCCCTGGATGCTGGTAAATCCAGAGCAGTGTCACTGGTTGGACCAGCCCCAAGACGTTCGGTGTCCAACAGCCAAATTCTCTACTTTTGCAGAACTGCTTCTTACTGCTCCAAGACCTCTGGCGCCAGGGCAAGGCTCAGCCGGCGCCCACAGCCGTGCAGGTGAGCCAAGCGTGGCTCCTCATGGACAGCTTCTGATGGGAGCTGCTCCAGCCGCCTCAGCGCTGCGCACCAGGGGCTGGCTCCTGCTGCAGGGATGCTGGAACCCGCCGCACCAGCGCGGGGACCCTCCCGGTGCCCGCTGGAGGGTGCTCTCTGCCAAGATTTGCACCGCCGATGCTGCTGAGCAGCTCTTAATGAGAAAGAAACGAGGGACGGGTCGGAGCGGTTTTGGTGGAATCTGCGAGAGACCTGCCGGGCACCACGCGGGATCCTCACGCAGCCCCATGCCCCAGCACCAGGCCCTGCCCCCGTTTGCTTCCCCCCCTCGGATTTGCGCTCGCAGGCTCCGCTGTGGGGCAGCGGCTCCGTGCCCCGGCCGGGGGTGAGCGCCGAGCGCCCCCAGCCCGCGCTGCCCTGGATGGAGCCGGTGCTGCCAGGCACCCTCTGGGTGCCGCTGGGAATCCCCTTCCTGCTCCAGAGCCCAACAGCTCCTGCAGCCCCCCTGCTCTCCCTGGGTCCCTCCAGCCATCCTGTGCCACGGTGCCAAGGAGATCCAGCGTGGGCACGCAGGCTGCTGGGGCTGTGGGTCTGCTCAGACATCACCCCGTGCCCCAGGACACTGAGGCAGGACAGGGAACAGCACCTGGGATCAAGATTTTCTCCTATACCATTCACTTTATTTCCCAAGCTATATACAGGTTTTTTGGAACTTCCTCAGAGGAGTGTGAAATATCCCCAGTCAGGCCCATGGATCCAGCTCCCACCACCTCCCAGTCCCTGTCCTCCTGCTAAAAATTAATTGGCTCAGCCATTACCCCAAGGGTGTCCTACAACCAGGTCTGGCCACTGATGCCATTTGCTACCAAACTGTGCTACAGCATCCACTGTTCTTGGTTCACACGTGGTCTTAATCATTATAGCAGCTCCTTTTCCCTCCAAATTAATTCCCTCCCACCCTGGCAGGCCCCTCCGTGCACTCCAGGGGCTGGGCTTTGTGCTCCTGAATAACTTGTTCATTGAAGAGAATGTTCAGCTACAAATTTGTCCTCCACCTCCCTGGCTTGGCTGTTTGGAGGTGCAATGGACTTTCTGAGCTCAGTTCACTTCCCTCTGTGTCATTCGTCCTTCCCAGATTGTTGTGGAAAACCTGAGTGTGCACAGTGGTGAGATCCATGGTGAAACATTGAATACCAAGTCCCTCAGTTCTCTGTTCAAGAAATTTTTTCCATACAGGCCCCATTCCCCGGGCCCTTACCTGTCTGTAGTCCTGCAGCCTCTGGCTGCCCCAGCCATCCACACCTCCTGCTGGGAGCAGGAGCAGGAGCAGGGATGTTTTGGAGACACTGACACGTTTTCCATCACAGAATCCATGTCATCCCATCTGTGCTCCATTAGCCTATTTTGAATCACAATTTAAAGCCATTTTCCAGGAACAAACACAGACTCACTGGCCTGTAACTCCTTCAGCCCCGGCGATGTTTTGGTTCCAGGTATGTGAATTGCTGCCAGGTAGAGTAGAGGCCGCACTAGCAGGACGAATGTTCACAGAATCATGGAATAGCTTGTGTTGGAAGGCACATTAAAGGTCATCTCACTCCCTCCCCTGCTATGGGCAGAGGCACCTTCCACTGTCCCAGGTTGCTCCAAGCCCCATCCAAACTGGCCTTGGACACTTCCAGGGACCCAGGATCAGCCACAGCTTCTTTGGGCACCCTGTGCCAGGGTCTCATCTCCCACACAGGGAAGAATTTTCAGAGCAGATCAGCAATTAACAAGTCCCTTGTTGTATAATCACATTATTACATCCACTGAGTCACTGTTGCACCAAATTGGTTTTTATTCCCTGCAAACCTCAGCTCCTGCAACCCAAGATGCTGAATTCCTCTGATGCCCCAGGTGTATGTGCAAACTCCTGGCACCACAGCCCTCCTGGGGAGGGAATGTCAGGATGAAACTCTGCACTTCAGTGAGGAAGTGATGTGGATTTCACAGGTTTCATGTATTTTTTGAGTTTACTCCCTCCAGATTTCCTTTCACACCCAGACAGCAGGTGCTGTGCTTGCTTTGTGATGAGCCCCCCCAGCCCCACGTTGCAGAACAGCACAAACAGGAGTGGGAGGGGGTCCATGGCTGGTCCCTTGGGGGCTTCCTCCCATGAGAGAGGCCATTTCCTCATCCTCACATGGAAAGTGTCCCAGCACTGAGACAAGCTTGTGCAGTGCTGCCCGTGGCTGGTCCCTGTGCATCCCTCTGCAGGCACCGCAGGGGCAGGGGAAACGGGAGGGAGAGAGTGGCAGTGTGCTTTGGAGAGTCTCGAGGGGCACTGAACTGGGGGTATGGCTCCTGCACCACAAGGTCCTCCTCGTGGGAAACATCCCAGCAAGCACCGTGGAACAGAGCACGTGGGGCAGGAGGAGCCTGAGCAGGAGAGGGGAGCTGAGGATCATCCCAGGGCAGCAGGAGCTCCGTCCATCAGCAGCCACCCCCTGTGCCCAGCTGCACTCACACCAGCATGGGGAGCAGTCACGGACACACTCAAGGACTTTGGGGGGCTTAGAGCAAAGCACCTCTCTGCCAAAATGGGACTTTCCATTTTGAGCTTCTCACTGTGTCCTTTCCTAATCCAAACTTTTAATGTCTGATGTGGCTGTGAATGGCTGAACTGAGCTCTGTGTGTGATGCAGCTCAGATCCAAATAACAGGGGCTGCTTTACATGCAACCTGTACCTCAAAGGCACACTGCATCACCGGTGTATTTTTTCCTGGCTTCATATAAATATTTCTAGGGCCTGGAGTGGGGGGCTGGTGGTATCAGTGCATGAAAATAAATAGTGCCACATTTTCCTAGAACAGAAATGAGTTATTTCAGGGGTGCATATCCAGCACCAACGCAGACCATGGAAAGGAGCATTTGAGCCCGTGCTCACCCCTGGCTGGCTCTGCAGAGCTCCTCTGTGAGGATGTCCCTGTCCCCTATTCGGGGTGTCCGTGTGAGCTCCCTCGGGGCTGGCACGGTGCCTGCCTGCGATGGGGCAGCTCGGGGCCTCTCCTGTGGGTGTCACTGTGCAATCGCTCCAGAGCTGCCGGGCAGCGCGGCCTGGGAGGGGATTTGGCCCTGCCGAGGGAAGGAAAATATTCCTCATGGCCTGACATGCTGCCAGTGCTGCTGACGGCCAAGAGCTCTGGATTTGGGTGCCGGTCCTCATTGGCCTGTCCTTTTCCAGTTGCTCTCCCCCTGCTGCTAAAATCCTGGACGTCACTCTGGTTCTCTCCTCCTGCCTCTGGCTCAGGCTGCTGCTCCTCCTGGGCGGCTGCTGGGGCTCTCGAGGGCTGTGGTAACTCCTGAAAGTCCAGAGCTGGTGGGAAGCAGACATGGAGGAGAGGCCCTGCCATGGGTACAGGTTTATTTATGACCCCCTTTTATCCCTGCTCTGATGCATTCACCTGTTTTGAGCCTCCCACACCTTCAAAAGCCACTTGTTCCAGTTTCTCTTCAGGTAAAACTTCACTTTTGGGTTAAAAAGCTCTTTTTGGAGGAAGATCTCGATCCGCCTTAAACTTCTCGCTGCTCAGGACCCTTCTTGCTGCCTCAAGACACAACCAGCAGGTGCCAAAATGCGGGGTGCAGCCTGTGCCCCGTCAGTGGCCCGGCAGCCCCGGGCCCTCCGCGGGGTCCGCGGGGGCTGGAGATGCTCCCGGAGAGCCCAGAGCTGGGCGAGGGAACGGAGCAGCCCCGGCTGGAGAGGGAGGAAAGCGAGGGCAGGGAATGGGCGGAGCTGTGATTCCTTTCGTCGGGAAATCAATGAATCAGCGGGTCTGGCGCTTCTCTGGCATCCCATCCCACTCAGACACCCGGGCGGGAAGCGGCGCAGGGAGCCGGGGGCTCTGCCGTGCAACTGAACTCGGAATCCAGTAAATACCTAAAAATAGCAACCAGCTGATCCCCGGCCCCATTAGTCACCTCCCTCCCCAGAAGTACAGACGAGGCCAGCCTGGAGTGCAGCTGAAGCCCTGCTCCTTGCCCGAGGGAGCTTTTCCGGAGTGCCATGTGTCCGCAGCAGCCCAGCGGTGTCATTCCATCGCTGGTGGTGAACGTGGGGTGGGATGTGCGGTGGAAACGCCTCTATTTCCTTTTACAAGCAGATCCCCCCGAGACAAAAGTTGATGGTTTTGATTTCTCCTTTTATCTCGCAGCAGTTGTGACATTTATGTCCCAGCACTTCTGGCCGTTAAAAACTCAGCATTCCTGGTGAAATCAGCCAGAGGCACTTGATGGTTTAACTGGTGCCAGTTTAATTCCCTGTCCCCTTTTAGCATCAGCTACTCTCCGTTTCAGAATTAGCAATGGTGATTGACACCTGAGCACGGGATAATGCTCCTGGGCTGTGCTCCAGTCAGCCCCAGCGCCAGCTCTGCCAGTCACCAGGTGATTTATGCAGGCTCAGGGCCTCACAGGGATGGGGTTTGGTGCTCCTGATGCTTTTATTTTTCTTCACTGCCTCTCATGCTCACTCACAAGTTGATGCTCATCATTATCATGGTTTATTTGTCTGAGCACAGAGCAGGGTGAGCGTGGTGCTTGTTACACAGACACGGGGCTGGGCACACCCCGGACCCGCGGGTGAGCCCGCATGCCAAGGCTCCTGTGCGTGCCAGGAGCAGCTCCTCCGTGATGTGCCAGCTGCGGGCACCTCCGGGGGCAGCGCCTGGCAGAGCCGTTCCCCCGCAGGGCTGGGCAGAGGGCTCAGCATCCTGCCCAGGTGTTCTTGCTGAGGTGGAACACGCTTGGATGGGGGGCTGGGGAGCGCCTCGGCACGGCGACAGTGCCCCATCTCTGACAAGGAGCGGAGCTGCAGTCTGGAGCTTGTCTGGCATCACTGCGGGACCCTCAGGGGGCAGCCCGGGGTGTCTGGCAGTGCCGCAGGGTGCCCGATGCTGCCAGCAGAGCTCCTGCCCCGTCCCTGCGGGCTGGAATGAGCGCTGTCTGCTGGGGAGGGTGGGGAGCAGTGGAACTGGGCCGGGCCAGGGGCGGTGCCGCCCTGAGGGATGGGGCAGGGGCAGCTGCACCCACGGGGAAGCTCCTGTCCCAAGCACACCGGGCTGCCCGAGGCCGGGCCCCTGTGGCCGCAGGTGTCCCAGCTCCATGTGGGACACGGGGAGGCAGACGCTGCCCCGGGAGCCCGGCTGGCTCAGCAAGGAGCAGGGAGGCGCAGGGAAGGCACGCACCGGCGTTAGCACACTGCCAAAACCGAAATAAAAGGCCCTTTGTCCTCCTTCTCATTAGTCTGTGTCTCCCCATGCAGGGGAAGTAATTATGCATTTCTTCACGCTGTTGTGTGTTCTTCACGCTGCCTGGGGTGCGTGCCCAAACACCTTGTCTGCAGAGTGAATTGATGCTTCTCACTCCCCCATTCCCTGAAAGGGCTCTGTGTTCCCTGTGTTCCATGTGGTTGGGCTTTGTCTGCCTTTGTTTTGCCTTTTTTTTTTTTTTTTTTCTCCCTGGTGCCCGCTTAATTAACCAAATAGGGGCAATTTTGCCTTTAGGGCGGGATTATTTCCCTCATGGGAGAAGCAGCTCCAGCTCTCCAGGCTGTGGCACAGGGATACTCACCAGAGCTGAACCAGTGTGGGAGCTCAAGGCTCTGCACCCCCAGCTCCAGGATACCTCTCTACCCATGGGAGGTGGCCACCTCTTCAGGAAAAGTAGATTCAAGGTTATGAAAGTAAAATCTCTGCTGTCTCCCACCAGATGTTACCCAAGGGAATAGGAATTGCTGTGACCCAAAGGGCAGGAGGTGATTTTCTGGGATGGCATCTCATGGTGGCTGAGGAAAGAATAACTCTGGCTGTGCCAGGCTTAATTCAGATGGCAAATTGTGTGCTCAGCTCCTGGGCAGTGTGTGACCTGCCCCAGGCTGCGTGTCCCACACGGGGTGTCCCGGCTGGGATGGAATGTCCTGAGAGAGACAGGATTCCTGCATGCTGCTTTGACAGCCCTGATGGTTTTCCATTTTAGCCTTGAGCACTTAAATCCCACCTCCTGTCTCCTGGTAATGATTAACTGGGAAGATGTTGTTGAATTCAGACTATTGATGTCCCCTCCTGAAGATCGGGCTGGTAATAAAGTCATATGATAGTGTTTATGCTCATACTAAATGAATTACCTGCCATTTTCATGCCTGTTAATGATTTATTTGTGATGCTCTTCGTTGTTGTAATGGGGGACCAGTGACTGATGGATCTCCCTTCTTTATGAGTGTAGTTTAAAAGCAGCAATTAGGGCATTTATGCAGAAATAACAGCCGGGATCCAAACCTTGGGTAGGGTGTGTGATCCACACTGTCTGTTAAATGTCACAGTCACAGTTAGGGGCTCCTGCCTGGCTTTACATCAGGTTGCTGCAGTGGCATGCGAGCTTTGATAAATCCATGAGTGTTTTCCTCAGAGCATCTTGGTTTCTCCTGTCCAAAGGGACGGTTTTAAAACTGGCATTTCACAGCTGAGACGTGGGGGTGAGGTTTATTGTAGAGCAGAGATCAGTCACAGCCTTGTGGTGGGGCTGTTCCCATTGGAGCTGCATCCCTGCTTTGCTGGTTCAGGATCTCTGCAAAGCCAGGTGTGGAGCTGCTCCAGCCCAAGGCGGGGTGCAAGTCACTGAGCTGAGATCAGCCACATTCCAGCTGGGGCAGGGAGCACTGGAGTTGGCGTGGATATTTCACAGAGTCATGGAAAATCCCTCCTCCCTCCAAGTTCATCAAGTCCAGCTGTCCCCCAGCACTGCCCAGGCTACCATTGACCCATGTCCCCAAGAGCCACATCCACACATCTTCAATTCCACATGTTTGGGGTTGTCCCTCTGGGCTCTGTCCAGTGCCCTCTGGGGCCAGCTCACAGCGGGGTGTGTGGGGCTGCTCTGAACTTCCTGCTCTTGTGGGGCATCTCCAGAGCTCCCCGTTGTCACACACAGCTCTGTCTCTCTTGCAGGAAACAAAAGATCAGAACAGGCTTCAGAAGAACGGCTTCTCGGCAGATTGGCTCTGAAAATGGAAATGAATCCTCACAGAACTGAACTTTCTGACTCTGTTATAACCACTCCTCAATATTCTAAAAATATTTAAGGCATTTTCTGAACATACACTGGGGAGTTACTTTGGCTCTCTGTCACTGAGACCAGCACGGATCTGTGACTTCTGGGGACAAGTTTGTCACCTCTCTCTAGTTCCAGCAGAAGATGTAACCCATCCCCTCACAGCCCTACTGTGCAGAGTAAAGCCAGGAAGCACCAGCACCGCTCACACGGCCTTCACAGCTCAGGATTGTCACTCCTGGCACTTCACCTGTTTTTCTGCCACTGGCAACCACAATTGTCCCTGATTTAGTGGGACTGCAGTCGGGGCCAGGGCAGAGAGGAGCTGGGGGCCCTTCACCCTCCCAGGGACACCGTGGCATTGGGGCAGATGGGCGGGGGCCACGCCGTGGGCTCACAGCCTTCCCGACATTTTCAGCCAGCACGCAGGGAGGGAACAACATTCCCTGTGTCTGATGAGTATTAAACACTGCCCAAGCCACGAGGTCCCAGGGTGCATCAGCATATGGCAGAGCTGCCTCAGCCTGGCCACTGAGAGGGGCATTCATTAGTAAGACATTTTTATGCATGAAAAGAAAAACATTCTGATCCCTGTGGCTGGCAGCAGGCTGGTGTTTTACAGTTCTGGGAGGAATAGAAGGATCTGCTTGTTGGCACACTGCCCTGAAATGTTTATCAGCAAATATTTGTCCTTGTTTTCTTAAATAAAAAAATTGCATATTGCATGTTGGAGTAGCAGTCTGCTGGAAACGGGCCCTTTGGAAGGGAATGGGCAGTGAAATCTCTGCTGCAGAGATGCACATCTCTTCCTTTAATCAGAAATACACACATGGTTTGGGGAGAGTCCAGCTGGGAAGAGGAGTGGGGGGATGGAGGAGGTTGGTAGCAGAGCCATTGGGAACACTGGGAAGCAGAAATGGAGATGCAGGGGTATGGAAGCACCAGGAGCAGCTGGGGATGGGGAATTCGATGGAACAGTGGGCAAAGATGGAACAGTGTTCCATCTAATGTCAGCCTTGGGCTGGACCCAGAGGCCAGTGGTACCCAGAGCACATCACACACTTGACCAGAAGGAGTCTTTGCTCCAGTAATGGGAAGGTGGCACCAAGGGACAGCATCACACAGGGATTTGTCTTCCAGAGGGTAAATGGTGTGTGAAGATGCCCAAAACCAAAGGGCAAAACACTGAGCAGTGATGGCATCTGGGCACTGGGTCAGCAAATGTGGTCCCCAGACAGAAAATCCCCCCAGTAAATACTTGACTTCTGAAATACAGAAGAGGTGCTGCCCTGAGCTGCAGGTGTTGGAGTGTGATTTCAGGGTTTACCTCAGAAATCCTGGTCCCTCCCCTGAAGATTCTCTCCCAGGTGTGTCAGCCACCTCTCCTTTCCCCTCCCAGCACTGTCTGTCAGTCCTGGAATTCCAGAAGGGGTCGAGTGATTGGCAGAGTCGAAGGGTGCCCTCTACCCCTGGGGCCATTGGGCCATTCTGGTGTCCTTTGTCCCTTTGTCCCTCCCCTCCTGTCCCTGGTTGGTGGCTCCCTGCCCCTTCCCTGCCCTCTCCCCGGGGTTAAAGGAGCAGCACCCACGGGCTCAGGGAGTTCTGTTGGAGCTGGGGCTGCATTCAGAGCCCTGTGGGCCACAATAAAGCTCTGGATCCAAACCCTCCATCAGAACCGACTCCTTTCCTTCACCATCGCCTTAAAGCTTCTCCACAGAGGGAAACCTGAGGAGCAGCCCCTGTTATGGGGGGAAGCTCCATCCCAGCACCACCAGAGCTCCTGCAGGCCTGGACTTGCCCCCACGGGCCCAGCTGCAGCACCCAGGCAGCCCAAAGTGTCTGTGGGGTGAAACACCACACACCCACCCAGCCCAAAGTGTCTGTGGGGTGAAACACCACACACCCAGGCAGCCCAAAGGGTCTGTGGGGTGAAACACCACACACCCAGCCAGCCCAAAGTGTCTGTGGGGTGAAACACCACACACCCAGCCAGCCCA